>CM050171.1:94383037-94983037 GCA_027410445.1 Discoglossus pictus
TACTACAACTTGCTTCTTGTCGGCCTACCCACTACCCGACTATCTCCACTTCAATCCATTTTGTATGCTTCTGTTAGTCTCATCTTCCGTACACAACATTCAGTGCTGGCTTCCCTTAGCCTCTAGAATAACATTTAAAATTGTGACCCTAACTTACAAAGCCCTTAACAATAGCGCTCCACCGTACATATCTGTTTTCATCTCCAAATACTCCCCCACCCGCCCTCTTCATTCTGCTAATAACCTTCTTCTTTCTACAACTCTTGTCACCTCCTCTCACTCTCGCCTTCAGGACTTTTCTTGTGCTGCCCCTATTCTCTGGAACTCCTTGCCTCGCTCCACCAGATTATCCGCTTGCCTCAAAATATTCAAAACCTCACTTAAAATGCATCTCTTTAAAGAAGCGTATCACCTTCCACCCTAACATGCTCATCACCTCTCTCTTCCTCCTTTACCACTCATAATACCTTTAGGTTGTAAGTCTGCGAGTTTCAATACTGCAATGTACTTTGAGAATGCACCATGGACATTGGATTCCGAGCGCCAAGGCAGGGCTCTCCTTTCTTTGCTATATGTTAATTTGTATTTATCTTTGTCTGAACTTAACTTATGTACAGAGCTACGGAATATGTTGGCGCGATATAAATAAACAATAATAATAATAATAATTTGAAGTCATGTGGAGTTGTGGTTAAGTACTATTGAATGGTTGGATGTTCAAGAGCTCCACTTGATAATTGGATTTTTTATTTTATAAAGTAAGAAAAGTTAATACAACCTTCAATTTATTAACTATAATTATTATAATTATTCTTATTCTGCAGCGGTAACTGTTTTTGTTTATCTGCATTTTCTTATGAGTCATCAACAAGACAGTTGACCACATAATACTATACTAACACAAACAAACAAACCTATTGTAGCAAAAGAAACAGCTTTAATGTGCGTATGTTCTTGCACAGATCTTTACACTTACCTCCCACATCATTACATTCTCCCTCCCAAGGACTTATTAAATTCCTGCTTGTGTCCTTCCAGGCTAAAGAATTGATGTAAATAAACTTGAGGAAAGAATATACACTGATTATACAATCAAGTTCAAGAAAACCACACAATCAGCCTTTTGAGGTTTCTTTTTTGATTAAAGGATTGCATATAGGTATATACACAATCAGAACCCCTTAAGACTCATCATAATCCCTTTAGCATTTGATTTGTAGATTCTGTTACAGATAATTTGGTCTACAGCCAATGTTACTCTGGCAATACGACAGAAGGACTATAGGAATTAACAGCCTGAAACAAATTTTAAATTGATATATATTGATGGCTTATATTTGGATTTCCTGAATAACTATATCCTGCTTCATGCTTCCGATAACCAGCCAAACCAGTAACAGCCTATGTCATATGGGCAATAACACAAAGTCAAAGCAGCATCAGTAATTATGAGTATTACTGATTTGGGAAAGGCATGTTGGTAAGCATACAGCAGTCACATCCTCCATATACAGCCATGTTATCTTACTTTGTCATGGACAAGCTTTAATCCTTTTTCTAAGGATACGGAAGCTACCCGGTGGATACCCATACACTGTTGTTGAGCCAACCAAATAGCTTGGGTCCTGACCCGGTACCCTTATTAAATGTAAATTTTCGTCCCCATTGTGAATGCAAGCGAAAAGTTAAAACAAACAAACAGCATTTATGATTTCAATAGAAACCACCTCTTGGACTATTACAAACAGCGTCTTCGCACTTCACCTCTAGCTTAAAAAGGACCAAAAATGTATCACCAAAAAGTGGTGAATCCATAGCTTGTATGATGTTAATTCCCCTCAAAACATATAAGAGAAAATGGTGAAGGAAGAGAAAGAAAGAAAACCATATTGTATAGATCGTATATACCAATTTAGCACAGGAGATCACATTTAACACTACCCCGATTTATACTGATTCAATAGAATACAGTTTTCCCAGACAGATCCTCGATCAACACTGATTTGATGATTGTGTATCATTCCAAAGCAACAGAAACTATAAAAGGAATTTAGAAATGTAGTTTACCTCTCTCTCTCTCCTTCTCTCTCTCCTTCTCTCTCTCCTTCTCTCTCTCCTTCTCTCTCTCCTTCTCTCTCTCCTTCTCTCTCTCCTTCTCTCTCTCCTTCTCTCTCTTCTTCTCTCTCTCTCTTCTCTCTCTTCTCTTCTCTCTCTTCTCTTCTCTCTCTTCTCTTCTCTCTCTTCTCTTCTCTCTCTCCTTGTCTCTCTCCTTCTCTCTCTTCTTCTCTCTCTCTCTCTTCTCTCTTCTCTCTCTTCTCTTCTCTCTCTTCTCTTCTCTCTCTTCTCTCTCTTCTCTTCTCTCTCTTCTCTTCTCTCTCTTCTCTTCTCTCTCCTCTCTCTCTCTCTCTCTCATTGTGACTTGGAAATTTATTGAAAGTACTGTGTACACTTGATTTTAAGCTCAAAGACAGGGCCCTCCATTCTTTTCTTCTTTTTTCCTCAATTTGTTAATATTGTTTTGTCTTGAACTTACCCCCTGTACAGTGCTTTGGAATATGTTTGCTCATTCAAGGGTTTTAATTCCACTTTATGTAAAACAAATCATCATTAATTTAATAAGTAGTCTGTGTGAGTCTTAGATAAATGGAACAATTTGACTGGTGCACCAACTGCAGGTTCCTTATCTGCTGATGTCACTAGGCCCCACCTCCCAACGCATTTCACTCTCTGCTTTGTCAAGGGCTTATATATATATATATGTGCAAAAAATGCATGAAAGTATAGTTAAGGGTGCAGCCCATTTTAGGGCAACTAAACAAAGGACATTTTTTTTTCTGATTGCATCATTCATGACATCATCTATGACATTAGGTGACATTACCCATGACATCACATATAATATGAATTTTACATCATCCATGATATTACTGATGATCTCATACTAGACCTCCTATGTCACGTAATTTATTTATAATTGTACACTTAGTAGAATTGTAACCTTTTGAAGCTATAACAAATTCTAAATTAAGCTGATTATTTAAATATATATGCCTACAAATATTTTTTGTAGTCAGCTCAGCTAATTGTTAGAATTGTATGTTTATATATGTATAGGTAACAATAACATTACTTCTTAGTACTTAAGATTGCAACTGTTTGCCAAAAGACTGAAAGAAAGCTATGTCTGTTGAGCTGCAGAACAAACAATAAAGTAATTCAATTATGCCTAGTTCAAGAAGGGTTTCCTATTACACATTTTCATTTTTTTTAAAGGTAAAATGTATTAGCGAAGACAGAGCCATTTTGTTCTGGTAAATCCTTTCAGCAAACAAAGTAAAGGTGACAGGCCAGTATAATACTAAAAGTATAATGAGACAATACAAAGTGAATGTTTAGTTATAAATAATTGCGCTGCCAAAATAAAAGGGCATATAAATGTGGAGGAGGAGATCACTGCACGACCAGGACTCCAGATAAATAAAGAAAAAACAATTTATATATCTGAAGCAGATCAGAACATGATTTCTGTTTTCCTACTGCAGCTAAGGATTCTGGGTAGTAGCATGCAAACAAGGTTCAAACAGTACCACCTTTTGCCTCTAGGCCATGTAACATGGGATCCTTTTGTGCGTACGTGCACTGGTCTTAAAAGCCTTTTTGGATTGGGGTACCGTTTTAGAAAACCACTCACATTTATTACAGCTCAGTGGCTTACATGGATACTCCCCATGGTAAATTATACATTGAAATGCAATTTATTCAACAATGGGACATTTGTTTTAATAAGAATACACACTGTATAACATCCCAATTGATTCACTAAGCTTTGATGGTTGAGATGGTTATTTTTATGAGCCGATACATCAGTAGTAAGATTATGAAAAAATGAAAAAGTTGCCATAAATTAAAATTAATGGCAAGTGAAGAATGTGGTAAACACATGTAGCCACCATGAGGGATATTTTCTAAAACGACACAACGGAGATTCCAAACATGGTTTAATTTAAAACTAGTAATAACAAGTACTTTGCCTACAGAATACTGTTGTAAAAATGCCATTTTCCTACAGTGTAGTTTGCATTTTTTAACTGTCAGTCAGCCTTACTAGTCGACCCATAAACCAACATTCTGATATTTTGTTAATTAGACATCACTGATATTCCCCCAAGCCCATTATTTTTGCATTTCTGGAGAACTGTGGTTGCATTGAATGCTTCTGGGACAGTGAGGGAGAAGGGGTGTGGTGTGAATTTCAATCTTGTCTATTATCAAACAATGGCTCTGGACTTCTTCCTGCCACCTCCTCCTGCACCTTCCCTCCAATGATAACTACAAACACACACACCCATTATCTAACACTCAGGGCCTCATTGAAATGTGATTGAAATGATGTATGTCTATACTTCTCCTATATATTGTTATTATTGGATGGGTAAGTTGGAATAAGTTCAGAGGGATAACAAGGTGGTTGGTTCCCATAAACACACGTTTCTAAGGTCCTGAGATGTAAGTTCAATCCTGGCTCCTGTGCCAATAAAGCCATTACTGTTGTATATGCATGAATACTCATATATCATCTATTTTACTTTGTAATGCAATGAGTAATATAAAAAGATAATTGTGTTTTCCCTTCTTCTCGGAAACACTAGGAAGTTTTAATTACAGAACAGCCTGCTCTATATAATAGAATAATAGCTGCCGGATCCTGCCTAATGAACTCCTTGTCACATCTCGTCTTGCTTTATCTTTTTCCCTCCTCCCACTCTTTTGGTCCATTCTTATTTCTCTGACACTTTGTGCATAGTTAAAACTGTCAGGTGTTAACAAAACTTCACTATCCATTTCTGTGGCTTAGAAGCATTCAAGCTCTTCTGACTTACTTTAAGTCTTTTAAATAACAGATTCTTCCTGCTCTTTGGTTTTATATTCTAAGACACACTAACTCAGATGTCAAAATCCGATGGAATTACCAGACAGTTTATTCCAGTACATTTAACCATTTCCACTAATTACATGTACCAGCCTAACCAAATACCTGTATTATTATCCATCTTGAAGATTACACAATTATTAGTTAACATTAATTGATGTGTATATATATATATATATATATATATATATATATATATATATATATATATATATATACATATATATATATATATACATACACACACAATATCATTTTATAAAATTATGATGAAAATCAATTAAAAATGTCAGCGATAATGAGGGTTTATAAAAAAAAACACTTATGTGTGATAGTAGTCTGTGTTTTGACAAGTGCGCTTCATAAATTACCAATTGTTCATAGTAAAATATATTTTGCTGAGCTAGCATCTAATATTTTTATGCATGCTATAATGTGAGCAAAATAATCTGCATCAATATGGCTTTAATATAGTTTTCAATGGTTGGTATAACACCTTGTTTTTCAGGATATCTTGTTTGAATACAGGTGCATCAGTTGGTGGCTTACAAGAATATCTGAAATTGGACTCTGGCTCTCAAGGACAGGAGCTAAGAAAGTCCTATTTAGAGGCATTTATATAAGTAATATCAAAGTAACTAAATCACCAGGATTAGGTATGTGCTTTGAAAATATGGAGCAATACGAGTTGTTGCTAATGCTTGCGCGCGCTCTCACTGTGCTGTGCCAGAGGCGCTCATCCCTACGACCCGCGGAACTACACATCAACACAAAACTCAATTACACAATTCAGAATGCAAGACCCGTAGCAGTTTGAAAAAAATTGCATTAAACAATTACGGCACCTAACAATTGCAACAAGGAAAGCGAGACAATACGAGGTCCAAAAAATACAAACTTAACGGCCGAACCGCGCACATACAAAAACAACACCAACAAAATTAGCAAAAATACAAAGAAAACATCACTCACAGCACGGGGGGACAGCCACAACGTCTGGGAGTCAGGTTGCATGACAATTAAACCACAATTTGCCGAGTTTACACACACGAAAATCACCTAAGCAACAAAAAAAAAATGCTGATTGAAAAAAATGAAAACAAGGCTATGCGACCAATAAACACGCAAAAACCCGCCAGACACATAAGACTTCTACACAAGACAGTATGAGATATAAAATACACTACTAGGGAGGACGTGACATGCTCCACAACCGCCTAACACATAGACAATCACCGCCATTTAACAACACTAACTTGCAGCTTATAACATTACCAATCCAAAATGCAGAATTACACACCTAAACAAATGCATTGCGCTCGAGCATGCAGCCTACTTATCCTACACGACCAATACACACGCAATAAAACGCCAGACGCATAAGACTTTTACACAAGTCAGTACGAGGTATAAAATACACTATTAGGGAGGATGCAAAATCATCCACACCCGCGTAACTCATGCACAATCGCCGCCATTTTACAACACTAACTTGCAACTAATAACATTACCATTACAAAACACAGAAGTACACAGCTAAACAAACGGCTTCCCCTCACGCACGCAGCCGATTTACACTACACACTGCACACATTGCTGACACTTACACCTCAGCTCAACAAGAGTGCAAATGTACATTGTATGCTGCAGGAACATCAAAAAAGATTGTTAGCTCTTCAGGATATTGCTTGCTGCATATATTAATTACAAATAGGTAAAGTATATTTATTTATGATTTTATTAATTAATTAACATTAAAAAATACATATAGAGAATAAAAAAGGAATAGACGACAGGATTGCAATAAACGCCAAAGGCGTTAAGCCCGCGGCTCACAATGAGCGCCAAGGATGCTCAGAGGAGCAAAAGTACACCAGGGGAGAGGCTCGCAATGAGCACCAAAAGGCGATCAGTGCAGACCTTGCAATGAGCGCCGAAGGGGCTCTGATAACCAAAAATACATTAACTGAGTGGCTCGCAATGAGCGCCTCATGTACTCACACGACCAAAAGACTTTCTTTGTGTCGCATTACCTGCTTTACAATTTTATTGCTGTAATTTTTTGATGGGCAATTCGCTAGTAATAAATAATATATATATTAAAATATAGCTTTCTATTGTGCTTTGTAGCTATTCATTTGCATTTCATAATTTCTTTTAGTTATTTTAGTTGTTGGGAGTTGCAGTCTTTTTGCATCAGGAGTATTCCATACCAACACATGCCAACATAAAATTCATGGCTGGCCACCCTGCTGACTGACATCCAATACTTTATATTTCACACCACCTCCCAAAACTGCTCACTAGTAGCTAGACTAGACTCTATGCCATGGTGGAGCTTGTGAAATAAATTAAGACTTCTTAAGAATCAAATAAATTAAGAATCCGTATCCAAGTTGCTGCTAATTGCTGTGGGCCCCGATGAGGAGTTTATTTGTTCTGTATGCACATATGACTATACAAGTTCACAGCTTGTCTGATGTCATAAGCAGCACACATATGGCCTGCCCATGTGCCTCACTCTTGCATATGTCCCAACATTTCAACTCGCCAGAGATTGACACACATTATGGAATACCAAAACACTATCTGCTTTTGTTATAGTAATGACTAACAGTGGCTAACCTCAATGACTAACCTTAATGAAGCAGTGAGCAATACCATGTAGGGTCACCCAAGATGGTCAGTTCACAGTAGAGAAGTCAGACAAAGGGGAGAAGGACCTGGAAGCCCACTCCTGTATATTTGCCAAGAAAACCACATGGATAAGCACAACCGGATGTGTCTGGCATGCTGCGTCCATATGGTCACAGAGAGTCGGACGCGACTGAATGACTTAACAACAGCAAATAGTGGCACCAACGTCGGCAGTGATCATGCTGCTCGATAAACACAAACAACATATTTTTGAAGATATTATGTCATGAAATTATGGAAGAAAACAACTAGAGGATTCAGAGAAAGAAAGAGGACCATCTCATGCTAAAATTAAGAAATGTGTAAATGATGTTAAAAAAAAACCAACCACATTAAATGGGCTGGGAAAGGGAAACATATTTTCTCTTAAAAGCAAGACCGTCCTTAAAAGTGGGACAGTTGGGAGATATGCCATTGTATATGGGAACCAAATTGTGGCATTGATGTCCTTGCTGATAGCAAGCTTCACTGTAGGACAACTAATGTATATATTGTACACTTACGTGTGTATGTCTGTTTTAATTTGAATATATAAGATATTTCTGGGCAGTGCAATACAGCAAGAAAAGTTATATCATTTGTGATGGCATCTGGAGTCAGTATGACATCCTCCTCTGTTCTTCAGCTGTAGAGCTTTGCAAAAATGTCCTCAGGGCAATGTTAAGGATATTTTTAGATAACTTTGCACTTGGAGTTCCTCTAGTAGAGCAGTAATTGTTTTCATATTGGCCATAAAGTAAAAAGTGTGTAAGAGAAAGCTGGGGGATCCCATATGTTTCTACCCTGTGTCTGGTCAGTAAAGTTTAAAAATGAGACTATAATTTTGAACCAGATCTTATTCTCTGTTATATAATGAACAATCATTTTAGGATCATGTAGGAAGGTAAAACACTTTTTTTTATATTAAAGAATTTACAGGCTTTTTGTACAACTCATTATCGTAACTGGCGTAACAGAAACTGGAGAAATCCTACTCTTCAATGTTAAACGAGGACTGTAGTCTCATATTAACAGTAAGTGAAGAATTTAACCTGGGCACAATGTTTTTGGAAGATTAAAAAAAACGGTCCTTTTTATTAGGTTTTACTGATGGGAGGAGACCTTAATTACACAGAAGCTTTGAGCTGCTACAGTTGAATATGGCAAATGTGTATTGTGACATGTCCTTTAATATTAGATAGATAGACAATGAATGCGTATTATTTCAAATAAAGGGACAATAATTTCTTAAATCTCTAGCATTTCAAAGAGTGTACAGAGTGTACAGATATTTTTAAGGAAACAAGGGTTTTGTTCTAAAAACATATGTTCCCTGCCTGTTAAATTTTACAGTAAGGCGGTACATTTTATAAATATTCAAAAAAAAATTCTATTCTGGATTATTAGCCAGCTGTGCATTCAAAAGGATGGCAAACATACATGGCTAATAGATTTATGATCATTCAGTAAGGATTCCTCCCATTTTAAAGGAGGAGGAAACTCTCTCCTCTGTAGCCATTTTCTATAGCTTTTACCCTATTTCCCCTCCCATGTGACGAATCAAGGATAATAAAAAGTGAAATATAAATGCATATATTATGTAATAAATTAAAGGTTACATGTACTTTTCCCTTTATATAAATGTTGCCCAATATCTAGTCAAGTATTTCAAAGGAGCTTTCAATCTTGTAAACAAGCACTAAGGGCCTCAGTTAATTGGGGGGCGTAACTCGATCGCAAATCAATGATTTCCTGCGATCGAGTTGCGTCCTCGCGTTGCTCTACATTTACTTAGCTATAAATTTGGCTGGGCCCACAAGTTAGAACCCCCTTCCCGATAATCACAAATCATGTAATCAGCAGTAAGCATTTGCGTGCTTGAACATGATTGCGACCACAAGCCCGTAACTTGTGTTTCAAGCCTGCAAACTCAAAGCACTGTAAATGTAAATATAAATTCAATACAGCACTGTAAAACACTGTAAATGATGGGGAACACAATGGGTGACATTAGAATTAAAAGCACAACATTCTCAAGCTCGCACATCACATCGGTTGGATTCCAAAGTCATACGGGCTTGGAGGTTGAAACTTTATGATGAAAATTGAACATGAAATAAAGTATTTATTTATGCCGATTTGCGAGCTTGAGGATGTTGAGCTATTAATTCTAAGACCTAACATCACTTTCACTTTTAATAAAAGTACAGGATTGCTTTTTTATTTGCTTATAAAGTGCTACGATTTGTAAGTAAGCACTTTGCGACACCTCCTTGGGCCAAGTAACCTGTGGTTCGGGTATAGCCATTAATGGTCTTGACGGAAGGGTAAATCGGAGCAATTGAATAGCGAATCGGGATTTTTTACGTACGCAACTCTTGCGGCCGTGAAAGATCAAAGGCTTTGAGGGTAGTAAGATGCCATTGAACAAATCTCTAGGAATCATGGCTCGTAGGACGTAACTCGATCGGAGCACGCAAATGGAAGGCAATTGAATAGCAAAGTAGCTTGCAACCTCCATTTGCGAGCCCAGATCTCTAAAACGTAACAATTGAATGAGGCCCTATGTCAATTTGACTTTAAGCCCTTCATTATTTTGCAATGTGTTAATTTTGTTTTTGCCTTGTACTTTACCCCTGTATAGCGCTATGGAATATGTTGGCATGTTACATATAAAGGATAATAATATTAATAATAATGGTAATTATAATAATAATAATAATAATAACATTAATGGAACAAATAATAAATATGTATATAGTGTTTATTTATTCAATGATAGTTCTGATGAAAAAAGCATTGCGAACTACTAAGAAATATATACATCTACCAGAACGCAAACACTAAAGTAGAGCAAGCTTTTAGACTAGTCAACCTTAAAAAGAAAAACAGATGGAAGCTCATTTTAGATTTTTCTATGGTAGGTGAGACTATGTTATGGTGGATTGAAGTCAATTACCCGTCCCAAGCACGCTGTCAGAAAACCTGTTTTCTCACAGTTAACACTGCTTCCATTGCTGCTAAGAATTCTGGGCAGTGACATGCAAATGAGACTCAAAACATACCATCTTTATGCCTCTAGCCCACCTTGTATTGGATCCAGAGTAATAATATTGCTACAGCGACTCCTGGATGACAAAAATAAATGAACAGAAAGGGGCATGGCCTAGCTGGGAGGTGGGCAAAGAGGATGAGGGAGGAAGGAGGAGCTGAGAGGTTATTTAAGGACTGACCCAGCTTACTGCTTCTTCTTTGACTTCAGAAGCTTCAACCCACAACAGCAAAGGAGATAACAGCTATGCTGGTGTCTGAGCTTTTTGGTTGGTCATGTGATCAGTTATGTGTCTTTCATGTTGACAGTTGTTTAATAAAAGTGACTGTGGCCTGATTTTTTCATCCAAATTTGGTGTGGTTTATTGGGTAATGGGGAAAATGAGGTGGTTGACTCCAGTGACCTTCACTACCATGCTTGGCCATTATAAGATGGAGATATACCAGTAACTCCAGAGCAGCCTGTTGGAGAGTCCAGCCCCAGTCTTGATTTCACTGGACTTGTAGTTGTTGAGTGTCTAGTACAGGGGTGGGCAAGTTTGTTCCTGGAGGGCCACACACATGATATCCAGGTGAGCTAATCACTTCTTCAGTCATCCTGATTGACTCATCTGTGTGCAGAAAGGATATCTTCAAATCCAGGAATGTATGTGGCACTCCAGGACCGAACTAGACCACCCCCGCTCTAGTACATGTGTCAACATTTCTCTGCAGCATCTTGTAAAAAGAAATATACAATAACTAATATCAGATATGGTAAGAAGAGCTAATTGCAATTTCAAGATTGGAAACACATAAAAACTGTGACTTGTGACCTGGGTCAAGTAACTGCATTTAAAGATATTTCACATTATTAACCTCAAAGTTGCTTCCATTCTATTCATTTTAGTACAGAGTGCATTTTCTGCTCTCTACTATCGATTCTTTGGATGTTTTGCTGTTTAGTTAAAAAGTATTTTTATGAGAATAAACAAAAAAAAAAAAAGAAAAGAAAACTAACCTTTGAAAAGACGCTACCTATTGGCTTCCACTGCTCTCCACTCCAAAGATAAGGTACTATTATCTCATAATGTCCACTGTGTTCCTGCACTGTCTGTTTCCAAGACGATTCCAATTTATAGTCCACATTCTCTCCTAGACAAAGCAGAGAAAAAAAAAAAAAATCTTAGTTCATTGAAAAGAAGTAAATACAGACATCATGTTTAGATGACTTAGCAGAGTTGCCTGAAGATGTCTCAGGAAATATCTTAATAAATCACTTCAATTATACGGTTTGTGTTAGTTTATTCCCTTGGAACTGTGAACAAAACATTCATTTATGAGAATAAAAACAAAAGAAATTGTTCACCATAAGATTCAATTGCCCAATTCATAAATCACTCTTAATATTGCTACATATTCGGCAAATATTACTTATTGGCACTAATGAATTATTAAGTCAATAGAATGCATATAAACATTTATAAAAAAAAAGTTCAAAGCATTTGCAAGTAGCTAATAGAGTAAGGCCCTAGGAAAATGTAGCATCAATATTAGTAAGTGCTTGCAGGATCATGTATTGTTTTACAGTTTGATGTCTATAATGGAAAGTAAAAATATAAAAATAGATCTTAGGAACAAAGAAAAAAAGTATCTCTTTGTCCCTTTAAGGGATTTTGTCACTTTGAACTTAAATTTGTTTTTTAAACTTAAATTCATTTCTGAGATAGTTTGCTTATTTGTTCCTGCTGTGACAACAAACATGTATATTCCCCCATGTTATCAAGCATTAAGAGCCACAAATAAGAAAATGAAGATGCATATTAGTGTAAAGGAGCTGCACAAACAACTGCAAACTACCTTGTGAATGATTTACTATAGAGAGAAATGGTTAGTGCAATGAATAGACAGTATTTAATGCTCATTAAGAGAAAGCACGCTGTTGCTGGGGTGAAGGAGTCACATGAATTAATTCCCATACATTTATCAAACATTCTGGAATTCCCCTACATTCACTAAGCTTTGTAGAGTCTACAGAGTGCATCATATACCCCTATTATGTTACTTTTGTTTCACTATGTTTTTCTCCGAAATAATGCTCCCCTCTTGCACTTGTTGTACTGTCTTAACTGATACGAAGCTTCAGATGTTGTTACATGGCATCCATTAACAATGGGCTAGATTCATGTTGATTTGTGGTGGCCGCAATAAAGCAAAACCAAGCACTGTGGCTCATGTGTGGCTACCTCAGCATTCACTAATCTTTGCTTCCCATTACCTTCTCAGTCTATCGCTATACTTTGTTATGAGGGGTGTTGGAAGTGAATACATTCAACTTCACCATCATGATGAAGACAAATTGCCTATTCACGTATCTATCTATCACATATATAGTTGTGAGCAGGCGGGTTGTTGCTAACGCTGCGGGCTTGGGAAGCGAGGGCTGCAGTTGCTGTCAAGGAGCGCCAAAGGCAAAATTTACGGACTTACGACACAAAAATACGAGACGCATTAAAACCCATTACGACCTCGCAAAAATACGACCTTACCGCCCTAAACCCACGCACAAGAAAAACCCAATAAATACACACAACAAATACATAAAAAGCTTACCTACAGAAAGGGGGGGGGCACTCAGGACCTCGAAAATTGAAGTTACACCTCAATTTAACTCAAAATAAAAGAGTTTAGACACCCGAAAATCCCCTAAGCGAGAGAGAAAAATGGCCGCCGAAAGAAAACAAGCCTACAGGACTCTAAAGACGCAAAACACCACCAAACACCTACGGATTTTCCGAAAAAGATGTGCGAGATCAGAAAACAAGGACGCAACCCGCGCGACTCCAAAAACATTAGAAACACAGTAAATACACACAACAAACACATTAAAAGCTTACCCACAGCAAGAGGGAGCACCCAGAACCTCTGCAAGTTAACTGACACCTCAAATTAAGTCCAAATTACAGAGTTTAGACACCCGAAAATCACTTAAGCGAGAGAAAAATGGCCGCGGAACAAAATGAAAACGAGACTAAAGGCCCCTAAACACGCAAAACACCACCAAACACCTACAAACACCTACAGATTTTCTGAAAAAGTCGGACGACATCCAAAAGCAAGGACGCAAAATCAGCCACAGCCGCGTACCACACAGGCGCCATTTTAGAACACTTACTTATAAAATTCTGAAGTACACAGCTACCCTAACGGATTTGCCTCGCGCACGCACACTCTTACACTACACACTGCACACATTCATGACGCTTACACAGCAGCTCCACAGCACTGATGCTGCAGCAACATAAAAACAGATTGCCAGCTCTTCAACACAATGCTTCCTGCATATATTACTTCACAATAGGCAAAGTATATTAATTTCTTATTTTATTAATAATTCATTGCCATAACAAAAAAAACACCAATGCTGCTCATAGCACACAACCAAGAGCCTCGCAGCCATGAGCCTCGCAATGAGCGCCAAAGGATCTTAAAACACCAACAACATAAATTTTGCACACAAACAACATTACCTGCCTTACAATCTTAATGCCGTAATTTTTTGACTGGCAAGTCGCTAGTAACTAATAATATCCTTCACATATGATATCACAAATCAACTGCTAGTGGCATGTTGCTTAATTATATTAATTATTTGCTATGATGTGTATTATAATAGAAACCGAGAGGAAAACTATTTTACCTTGTGGATTTTATTATAAAAGAAATTACATGGGATGTAGCCAATATAATGAGAAAATATGCATGCAGTGGTAGTTTGTGTGCAAAATAGTACAAATATACTACAAATAGCCCTTCATAAAACACAGTATCATATGTTATGTTCAATTGTCTGTTTTGTGTCTGTCTGTGTGCCATCTGTCTTTCTCTGGGTTCCCTCTTTCTCTCTTCGTGCACCCTCTCTCTCTCTGTCCTCTCTCTGCACTCTGCATGCTCTCTGTCTCTCTCCCTCCCCCTCCCTTCATCTCTCTCCCTCTCTCTCTCCTCTTTCTCCCTCACTCCCTCATCCCTTCTCCCTACTCCCTCCTAGTAACCGAGTGTGTCTTTCTCTATCCCTTCTCTCTCTCACTCCTTCTTTCTCTCTTTACCTCCTTCTCTCCCTTCCTCCTCTCCCCCCCCCCCCTTCCCTCTCTCCCCCTCTCTGTCTCTGCCTCCTCTCTCTCTCTCCCTAAGGTTTACTTTAAATGGACCCCGAAACCAAGTTTTTGTTTTTAAGTAATTTTCAAAGAGCATGAAAAACTATACTTTGATTCTAAAGGAAGTAATTCTTGAGAAATTTAGCATTGTCTATACTGCATTATTATGCAAGTGAGTGGTTCTTAAATAATAATTAACTGTAGATTGTAGATTCTGGTCTATGGTCCTGCCCTATTGTTGCTTCACTTATATGCTATTTAGGCACCATTTAGTAAACATATGTTTTTATTAAATGTATGCAGTTTTACTTGCTGCTTTTAAATTTATAACATTAAGTTGAAATACTCTTTCAACATCCTATAGTATATAGTATAGAATGTCTACTTATTCAAAGGTTTTATTGTTGGGTGACTTTTAGGGCTGATCATATGGAGTATTTGAGTAGGAGACAAAATAATTAATAAGAAAAAATATATCTATTTATCTATTATAAGATTTGGCAAGCATGGATGGTAAATGAGAATCAATGTAGAGCAAAAAATAGATGACAAGTAATAATGTATACGTGGATTGTTAATTTAATATTTTATATGAATGGTTTATATGTTAAATTGATAATTATTTTAATAATTGTATGCACATTTCTCTGAAAAAATCAATAAAGATGCAGGAAAAAGTAAATATAGCTTATAAATTTGAATCTGTGGTCAATTGTACCATTTAAAGAAATGTATTATACTTCTAAAAATATTTCAGAAGTAAAAAATAAATAGAAGTATATTGACAATGCAAATGTTCTGTTACTAAATAATTTTTTTTGCGAATCCTGAAAAAAGTAATGCCATATTGTATAATGCTCAGGAAATACTGTATTGATAACTTTTATGATCATAAAAATTAAAAGTCACATTTGCCATTCTCTTTGATGACATAGAAAACAGTACCACTTTACAAGCAAAATTATTTTTCATATATGTTGGATGCAAAAATTTCAATATCACTTAATATCACTCAATATCATCTTGAATGAAGACTTTGTTCTATATCAGTAAAATTAAGGATACTTTCTCCTAAGAATTCATAGATGGAAAGCATATATATATATATATATATATATATATATATATATATATATATATATATATATATATATATATATATATATAGATATATATATAGATATATATGTATATATATATATATATATATACAGTGTCTTGCAAAAAAATTCACCCCCTTGACTTTTTACCTATTTTGTTACATTTCATTCAGCCTTAAGTTCAATGTTTTCTTAATCTGTACTTTATGTGATGGATCAGAACACAATAGTCTAAGTTGGTGAAGAGAAATGAGAAAAATATATACATAAAACAATTTTTTAGAAATAGAAAACTGGCATTTGTGTATGCATTCACCCCCTTTTTTATGAAGCCCATAAAAAGCTGTGATGCAACCAATTACCTTCAGAAGTCACATAATTAGTGAAATGATGTCCACCTGTGTGCAATCTAAGTGTCATTACATATACACACACCTTTTTTTAAAGGCCCCAGAGGCTGCAACACCTAAGCAAGAGTCTCCACTAACCAAAAACTGCCATGAAGACCAAGGAACTCTCCAAACAAGTAAGGGACAATGTTGTTGAGAAGTACAAGTCAGGGTTAGGTTATGAAAAAATATCCAACTCTGATGATCCACAGGAGCACCATCAAATCTATCATAACCAAATGAAAAGAACATGGCACAACAGCAAACCTTCCAAGAGACGGTCGCCCACCAAAACCCATGGACCAGGCAAGGAGGGCATTAATCAGAGAGGCAGCACAGAGACCTAAGGTAACCCTGTAGGAGCTGCAGAGTTCCACAGCAGAGACTGGAGTATCTGTACATAGGACAAGAATAAGCCGTACGCCCCATAGAGTTGGGCTTTATGGCAGAGTGGCCAGAAGAAAGCCATTACTTTCAGCAAAAAACAAAATGGCACGTTTTGAGTTTGCGAAAAGGCATGTGGGAGACTACCAAAATGTATGGAGGAAAGTGCTCTGGTCTGATGAGACTAAAATTGAACTTTTCGGCCATCGAAGAAAACACTCTGTCTGGCGCAAACCCAACACATCACATCACCCAAATAACACCATCCTTTTTTTCAGCAGCCGGGACTGGGAAACTGGTCAGAGTTGAGGGAAAGATGGATGGTGCTAAATACAAGGATATTCTTGAGCAAAATCTGTACCACTCTGGGCGTGATTTGAGGCTAGGACGGAGGTTCAGCTTCCAGCAGGACAATGACCCCAAACACAATGCTAAAGCAACACTTGAGTGGTTTAAGAGGAAACAAGTAAATGTGTTGGAATGGCTTAGTCAAAGCCCAGACCTCAATCCAATAGAAAATCTGTGGTCAGCCTTAAAGATTGCTGTTCACAAGCGCCAACCATCCAACTTGAAGGAGCTGGAGCAGTTGTGCAAGGAGGAATTGGCAAAAATCTTATTGGTAAGATGTGGCAAGCTCATAGAGACTTATCCAAAGGGACTTGGAGCTGTGATTGCCGCAAAATGTGGCTCTACAAAGTATTGACTTTAGGGGGGTGAATAGTTATGCACATGAACTTTTTCTGTTATTTTGTCCTATATGTTGTTTGCTTCACAATAAAAAAATAAAATAAACATCTTTAAAGTTGTGGACATGTTCTGTAAATTAAATGATGCAAATCCTCAAACAATCCATGTTAATTCCAGGTTGTGAGGCAACATAACATGAAAAATGCCAAGGGGGTGAATACTTTTGCAAGGTACTGTATAAGCTTTTTACGTTAATCCTGTTTTTTTAATAACGGTTTTACAATATTCTTTGATATGTTATTGCACTATTATTTTTGTTGTTTATAAACTTTTCATTAGCCAGCCAGTTTAATAAAATATATTAGCCAGTTATTTATTTTATAATCTACTTGAATATAGAATTTTGAGTCACATTTATTGTATATTTGATGTTTTCCTTTTACCAAAGTGGATTTAGGTTTGATAAAAAAAAATAAGGATAAGTGAAGATACCAAGAGTAAGTTGATTCATTATCGTGTCTTCAGTAGCCACACTGAAAATGTAATTATTTTTGAGTGATGTTAAAAAAAAAAAAAAAAAAAAAGGTATTTTTTGGCTTGTGTGTTGACTTTGTTTTGACTTTGTCCACCCACATATTAGGTACACACCTATAATAGCGCACATTAAATACTAAAATAAGAACTCTTCTATATATATACACAATAAAAAAACAATCATGTATACTTCTACTCCATGTCTACAGGAAGAAATCAGATTTGAATTTTGTGGAAGAAGGATGGCAATTTCATACAAAGTTGGTTATAGCAAATCTGAAATGCAGAAAGAATCCATTGAGTCAACATGTGAAATCCACACCAGTAGTTTTAGAAGATTTTCACAACATTGAAGAGACATACAAACAATTTGCTATTTTTTAGTGACCTTAAACTGCAATATATGATGATATCCAGTGAAGACGTTTTGACACGCTTAAGATTTTAGTTGTAAAGGTCAGACTGGCCATTGAGATGCACTGTATATAAAACATAAAACAATCTCAACTACAGGAACATGAAACATTTCTATCTCTTGAATTCTGTTGACATTTTATAGCTCACTTGATTAATGATTTCACCAAAGCGCCATATAAAATATTTCTCTGTATTTCACTTCATCTTGTACCTTGGTTTCCTAAGTAGAGAAATAGATATATATATGTGTAGTATTTTATCTCTGACAGGTTTATTGATCGTATGAATTTATTTTGCTCCAACATTCCCTCCTCTGTCCTGATTTCCAACATCCTTTTAGTATATATGCCAATAGGTAGATATATATTTAAAGTATGATAAGATAGATACTATACCTGTAAGGTTATTTTATTATTCTTGTTTTATTTATTATATAGATGAAATTTGCAACCTCTAGCAAATACAAGAACAGGAACAAAATACAATTATTTGTGCTCTGATTTATATAGATTAACAGCCTTATTAAATTGTGATTCAGTAAATTTGAAAGGGTTCTATTTAAGCACACAGCATATTTTTTTTACAGAAGGTTTTAGTTATTGATCTTCTATCCAAAAGCAAGGTATTCACTAACTAAAAACTTCTGTAAAAAATATATGCTATGTGCTTAAATAGAGTCCTTTAGAATTTGCTGAATTGCAATTTAATAAGGCTGTAAATAGCCCAAATTGTTTTTCTTATATTAAAGGAACACAAATTTCGCCATATGTGCTCTGCACCATCAGTTAGAGGGTGAAAATAATTTGGAAAATATGTTAACATTCTTAAAATTGATCAAGAATTGACATTTGAGGGCTAAATTAAATGACACAATGATATTGTCATTTTAATTTAGCCCTTAAAGCCATCCCACAAGAACCTGCATACATAATAAAGGCAGGAAGCTGTAACTGTTGCACATTATATTAGGGATTTACACTTTATTTATAGGTGAAGTATTGTGGCACAGTGGTAACCATCCTCTTCTAAAGCTTTTTTTTCATTGCTAAGTCATGGGTTTGAATCCCCTACCTTCAACTATTTTTTTTTTTATTAAAAAATGTACTTATGTATGTATGTGTGTGTATATATATATATATATATATATATATATATATATATACATACATTAGTTAATTTAAGAAAAAAAGTGGAAGGCGTTGAGTTAGAACCAATGATTTACTAATGAAAACATTTTATGAAGCTAAATTTCCACTAGACTAGATTAACACACTATGCGTAAAAGCTAAACTAAATTGATGTTTTTGAATGAACTATGAATGTGTGTCTGTGTACAGAATTTTTCACATAATTATTATTATTCACATAAATAAAAAAGAGAAGACAACAGTACCTCATACCAACATATGCTTTAATATATAACCTAAAAAATATATATATGATTTTTAAAACAGTAAGGGAATATCTGGCTGTGGTGGAATTGAACTCCGGACCTTTGGCTACACATAAGGGCGTAGGAACTGGCAGGATGAGGGGGACAAATCCCCCCATCCCCAGATTATACCATTAGAGGGACATAATTCCTACAATATTATAAGAGTGCACTGGCTCTTTAAATTCCTAATGTGCTGCGTGGGGGTGCACATGCAGCGTGATTGCACAGCAGAGCTCCGCTCCACTCCCCCTCACACATTTCTCCTGTGCAGTGGAGCATAACTGCATGAATGTGAGAAGACCATGGAGCCTTCTTACTGATCGGCAGCCTCTTCCCCTCCGTCCACCTTAAACTCTTACAGCAGACCTAGCTGACCCTTCTCTGAAATAATGCTTTAACTATGAGGATAATATGTAATTACTATGGTCTTATTGGTCTTATGTTGCATGTGTATATATGTATATGTATATCCAATAACCATTTTATACATGGCTCCTTTTTAAGCGTATTTCACAGCTATTAAAAAGCTTAGAAAGGAGCCATTAGTCATTGTAAACACTACTAAAACTAAATTAGTTCTTTAATCAATTTGTATTTCTACACTTTCCCCGACATAGGAGTGTCACATCAATTAATTTTTATAAATATTAAAAATGTGTAAAATTTGATAGACAAAAACTTGATTAACTTATTTTCTATAGCAAGACACTATTTTTTATTAAAATAGCATGTATTAAACATATTTTGCACAGCTGCTCAGAACAATTTTTTCAATAATTTATATATTTTTTTCACTTATCTTCACCTCCTTCGGCCTATATCAGCCTCACACTACTTATTATCGGCGTAGAGCCTGGTAACAGGCCTAAAATTTTGTTTTTTATGTTTCTTATAGGTATGTATGTTTGTATGAATGGTTATGTAACTAAAATATCACTTACTTTCTTCAAGGTCCCTAAGAATAGGATATGGTTGGGCTGTTTCCAGTACCAATTTCTCACCATTTATCTGAACTAGCTATGAACTAGCTAGAATTAAGTACAAATTCAAAGTTAGCAAAATTAGCAACGTAAATGTCAGTTAAATGTATTACTTTCAATGTAAAAGGTCTCAACTCCCCTATCAAGAGGAGCTCTTTATTGAGACTGATGAAACAACAAATATGTGATATTTTATTTCTCCAAGAAACACACTGGGATGGGAAGAAGACACCAAATTTTGATTCTAATGAATATCATCTAAAATATAACTCCACATTTTAAAAAAACTCTAGAGGTGTTTCAATATTATTTCGTAAAAAACTTATTATCAAGGAAGAACTAATGGAAATAGACACTTATGGTAGATTCATTTTCTGTCTGGGTGAAATAAATAATCGGAGGTTTACATTGGTTAACCTATACTCTCCAAACTTAAAACAAGTGCATTCCATAAAAAAGTTGATTTTTAAAATTAACAAATATAATTATGGTCATGTAGTCATGGCAGGAGATTACAATCTTACAATTAATCCCGAACTTGACAGGATAACATATAAACCTATTAAAAACCAAACTAAGATTCAAAATGACTCAAACTTATTTCATAAGTTGATCGCGAATAACAATTTATATGATGCCTGGAGGATTTTGTTTCCTAATCAGATTGATTTTTCATTTTTCTCTCCAGTCCATAAAATGTACTCAAGGCTAGACTTCTTCTTGGTTGATAAACCTACTATGAATCTAATAACTTACGCTGAAATAGGTCCCTTCACTATCTCAGATCATGCTTATGTATCATTAAAGATCAAATTAGACTCAGATAAAAAGTTAGTGTGGAAACTGGACGATTCATTAATCACTAATGATAATAACAAGAATTATCTTCTTTCTCAAATTAAGGAATTTTTTGAGCTCAATAAAAACTCTGCTTCATCCAACAGCCTGTTATGGACTACTCAGAAGGCGTATATCAAAGGCATGCTAATTAAAATGAAAGGTAATTTAATAAAACAAAGAGGTACTTCGCTGCGCAATCTATTGATTCAGTTGTATAATCTTGAGAAAGATAACAAACTTGTAACGGAGTTGGAACACGAATCCAATATCTCCGCTGGTATACAGTAAAATATCCAAGAAGCACTACAGTCTCACCATCCCCAACCTCCCATATTGGACGACACTCAATTGGGAGTCAAAAGAATACGGTCTTTATTTTGTTGTGCAGAAATATATATACACATCTCTTCCCACAGGCAATACACATCCCCCATAGTTGGCCACACAATACACACAGAGGGACAATAGGTGGGTCACACCTCCCTGAGGCTACCTGGCTACTTTGATACAATCAGACATTGATTAGATCATCCTTCTCTTTGTTCCATCTTCACAATGTGAACACTTCACACAATGGACCTCTCTTGCTTATGAGGAGCCCTTGTAATAGTATTATCTATTATGCCAAGGTCTGCAATAGTCTGGGCTAATATTCTGCAGAGCAAAAACCAACATACATACAGTATAGCAGTAGGATCATATTTTAACCATAACCATAAAACAAGGTAAAACAGTGATGGGTTTCGTTACAAAACTAAACCCAAATTTCTACTGAGATTAAAAATGTACAAACACAAATTAATAAAATTAACCAGCTAATTTCTGACAAGGCCTTATTCCGCTGACAGCAAAAACTTCATCAATATGATAGTAGTAAATTATATAAAAGTAGTAAATTATTAGCAAATACAATCAAAGTAAAAAAACAATAAACTAGAACTGAGGGGGTTTTCAATGAAGAAAAATGGGTCATGAAACATTTTGACATTGCTAAAGCTTTTGCTTCATATTACTCAAAATTATACAATCTTTCACTATATATGGAAGCCAAACTTCCTTCAGAGACAGATATTAAAACATTTTTAAGGAAATATAATCTTCCAAAAATTACTCCATCGCAATTGGAGGTGTTAAATGCTCCCATCTCTGACTTAGAAATTAGTAGTACCATAGATCAATTTAAAAACTACACAACTCCTGGTCCAGATGCTTATAGCAACTTATTTTGTAAAAAGTTTAACTTAGTCTTAACTCCATTTTAAAAGGTCTATTTAATTAATTTATGTGTCTGGGCAAAATTCCACAGGAAATGTTAAAAGCTACAATCATTGTTATTCCAAAAAAAGACCAAGATCTTCAAAAATGTGCTAGCTATAGACCCATTTCATTAATGAATGCAGATTTGAAACTTTATTCTAAAATGTTGGCTTCTAGACTGGGAGATATAATCCATACCTTGATATCTACGGATCAAGTCGGCTTTATTCCTGGAAGACAGTGTCAGAAAACTTATGAATTTAATATCTATTTCTAAGAGTTCTTGTGCTCCCACCCTATTCATTTCTTTAGATGCTGAAAAAGCTTTTGATAGGGTGGGGTGGGTGTACATGAAACTGACACTGTCTGAAATATGTTTTGGTCACATGCAATAGGGGCTCTTTACTCGGTTCCTTCAGCTTCAGTAGCCGGTATCAATTTTGTTTCTCAAAGTTTTGAAATCACTAATGGTACGAGGCAGGGATGCCCTCTCTTCCCCATTTTCTTTACCCTTCTGATTGAACCATTAGCTTTAGCTATCAGAACTTCATCTAATATTGGAGGGGTGAGGGTGGGAGAGAAAGTGCACAAGACCACCCTATTTGCCAACGATATTATTCTGTCCCTTACGTCGCCCAGCCAATCTTTGAGCCACTTGGAACAAATTATTTCTAGATTCGCTTACATATCCAACTATAAACTAAATTCTTCAAAATCTGAGATACTTACAATTAACATCTCTAATAAGAAAATGGAAGAATTGGAGACAAAATTTCCATATAACTGGAATTCAAATTCTTTTAATCATCTAGGAATTACATTTTGTGAAGACATCAGTAAGATGCCTTCTATTAATCTAGGTAAAGTGTTTCTCAAATGTGAGAAATCTATAAAAGCTTGGAGTGGTATTCGCTTGTCCTTTTCAGGCAGAGTGGCCACTATTAAAATGGTCATCTTGCTGAGAATTAACTATATCTTACAATCCATCTCTATATTTCCTTTTCCAACGGTGTTGCTTACATGTTTTCAATCCTTAATCAATAAATTTATACATTCTGGTAAATATACTAGGCTAAACAGATCAATTATGGTAAAGAAAAATTGTAATGGCGGTATTGGCTATCCAGTAATTAAATCTTACTATGAAGCCATTAGATTATCACAAGTTTTAAAATAGTAGGATCATAACAATAAATATCCATGGCAACAAATTGAGAGCTCACTTATCATGAATTGTGATTGTTGCTTTTCTTTGAAATATTCCCTGCCAAATATTTAATGAAAGGTTCAGTTATAGTCAAGTCAAATATACATTTTTGGCAATGTACTAATAAAAAGCAGTCATATCTATGCCTTCCTCTTTATGTATTCCTATGAGTAGAAGATCCCCTGCCTTCCTATATATTTATTCCTATGAGTATAAGTACCCCTGTCTTCCTATATATTTATTTATATGTGTATAAATACCATTGTTACCATGTTACATTTCTACAATAACAGGCAACATATCCAAAAATATAAGGACAGAACACTGAGACCAGCACCTCCCTGTGACTGTACTCATGACATGGCTGCAGCATTTTGATCTGTGATTGGAGATAAGCTTGATTTAATAGCACATTATTACACTACATTTGGTTGATAGTGTAGAGATAAGTTTGATTGTAAGGTCTATTTTTGGATGGATGGATGGATGGATGGATAGATAGATAGATAGATAGATAGATAGATAGATAGATAGATAGAGAGAGAGAGAGAGAGAGAGAGATAGAAATAATAGAGAGAGGGAAATGATAGAGAGAGGGAGAGATGATAGAGAGAGGAAGGAGTAGAGGTGGAGAGAGAGGGAGCGATAGAGGGGAGATAGATAGAGAGAGAGGGATAGAGAAGAGGGCATGTGCCCTGATCTCATATGTATTCATATGTGTTTCAGTTAATTATTGCATGTCATTAACAATGCGGAAGAACTTCCCAGCATAAGAAAAAAAGAGCAGAACCAGCACCACCTCACCCTCATCAAGAAAATGCAGGCACTTCGAAGCATAAGAATAATAAGCAGAACCAGCACCACCCCACCCTCATCAAGATAATACATAAGTGAAATGACAGAAAAAAAAGATCAAGTGGGTGGAGTCTGTGTCAGTGAGCAGGGCCTATAGAGGTAACATGTTGTGAAAAGGAGGAGTTTATACTTTTGGGTGGAGTCAATGTAAAAGAAAGGGCCAGGTTTCTGCCCCACCAACTTGGAAAGTCACCAGCCACCACTGATCTGGCGTAACCCTTGATGAAATACAAGAAACGTGCGTCGGGTTCACGTAGGAACGCAGTCGCGAGCAGATGACGTCACTATTGTGCGTCTAGACCGCGGCTTGCTAAGCAGAGAGCTAGCGTGGTTTCCTCCTCAGGCCCATAGTTTAAAGTCCCTTCCCCGATGGGTAGAACTAGCTATTGAGCTTATTTATTTTCAGAAAGGCATAGCTTTACTAGTTAGATCCTGTAGAACCACGCAGTATCTATTTTCAATATTCAGGCAATATTGGCTCTACATTCCTAATGGTCCACACTGTCACTCTAGGACAGTAATACACATTAATTAAGGGTCCAGCCTAAGGACTTGTAATTATTTTTGGGGCATTTCTTTCCCTATATAGGGTACAGTGGTTGCTATTTAATTCCAGCATTGAGCTGGACTACCTCATGTTCTAAACCCATACAGCTTGCTATATTTACAATATTTATATATTATCACTTATTTTGGTGCACATCAATAGCTGTGTACCTCATAAACTATTAGCACTTGGCACTTTATATTCTGCACCTTTTTTGCACGACTATCACTTTATCTGTGATCTACACTAGCACTTTATATTGTATATAGCTTGCATACAAGCTGGTCCTTTTAGGGCTTAATATATACCCACACTGCCAATTAGAACATTACTACCTCTCTGCTACCTATGTGCATATATTTTAAATAGGATTTTAAATACCATTAAATGTTAAGTTTTATCATTTAGTTTATTCTCTTGTTTCTAAGATTTGGATTAGTAGGTGTGCCCTATAATAGGATCTTTGTCCTTCCTCCTGTATGTATTCATTATTTATCCTAAGGAGCACCCTACTCTAATAATTGCATTTGGTACTTTAGCAGTATACCTGAGCCACCACTACCCACTGTTTTGTCTCTTGGTGTGCAAAACTAGATTTTTGTTGGCCGAAAAGCTGGGGAGACAGATTTAAAATAATAGTTTAAAAAAAATTATCTCTAAATATATGAGTGGCCAGATGTTTTATTTTAATAATGTTAGGTATGTATGACTTCTCTGCATGGCAAACAATGGGCCCTAAAAAACAGCTGGTGGGCTGCATCTGTCCCGCAGGCAGCCAATTGGAGAGCATGACATTAGATGACCCCTTCTTTGAATGATAGTAGAAGAATGGAACTTACAGACTCTCCACCAGGGGGCATCTGTGAATCAAATTCCAACATGGAGGCCACCAGGGTCTACAAAGATTGAATTCTGCACAGTTGCCATAGAAGGTTAACATTTTTTTTTTTTTAAATCAAAAGGTTTTTCATTTTAGGATTCATTTAAGAGCATTGTTTCTTGTGACATTTCCCTCCATTAGTTTACATAACAAATTAATGTTTTGCAAAGTAATTAAGAGCCCATCTATAAATAGGAAATAAAACATCTGGTGCTTTTAATATATTTTAATATGGATTATGTAGCATTAACATAGTGCCCCATAGCATCTGTGCACAGCATCTTTACAGGTTTACCCTGCAGCAATGATTTCGTCTTTGTCAGAAGCAATAAATGAGGGGGTACGCAATGCCATTCAGGAAAGAAAGGCAGAGCACACATTCCAGATGTGCAACTAAATTGGAATTAATTAAGCAGTACATTTAAACTGACTTTACTGCATACAGCATATTGTCTATTGTACTATGGGTTAAAGATGTGCGTCAGCCCAGATGCAATATATTATTCTACAGTTTCAGGAAATCATATCATGCTACATTTTCAAATTTCCTTATGCTACCCATAAGGCTATTATCACCTCTGCGCATTAACATATCTAAAAAAGTTTACAAAAAAATAGTAATAAGATTAAAAAAAATATGTACAAGGTAAAGCACCTTTGAACTTAAGTTCAGCCCTTGCAGTGACCAAGATCGAGCTAATAAGCCCAAAGAAACAGCTGTCCTGGAGTAGGTTCAGTGATTCTGCATTTTTTGATCACTGCCTCGTCATATATTCTGCTAAGAATTGATAGGAAAAGGCTCAGTTGAAAACGGAGCAAAAAGACATTTTCTTCTTGCATGAAATTTCCCAGAATTCTATTCTGTAGTTTGACCTGTGACATGACATGACAATTTAATTGCTCAGGCAGTTAGATATATTTGAAGAATCCACTTTAATAGTTATGAGCTTGTGAGTTACGCCTGTGCGGCGCTTTCTGCGTAGGCATTACTCACAAGCTACAATCGCTAAATAGGGGCAAATTGTGCAACCAACAAAGTTGAGCATGTGCAGTTGCGGCTAATTTGCGTTGTAACAACTGTGCATGCTTGACCAAGTCGCAAAGAGAGAGAGAGAGAGCGAGAGAAGAGAGCGAGAGCGAGAAGAGAGAGAAGAGAGCGAGAGAGAGAGAGAGAGCGAGAGAAAAGAGAGCGAGAGAGAAGAGAGCGAGAGAGAGAGAGAGAGAAGAGAGAGAGCGAGAGAGAAGAGAGAGAGCGAGCGAGAGAGAAGAGAGAGAGAAGAGAGCGAGAGAGAGAGAGAGAGCAAGAAGAGAGCGAGAGAGAAGAGAGCGAGAGAGAGAGCAAGAAGAGAGAGAGAGAGAGAGAGAGAGAGAGAGAGAGAGCAAGAAGAGAGAGAGAGAGCAAGAAGAGAGAGAGGGCGGGAGGCAGAGGAAAGGAGAGAGGGAGGGAGGCAGAGAGAGCACACAGAGTGCAGGGAGAGAGACAGCACAGAGAGAGACATAGCAGACAATTAAACATAACTTATGATACTGTCATTTATGACAGGAAAGTTACTCATAATAGTTATTCTAGTGTAGTGACACTAAACTTGACATATCCTAAACACAACTTGGTGTGTGATAATTTTTTGGGAATACATATAACTTATTGCCAGATTCATGGAAGACTTGAGAATACAGTATGGATTCATAACAAATGGTGAGGCTAAAAAAGAAATGCAACACAAGTTATGATACTGAACATAAAAAACGTAAAACGTGTAGTAGATAAAATTAATGCTTTAAGTTAGAAAAAAAAAAAAAAAGAGCAGCGTGGATGGGCCAAGTTTGCTATGTATCCCATTAAATACAGGTTGCTTTTTTTGGAGGGGGAGGTTATTTCTGAACACCCACATCATTTAAAATGGATTTAGATTTTTATACATCGCCTGTTCTATTGGACATTTTTCAACACTGTAGCAGTGCTTATCATTATCCTTTGTTCAAAAGTCACTTCGCTTCTTAGGGGTTGAAAGTCATTTTTTGAGCCTGCAATAAAAATATACCGTAGAAAACAACAACCATCATGGCATACGTGCAGCAGTTTGTGGCTTCTGAAAAAAACTGGTGAATTTTGGCTGAGCTTGAATTTCAGTATTAAAGGATTACTGTAGTGCATTTACAAGTAAAGCTCAAATGTTTGTTTGCTGGGCATAAACTAATAAAAAACTAAAAGTAAATATTTTTCTTACTTTTTAAATTGTCTGTTTTCACCTCAAGCAGAGCTGCTTTTTTACACCTCCATGGGGGCATGGTCAACTATGCCTGGGAGATGGATCATCATGGAGCTTGGAAGCAGGCTGGATTATGATGTCGCTGGCTTTGCACCATGAAAGAATTAGGGTAGTCTACATGGCCTACACAGAGGTTACAGCTCTGCTTGCAGCTTCCTAATAGGATCTGCCCAATGACAGTACATGAGCCATCATAGACCCACCCCCCTTTACTGAGCATGCTCAGTCTGAACCAGAGTTTGGCTGCTCATCATTTTTTTTTACTTCCAGGCAGAGCTAACCACACAGGTAGGTAGAGATAAGCAGCCCTGCTTGAGGAGAAAACTGATACAGCCAAGAGTTAGAATAAATATTAACTTTTATTTATTTTAAGCTGCACACTATTTCAGTAGTCTCTGCCCAACCAAGAAACATGAGCTTTACTTATAAATGCACTGCAGTGGTCCTTTAAGAAACATAATTGTTATTGCAACAACTACCCTGGTTAGGAGTCTTGGAAATATTTCATGAGGCAAACACTGATCTTCCCATCTTTGATCTAACAATTCTTACAAAGTTCATTATCTTAAAGGTCATTGATTTCGCTCTCCTGGCCATATTGCTGTAGTCTTGAAGAAACTCAGAATGTCTACTTCAAAATAGCTAAAATATTATTTTCCTTGGAAAGTAATTTTGTTGTTTTTCGATTTTTTTTCCGTTAGACTTATTACTCAGTTTTTACATATTAGATTGATAGTGCTTCTGTAAAAATGTAATTTCTTAGCACTCTATGTAAAGCCGTAAGCAAAAATACAAACCGAAGAACAAAACCCTCTGACAATCAGAATGATATGTTTAGTTTTACCACATCTGGTACATTTACTCATCAAAGTTACCGGAGTTAAATGTTTCTACAGTGATTTTCTATCCAGTAGATAAAGGAACACTCAACAAATCCCATCCCATGCAGAGATGCATCAATCAACGCTCTCACCACACAAGATCAGAGACTCATCTTCCTCCTATTATCATTCTCCATCTCTCACGCAAGCTCCTGTTCCCCGAAGCTGTGAAACTATTTTCCCATTTCGATTTTTGAGTTCTATGTGTAATATATCTCTTTTGAGTTTATATGTTACAGAACAAAACTCAAGTCGAAAAGATTAGAACAAAGATACAGAAGTACACTTTGAGTTTAGAAAAGGTACATTTCCTCTATATATTTATGAACATTGTTAGTAGATTCTTTTTTATTACCCTGTAGGTTTCATTAATTAATATTTTTTTACAAATTAAATTAGTTCCGAAATATTTGTATATATAAACAATGAATACAGAGTTGTTCTACTGTACTTAACGGACCACTGTACAATGAAAAATATATAAGTACTAGTAAATTGCCTGTCAAAAATTACGGTATCATTTTTTATTTTTCTCTCCCTCTCTTGTGTCTCTCCCACCTTCCCTGTGTCTGTCTTCCCCCCTCCCCTGTGTCTTTCCCCCCTTCCCTCCACTGTGTCTCTTCCCCTCCCATGTCTCCCCCCCTCTCATGTGTCTCTTCCCCCTTCCCTCCACTGTGTCTCTTCCCCTCCTGTGTCTCTTCCCCCCCTCTCCCCTCCCATGTGTCTCTTCCCCCCTTGTATCTCTTCCCCCTCATCTCTTCCCCCGTGTTTCTCCCCCTCTCCCCTCCCCTATGTCTCTTCCCTCTCTCTCCTCTCCTGTGTCTCTTCCTCCTCTCCCCTGTGTCTCACCCCCCTCCCCCTCTCCCTTGTGTCTCCCTCCCCTCTCCTGTGTCTTCCTCCCCCCTTTCCTCTGTGTCTCTTCCCCCTCTGCCCTCCCATGTGTCTATTCCCCCCTTGTCCCCTGTGTCTCTTCCCCCCTCCCCTGTGTCTTTCCCCCCTCTCCCATCCCCTGTGTCTTTCCCCCCTCTCCCATCCCCTGTGTCTTCCCCTCCTCCTCTCCTTTGTGTCTTCCTCCCCCTCTGCTCTGTGTCTTGCTCCCCCCTCCCCTGTGTCTTCCTGCCCCTTTCCCCTGTGTCTTCCTGCCCCATTCCCCTGTGTCTTCCTGCCCCATTCCCCTGTGTCTTCCTCCTCCTCTCCCCTGTGTCTTCCTCCTCCTCTCCCCTGTGTCTTCCTCCTCCTCTCCCATGTGTTTTCCTCCCCCCTCCCCTGTGTCTTCCTCCCCCTCCCCTGTGTCTTCCTCCCCCCTCCCCTGTGTCTTCCTCCTCCCTCCTCTGCAGCTTGCGGCTGTTGCCGCAAACAGTGCATGCGTGCGCACTATGTGCACGCAGCGTCCATACAGTGCTGCACACAGCTCTGTACGGACTTAAGAAGTGTTAAGTGTGTAGGCTCCCATGGCTCATTACACACTTACCACAATTAATATAGTTGATGAAAACATTGAGGTTTCTGAAACTGTGGTCCATGAACAACCAGTTGACCCTGAGCTCTCTCAGGTGGTCTGTAGTCTGTAATTGGAAAGATGATGAATCCAAACTAATAAAATGATTAAAATGATATAAAATTACAGAATCGCATAAATGTTGAATATTATTAGACACAAAGGCAATGCACCAATAAGCAGTGTATTGCTGTTAAACAGTAGGCAGAATACATATTAGGTGGTCTGTCCAAGATCTTCATCAATATCCAGATGATCCCACCGCAATTTTAAATGGTTCTACGAAAAAAAGAGTTTAGGATCAACTGCTTTAAGGTATATATGTACTCATGAATATCAGGTATTCTCTTTTAATATTACTTACACTACTACGTAATAAAAAAAAAAAACTAGATTTCAGTAAATATATCCCTTTTAGTAAATTAATACACTAATTCATTTTGGTAGGGCTTTTTATTTCGGGATATTGACCTTTGCTTTATCTGCCTCAACTTTGTTGTTAGGGTTAGGATTAGGTTAGAATTAAGCATTAGGATTGTGGAGGGCAGATAACAGAAAAGATTCCTGGACATGTGTGTTTTCCAAAAAAACATCTTTTAAAAAAATACATTTTATTTACAACCTTTCAATGACATTGGGACGTTCCTTTGACAAGAGACCCAAAACATTTAGACCAAATTCTGATTTCTGTCCAGGGCATAAACAAGCTAGTTATCATATTGGATCTTTCCTGTTATCGGCCCAACACAAATGTGCCACCTGCTGGCCCCTGTGCGTGCCAATATTTTACTATGTGTTATCTTCAACTACGCTAACCCTAAACCCAAACCATAATCCTAAGCCTAGCCCCTAACCTTAAAATGTAACCCTAAACCTAAACTGGTCCTTTGTTGTTATGACTGCGTTAGCACAGGCTGCAGCAGTGGCAGTGAGCATCCGCTAGATGGCACTGCCAACATGTTGCTGCCAATATTATAGCTTTAGGGTTAGAGTAAGGGTTAGTTGGTTAGGGTTAGGGGTAGGGTAAAGGTTTTAGCCTGGAAATAGTATATATTCTGAGCAGCACTTGAACAAAGTGAACTTGGCAGGCAAATAACAGGAAATGTCCTCATAATGTATCTTTGGAAAGGATATAGAAAAAATAACACAGATCACCTGTAGCAGACAATGCTGATTGAAAGCATTATCTAATCTATCTGAAATAAAAAAAAAATTACAGATGTATTTACTGTGTTAAAGGGGAATTATTCTGCTAAAGATTGTATACAGAAAATACATGTACCTTTTTTAAAAAGTCATCAATGGAAGTTTTCTACAAAGGTCAAAGAGAAGATTAAATGTCAGGGCTGGACATAAATCAATTGAGAACAATCTATTTGGTTTTCTTCACATACTCTGTTATTTCATCACAACAGGTTCCTCGTGTAGGACTCACAGATAATGAACACTTCAGCTGGATCAGATAACTGTTGAATTTGTGCTTAGAATCCGCTGTCAAAATACCTAATTACAACGTACCATTTATCAACAAAGCATCCGATAATTCATCTTGCATTGTATTTCATGTCAGTAATATAGTTTGTAAATGGAAAAAAATACAAACAGGATTTTGGCTAACAAAAAATAGCAACTGATGCTTGATATCGAGGAATTTAGACAACCATAAAGTGCCAGTCTGAGTACATTTGTTGTTGTTGCTTAGTTGGGATCTAGGACCTATCCTATTATGGTAGCGCTCAGTGTGAGCGCTATGTTGCGCCACAGCACCACCTGGTGGTGATTTTTTTTACTGCAGGCAAATAACTATTTTCCCCTCCGATGTGGTGCAAATCAAGGGGGGGGATATTGTTTTGCCTGCAGTACCACTAAAATGGCGCTAGAGCGCCGCGCGACTATAAAAGGAAAGGACCGAGACCTTTTCTGTTATGTTGTTGGAACAGGTCTGCCGCTGCAGTGTGGCCTCCAACCGCTAGATGGCACTGCCAATATTTTGTAGCGCTGCCGATATGTGAGAGAAGCATATAATGGTAGCTTAACCCTTGAACTAACCCTCACCCTAACTCCAACCCTAACCGTTTACCTAAGCCTTGACTCTATGATATGGCACTGGAATATTGTCCGTGCCATCTAGCGGATGCTCACCGCCACTGCTGCTGCCTTATAACAAGATAGGACCCTTAGTTGTTTAGCCGTGCCCAACTCTCAGTGACCCTATGGACCTTTAGAATGCCAGGCATAATTGTTATGTACCTGGCTTTGATTATTCATAAAATTATCTTGGCAAAGTGCGTTGCCAGTTCTTTTTCCAGTGGATCGCGATTTGTCTGAAGTCTCTGCTGTGACCTGCCCATCTTGGGTGACCCTATGGAATAGTTCACAGCTTCACTGAAGTACACAAGCCCCTTCACCACACCAATGTAGCGATCCAGATAGGGGTCATTCCATTAAATCAGTATAAATAAGGCACTAAATATATAGCTAGAACATATCCCTAATAACAAGGGAAATACAAAAAAAGCAATAGGACAATCATAATCTAGGGAGTTCACTGCAGTCAACTTTGTTTGACAAACATAGCATGCTGTTGTATACAAAAAGAGAACAGCTTGGCAAATGGCATCAGCAGCTGTTGGTCCAGGCCATCAAAATGTAACAGCTGAAAACAATGGATGGGAAAAAGCAGTCGTTTAGCAAATATATTCAATTTAAATCCTATCATATGCATGAAAGTTGTGTTTTAAAATGTAGGCATATGCTACAAGGAGACCTGTATAAAGTGGCATTGGATTAAGGTGTGAAGATGCATAGTTGATTCATTTGCATGCGCCATACAAGTTTCCCAGAAGCAGTGCAAAAACTGTATTTCTTGAATCCTGAGCAGGAAATATGTTTTTAACTTGTTTTTATATGTCCAAATGTGAACACAAATAAATATAGAGTACACATGAAGCCAATAAATAGACAAGTTATTACATGTGAGGTTCTGAATGCTGTAAAAACAGCTGGTAAATAATTATTGAGTTGTTGTAAGGTCGCTGGCTCTGTCACTAAACCCTGCCCAATTTACCACCACCACTCCCACCAATAGATGACTATGAAACATTGTGCGTTTTGCGTTGTTCAGTCGTGTCTGACTCTCTGTAACCTCATGGACCGCAACACATTATGCTGATCCACATGGTATTTATGACAGAGATACTGGAGTGGGTTGCAAGTTCCTTCTCCAGTGGGCCACTGGCATTCCTAGGTGATCTCCCATCCAAGTATTGACCAGGCCCAACCCTGCATGGCTTGAGGATGGTGTGACCTCTTGGTTCCCTGACTGGAATCAAAGCCAGGTTGCAGCAGTGAAAGCACCAAACCCTAACCACTGGACCACCAGGCAACATTTCTTGGAGAACTTATGCCACAGCCACTTTATTAACTTTTGTCAACATGACAAACCTACCATAGGTCACATGACCAACTTACAGGCTTCAGGCGCCAGCGCATTTGCCCACCTTTAGGACTGACCGGAGAGAGGCATCACATCGCCTACTAATCATAAAAGGGACGAAGTCCAGCTCACCAAAGGTAGGCACTTAAGCCATAGGCACACACAAGTCGCACAGTCGTCCTCCATAACTGGGCAAAACTGCCCCCACAAGCTGTGACTAGCAATTGCTCAGGGGTGTCCAAACTTGGTCCTGGAGGGCCATGCACAGGACTGGATTTGAGGATTTCCTTTCTGTGCACAGGTGAGTCAACTGGGATGACTGAAGAAGCAATAGTCTCACCTGCTTGCAGCAAGGATATCCAAAAATCCAGGCTTGTGTGTGGTCCAGCAGGACCGGGTTTGGACATCCCTGGTTTAAATGAACATCACTGAAAGAAAAACACGGAAGGTGGGGGGGGGGGTGCTTTTATTTTTTCTGATGTTCTCTGGAGCAGCAAATGAAAGGAAGAGAAGGAGGAGGCTAGAGTCCTCATATAGTCTCTCCCAGCTTCTCCTTATCTGCCTCCTCCTTGCTCCCCCTCCAAGCCACGGTCATGCCTCCTTCCTTCAAAATCTCCAGGAATTGCTCTCTTTACATTGATTGAGCAATATGCTAACTAGTGGTGTATAATTCTAACTAGGTTCTGTGTTAGCCAGCAAGTTTCTCTCCTCCACACTACCCAGATACCCTGTGCCACTAATACTGTACAATAAGGGGAAAATATATTTAATTAAAACTTCTTGGTTTAGAAAAATATCTAATGTAATGTATCACATTTTTATGTTCTTCAAAAAGTATCCAGAAACTCAAGTGGCTGTACCAATTTTCAAAAGAAAAAAAGGACCAGTTTTCATAAATGTTAAGCAGAAAAAATAATAAAATGTAATTGTGATTAAAACTTTAATAGCGGAAAAGCTTCATATGTTTTATAAACTGCCTAGGCTTTTGGTGACTACCATTTCTCTGTAGTTGCATCATTGCTTCTACAATGTCGAGGGAAAGCACACAGCTCTAGACAAAAGATAAAGGGAAACAAGCTATTTTCAATGTAAGTTTTCTCAAAAAATAGATTTCTTAAAAAAGTTTTCTGGAAAAAAAAATCTTGTAAATATAAATCTTTACCACCTGCAACCCCAACCTTTATTAGTGACCCTTTAGTGTGTTTCTCACAAGCTGATTATGGTATAGTTAATTTTGTAGTAATCAGATTTTTTTTAATAGGCAAAATGTTTTGTATATACACTTGTATATGCAATTCTTTACTATGTGACTCTATTTGCTTTCTTCCCTGCTGATGCCAGCTACTTTCTCAGATGAGTGTATCTTTATAAACTAATTAGCTTTCTTTTAATGTTGTAGAGGGGTTCCCTGGTGGTCCAGTGGTTAGGATTGTGAGCTTTCACCTCTGCAACCTGGGTTTAATTACAGTCAGGGGAAAAAGGAGGTCACATCACCCGGCAGCCATGCAGGGTTGTGCCTAGTCAGTACTTGGATAGGAATACCAGGAGCTGTATGGAGAAGGAACTGCCAACCCACTCCAGTACATTTGCCATGAAGTGGATCAGCATGGTGTGTTACAGTCCATGAGGTCACAGGGAGTCAAACACATACACAATGTTGTAGAGAGCACTGGCAGATGTAACTGCCATGTTCCCATAATACACACAGACTTTTCCTGGGTCATTAAAGTCTCTTCCCACCTCAGGACATTGATCCGCTGAAGCAAAAATGGTAGATTCCACAACAACATAATTGCATATAAAATATATGAAATTAAAGTCTGTATTATATTTTAAAACATGTGTCAGTTCTTTAGTAAAGTACATTTTAAAAATAATGACCATAGCGGCCTTTTAACAAAGCAAAATCAATTTCTGTTTAAAATTAATTACTTCCAGAACGAGATCTGTGCCAAGTGCATATGGTCACAACTCCAATGATTTTTTAACCCATTCTTTATTGAAAGGCAGAACAAATAATGCACCGTAGGCAGAAAAGGAGTTAAATATCCATAATTTAAAAGCCGCAGCTAAGCTGGTAATAAGTATCTCAAAAACCAGTGGGTGCTCACAGTGGAAAATTATACATTTCACCTCTGGAGAACCTTCCACCAAATTCCAATGCTGTAAAAACACAATCATTTAATTGCTGCTTTTAGATCATTCCTTGCAGTAAGTAATAATAGGTTCTGTTTTACTTAACATTCCATAGCAGTTGGTTGAAAATGTTTTGTGGATCAATACAGAGGTGTTTTATTTACTGAGGATGTGAGTAGCAAATTGTGGTGCCACAGTGCAAATAAAGCGCGATAAGGCGGCTGGAAGTATAACAGAAGTAGCTAAATCTATATTTTACTGTGGATCTAAATAACAATGTAATGTTATAGTCACCTTACAAAAACCATGGTTTTTGAGGTGTGCAACAAACTAACATTATTTTTGTTGTTCAGTCGTTTCCGACTCTCAGTGACCTCATGGACCGTGACACCTTTATGTCCATCTTTATGCTGATCCACGTGGTTTTCATGGCAGAGATACTGGAGTGGGGTGCTAGTGACTTCTCCAGTGGGCCACAGCATACAGCTCCTGTTATTTCTAGGTGATCTCACATTCAAGTATTGACCAGGCCCAACCCTGTTTTGATTCAGGGTGGTGTAATGCTATTTGTTCACTGAATGGAATTAAACCCAGGTCGCATCGGTGAAGACACCAAATCCTAACTGCTGGACCACCAGGGTACCCTAGCAACTGTATAAATCATGAAGAAAAAGTACATTTTTAGAAAATGTTAATATTTAAAGTTTCTGTTTGTACTTAGAACATTTCCATCTTGTCTGAAGCCATGAGCATGTAAGCAGTTACAAAGCACCGGGGCCCACTGCTATTGGGGGTAAAGGAGGAATCATAACTTATTAGATGAGGATGACAGATAATTACTTTATAGAAAGGTGATCTGAACACCATAGGAGTGATCTGACTAGCTACATATATTTATGGCTTTTTTATTAAGCCCACATGGGGAATAGAGAATTATTAACTGTCCCCAAATTATTTTGGACTGGGGCACTCTGTTCACTAGCTCTGCCACTTCATATAAGTAGATTTAGAGAAAATGTCGTCAGACTCTGCAGACAAAGGTCTCACTTGTCATTCTCATCAGGAGAAATCTTAGTGACTCACGGGTTGATAGATACAGCAAGGAACTACATGACCCACCAACGTCACAAATTGTGGCCAGTATTGGGTCCCAGGATTACACCACATTGTTTAGTCATTCAGTCGTATCTGACACTCAGTGACACTTTAACTCGCAGCATGCCAAGCACATCTTGTGTCTGGTTGTGCTAATCAATAATGTTTTCATGGCAAAGAAACTGGAGTGGAATGCCAGTCCCTTCTCAAGTGGACTGCAATTTGTCTGACTTCTCTGCTATGATGTTCTCATATGGTATAGTTCCCAGCTTCATTGCGGTACACAAGCCCCTTCACCACAACACAGTAGCGATCCAGAAGGGTTTACAGCACATACATAAGTTAAAATGTTGTAAGCCCTCAATAATTCCTGTTGGTTGTAAAAGCAATTATAAAGACACTACTGTATTTTATATTCCAGGGAAAGCGACAAAAGTTATTAATATTAATAGCACAACAGTCTCAAGCGCGCAAATCTGTAATAAAAAAATCCCGGTCCCGGCAATCAATGTGTTAATACATATAATAGAACTCGCATGGACTAGAATATTATATCTATTGATTTTTTCATATTGCATTATTTCTGGAATGCAGGTCTGATCGCAACTCAAACTTCAAACTTCAAAACCATAAGTGATTGAAATGTAACCTCCATGTTTTAGTGACGATACTACTGGCTCCGTCTAAACCCGTAACTACGGGTTGGAATAATTAATCATGTTCACGGACGGAGATGCTACGTGCTGAAGCATGGTTTACGGATTTGGAGCCTTTTCTAATTTATTTGCTCTTTAAGAAAGTTTCAAGCCCACAGACTTACGGGCTTTACATTGGCCACTGGAATTTAATAGGGCCCAATGTCTCTAGTTTACCATGTGTAATGTAATGGTTGGAACGCAACTAACAGTTGACAACATATCTTATCTGATTAGTGTTTCATTAATTTAAAGGGACACAGTAGTGCAGGCACATTTTGATAAGTAACATAATCATAGTAAAGTATCATGGTCATCAAAACATTTGATTATAATTTGGTTACATTTCCATATAATTACTCATTTTCTTTTCTTTAGTAATTTCTTTGGGTTTCTGTAGGCATCCATTGTGTCCTGTTTGACCTACTCTATTCTTTAAAAGTATAGCTAAGTTTCCCTGTTTTTAACTTTTTCTAATCTAACGCATACTGCTTTTATCAGAAACACAAATTACATTGAGTCATTCCATACTTATACAGACTTATTTTATTTAAAAATAAAACTTGTTTTCCACACCCCCAGAGCTATTTACATAGGCACCTAGTACTAACCAATAGAAACACTGCATTTGGGTACGTATTTTAACCCTTAGCTAACCTTGACGCCAGCAGCAGCACAATGCAGAGATCTACTGAACAGTGGCTTGGCTCCTCCTTATTTCCATGTGCAGGGGACTACACATCCCATAATGCCTTCCTGCACAAACAAACTCCCGTATTAGCTGCCTGTGATTGGCCAAAACAAATTATGAATTGTATGCTAATTTTAGCAGGGATTTGCAGGGGAGTTAACCCTGAAAATCAACTGCTTGTAAACTCAAGAGATCTTGCAAACATTAGGGTAAGTATAATAATGTTTAATTTGATATTTTCTCATTTCAAACAATGTTTTCATACACTACTGATTCTCCTCTATCAGATGCAATCATAACCCATGAAACTTAAATAGTCCTTTAAGTGCAGGGTTACGGGCTGCTTACATTGTTTATTTTAAAGGGGAGTACTACCCAGGAATACCACAGGGCACTAGGCTCAATACACAGATACAACGTTTCACTTTTGCTTTAGGATAAGGACACTTCGAAGAACAAGATGAAAAAGCTAATAATCCTGCACTGATGGATAGTAAGGAAAATGTCAGAGGAACACATGAATACCTACGATAAAGCAGACAAACCTATTTAAAACATGTGAATAACTATATTAAAATATAATAAGATTAACTTTACTGTACACTACTATGATTTCATTTACGGTATCCCTTTAAATATGATGTTACCGAGAGGAAATGAGCGGACTTCAGGAGCAGATTTAATTTAAAAAGAGTGATGGTTCTGAAACACTTAACACAATGAATTAACCGTTTTGTTCAATATTTTTCTAAATTTTGTAAGCAACATGTTCTCTTAAACATCTTAGATAGTGAACTATATATGCATTCTAAACAGTGTGAATTAATAAGTCCATTCTATTGATTACAACTATAATATTTTGCATTTAAGTTGTTATGAAAGACATCAACAATGTCACCTGCCACCAAACCACGAGTTGAGTTTTATATGACCAGAATGCACATAGGATTAATAACTTCATACTGCGCACGCTATACTGATCAGTTATTCAAAATTAATTATAGAGTTACAACTAAATTAGTGGTTTTGTATCATATTTAAATCAGATAAAATTAATACAATTTACAAATATTACATACAGTGAAAACTACATTAAGAATCCTAGTGTTTGGGCTTTACAAAAAATTGAAAGCATCTGCAATGTTCATATAGAAATACACAGCCGTCAATACAACTAAACTATTATAATGACAGATACAATATGTGTTTTGATTATTGTAAACTATAATTTATTAGAAACATATGTGTTGTAGCTGTCTATGTGCTTGAGTCCTGACATAGGCCCTCATTCAATTGCAATTTGGCCAATTGAATAGGGGTCTAATTAAGCACATAACATTTTTTTTAAAGAAGTTTTTAGTTAGTAAAGATCTATCCAAAAGCAAGGTTTTCACAAAGTAAAAACTTATTTAAAAAAAATATATTATGTGCTTATTTAGAGCCCTATTCAATTGGCCAAATCGCAATTGGATGAGGGCATAGGATATTGGACAAAGTTAAAGGCTTTGGAAGAGGTCTTGTAATTTCTTGCCGAAGAGAGCGCAGCCAGAGTCACTAAGATGTCACATAATAATAATGAGAGATGAAGAGCTGTGAGACTTTTGCCTAAAACTTTGATATCTACAGATGTCATTATGGTGGAATGATACAGTTCTAAGTTTCTTTCCTAAGTTAATACACAAACCATTATATTTCTACTGAATCTCATTAAATGTCTACTATAGTAAAAAAAAAGTCAGCTGACAAGACAAGAGGAGACCAATAACAAAGGTCACAACCCGTGGTGCAGTAGTGAATGGAGGGCCGTGGTGCAAAAAATAAATTTGGGCCCCCAGTACCAACTCACTCAGTGCTTCTCTCCAAGACCCCTTCCCATAACAGCTACCCTCTCTAAGATCTCTTCTCATAAAAGCACCTTCTACCAAGACTCTTTCCTTACCGTCTGCCTAAGCAAAGCTCCACAGCTCTCAGAAGTCATCTTCACATAACATCCGCCCTTACACTGCACCCAACCCTCTTAGCACCCACCTCACATATCACCCATCCCTATCTCCTTTGCGCCACCCTCACAGAACTCCATCCCCCCGTACATTGCTGTCAATCAGCCCTTGCTGTCTAACCTCTGGTCTGATACACATCCCCAGCATGCTGAACTGCTCCACACTGCCACCCCTTGGAGTTTCAGTAGAAATGATCTTTTTTTAAACAGATACTGACCAAATTCTGGCCAGGGGGAAATGCGGCCAAGGAGGACCTGATCTACATAAAAAATCCTCCCAGAGGAGGGCCCTGGTGCATTGCACCACTTGCATCACTAGTAGCTTCGCCCATGGTCACAACAGCAAACACAACCCAGGATAAATAAACACAAGCTGAAGCAAAGAGCCACTTGGTGGAGGTAGTTACAATTACATTTAGAGACCAGCCAATCAATATGAAATGTTGTGAAAGCCCTGCTCTTTCAAGCTCATAATCCAGATGAGACGCCGCAGAGAAGAGACCAATGTTAGCATGGAGTAGTGAGGCACAGTTACAGAGAGTCATACAGGGAATTCACTGAAAAATAATGTTGTTCATTATCAGTAGCTATTGATTATTAAAGCAGCTCAGAAATTGTAAGATTGGTTTAAAGTTGTTTCGAATTTGAAAAAACAATCTTTCTCCATTAGTATGGCTTCCATATAGATGATTAAGAGAACACAGAAGAATCCATTTGATGGTACATAATATTTTACAATTTAAACATTTTGGCTATGTTGTCATTAGTTGTTTGGACTGATGTGTGGATTTGGCCTTTGTCTTAACCTGGTACACTATGGAATATGTCTCTGAGCCTTTTACCAACGATGTGTAGATAAAACTGTGAATGCTAAAGCTTGCTGCTAAAAGATTTCTGACCTCTGATGCTCAAGAGGCTAAAATCAACCTTTGTTAAAGTCAAGATTCCTAGCAGCAAGATGTTGAGAGTCAGAAACCTGCAAGGATATGGGGAACATCCTTATTTCTGTGAACTGACAAAACTACCGTACAAATAACCAGGGAGCTGACCAGGATGAACATTCAAGGGATTTTTGAAGTTTGGCCTCTGACCATACTGATGAACAAGAACAATGCTAATTGGTGTCAAATCACAGGCCATGAGCTGATTGACTGGTAACATTTCAGTGACTTGACAGAAGAGGAATCTATGGGTTTATGGCCGTGTGTGTGTGAATGTGGTTAAACATAATCCAAAGATAGACAATAGACTATACTGAATGACCACTACCCCTTAGCTCAATAAAATATACTGCTGTTAGTCACAAGTGTGACAAAATGGCAGCCAGCAGGAGAGAATAAAGGAGAAGGATGAGGTCCCAGAAGCTGAGAATCTGTTACTTACAGGTGAATATTAATTTTATATTTTTTTAATGTGCTGCACATAAAATCTCCAAGAGATTTGTGAGGAGATGGATAACTGATATCCAGCTGCAGATCTCAGAGGAGGAGTTAGAACATAAGGAGCGGGGATCTCCTTCAGTTAGCTGGGCCTTCATCATGAAGAGCCTTGTATGGCAGCAGGTCAAGATTAAAATGTATGTGGTCTTTCACAGGGAGTAGGGCACTGAGGACAGGTGTTATGTGGCAGGAATGTGGCTGCTTTGTTAATAACCTTGCAGCAGCATTCTGCAGCAACTGTAAGCAATGTAGTTGTTTATTTGACAGTCCTAGATAAAGGCAATTGATTTAAATAGTTATCACCTACTTTAGACCAGTTAATACCAATCCTATCATTAATGGGTGAATCTACGTTACATTAGATGAAGTAGCTTGCATAGATCTGTGTGTGGTATAGAACAGGATTTTCAGATAGACGTCTCTTTTTAAGGAAAATATATCAATGCAGAGTCCTACATAAACAGTCACTCAGCTGGATCAGTTAGGGAACATATGTTGTAACAGCAGCACTTCTCACATGCACTAACTCCTTCAAATCATTTATTTACATAGTTTAATATCCTTACTTGTCTTAGACCTTTATTTCCACCACAGACACTAGAGTTTACTGTCTATCTATCTATCTATCCATCTATCTATCTATCTATCTATCTATCTATCTATCTATCTATCTATCTATCCATCTATCCATATACTGTACACGTATTCAGATATGAAGTTAAATTATGTATTTCCTGCTCAGAATTCCCAGGAATACAGTTATTGAATTGCACTCTGGAACACTGGGCAGGGACATGCAAATTAGTCCACAATGCATTGTTACTCGCAATACCAATAAATGGCTCCTTTTTGACATATATATGTACTGTATTACACAGCCTTAAAGATCAGCATTGGATGGATTATGCACAAGTTAGGAGACATACGGCCTGGTTTTGTTCTTTATATGAATCTCATCAGTGTGGCACTGGTTCCTAACTCGTTCTTTAGATTTTGTTGGAAGGCTTCTTACCACAACATCATTTAGCATATGGTGATCAAAAGAGTGACAGAATCCCTCTACCATTCTGGGATAGATATACGACCATCCCGGTGATTTAGAAAGCCAGGTTCTCTTAGGTATAAGCCTGCCATTAAACTTTCCTAGTTATCCTAGAGAACAGCATTAGTGACGCCTTCTCACAGTGGGGTGATAAGCATGATCAGCAAGCCCAGTTAGTATAAAACCAAAAACAATAGCAGTTGAATACTCTTTTCACTAACATCATTTACCTAATGGGTATCATCCCATTGTGGGAGATCGGTAATCAACTATAATAGTTGTGGTCATTGCAAGTTGTCGTCACACAATGACCACAGTTGCGAGTTGTGCATGGAGACACAGAGGAGGGAACAGGGGTAAAGAGACACAGTGGAGGGAGAGGGGAGAAAGAGACATGGGAGAGAGTGGGAAGAAGACACAGGGGAGGGAGAGAGGGGAAAGAGACACAGGGGAGGGAGATGTGGGGGGGAGACACAGGGGAGGGAGAAGTGACACAGGAGAGGGAGAGGGGGGAGAGACACAGGGGAGGGGGAAGAGACACAGGGGAGGGAGAGGGTGGGAAGAAGACACAGGGGAAGGAGATGTGGGGGGGGGAGACACAGGGGAGGGAATGGGGGAAAGACACAGGGGAGGGAGAGGGGGGAACAGATATAGGGGAGGGGGAGACACGGGAGGGAGAGGATGGAAAGGGACACAGGGGAAGGGAGAGGTGGGAAATATAGAAGTCATGCAGGGTACACAGAGAGATAGTACATAGGGAGACAGAAAACACACTGACACTATTCATGCCGTCATTTTTGACGGGCAAGTCGCTAGGCTCATAATAATATTAGGATATTTTCATGTGACTTATAATTAAAACAACCAACTTTCAAGTTCAATTATCTAACTCTTCCTCTCAAATGTTTAATGACATCCAATTGTAAATTATATTTATTTATTTATACGTGTACTTTTTGTTTCTGCAAAAACTTGGACCTTTGCTGTAAAATTGATATATGTCAATGATTCCAAATTGTTGAGCTATAAGACTCTCTACTAAGCTTTTGGTAGCATTATTTTGTTTTAATTCCATGTATAATACACCAGTATTTAACTTCTTTCAGGTCATTACTTGAATTGTACATATCCTGTGTCTTACGGTTTCCTCTCCAAATGCTTTTAGGTACTTATCCCAGGGCATAAATAACAGACTACCCCTAGAACAGCACAGAAGGCTTATATACATATAATTGGAAGCTAGAAACTGAATGACCATAAGAAATAGTCATTCAACACATAGCACAACTCTGCTGGGAAATAATGTTCATATGCATGAATTAAAATCACAGCTTTCTGTGTGCATTTTACTCCTAGATACAGCTATAAATGTAATTGTTATTTCACCAGGAAGTGAATAAAAAACTTTAATACACCTGGTCTGCCAGTTTTTAGTACTGAACCTGTCCTGACTGCTGAATCTACATCCTTTATGTTGTGAGTCATTTCCTTTTTCATTTTATAATAGTTTTCCCAAATAAGTACTGCAAGCAATGCAATTACAAGGTATGGATCTCTAGGGTCCATGTCCAGTTTCCTACACCCAAAGGATGGGATGTACTTTATAATAAGAATAATGTAAAAATCAATGGCACATCATTTAAAAATAAATTCACACATCATTTTCCTGTGCCCCTGAGAAACACTGTGATGTCTACTGTTGCTGTACACAGTAAAAAATATATTTTCTGTATTCACTCATCCATAAGCTGAGAAAAACCGATGAACCTTGCACTGTACTTCATCAGTATATCAATCTTGTTTTCTAAGTAAACTTATTATTATCATCCCAAAGTATCTGGAGGACGTAAACAATCATTCAAGCTTTCTATGATGAACGCCTGACCAGATTTATAGTTGGTCTTTGACGCTGAAGTCATAGTGTAACATTGAATGTTTGACATTAACACAGATAAGACTGGATACCTGGTGGAGATATGGTAAAAAATATTCGCACATCTCTTCAGCACTTAAACACTCCTATTGTGGCTCCTCACACTTGCTAAAGACATTGACCTGCTAATTACACATGAATTATATTTGTGAATGGTAAGTATAGGATAGACAAGTACTGTAAGGAATCAAATGATTGGGCTGTTTGCCTTGCATTAAAATAATCAATGTTTTCTTATTAACTTGACATTATTTTTTAATTCCTGTGCATGTTACTGCAATTGCCAACTACCAGTAATTAAGGAATAAACTCGCTATTTGTTGATTAGTCATTCAGTCATGTCCGACTCTCTGTGATGCTACGGACCACAGCACGTCAGACACATCTATTGTTGTGTCCTAATCGTGCTTATCCCTAAAGGTTTTCTTGTCAAAGATACTGGAGTGGGTTGCCTGTTCCTTCTCCAGTGGATTTGTCTGAACTCTCGGCTATGACCTGCCCATGTATATATATATATATATATACATTAAAACCTTATTTTTTCACACATACTTCCAGGAGGGCTCTGGTTCACAATCTTCTCTCTCTCCACCCTCTATCACATCTTTCTTCCCTCTCTCCTCCCTCGCTCACCTCTCCTGTCTCTCTCTGGGACTCCCATTCTCAACACATCATAGAAAGAGGTGGGGGGGATGAGGTAGTGTGGGGCCAGGAGAAGCTAACAGGGCCCAGGGAAAGTGACAGGACCCGAAGCGGGGGGGGGGGGGGGGGGGGGGGGAGGCAGGGGGAGGCAGGGATGCTGCACTGGGGCTTCTACAGAGCATGGCCCCAATGTATTGCACCACCTGCCCCAGCGGTAGCTCCGCTCGTGGTGACCCTACATGGTATAGCTCACAGCTTCATTGAAATATACAACCCCCTTCACCACGACAAGGTAGCAATCCAGAAGGGGAAACTCACTATAGGACCACCTTAAATATATATGTCAGAATTTATCAAAGAATGGCCATTAAGAGCCATGATATATCACAGACCTTCACCGTATCCCCTTCATTTTATTCACTAAGGCTAATTCAAGTGTCAAGCTAAATACTGAAGAGATATTGTTAATTCACTGGCGTAACTACAATAGATTTCATTGATACAGCATCTGTCATGAATATATTTTCTTATTTATCATAATATGCATTACCAGTCACCCGTGTCCTATTTGTTATTTTACGGTATTTATCAGCTGCAGATGGCTGATAAATTGCAGTAGTAAACACATTCATATTATTTTACCCTGAACCTGCAGCAAATATACAGTTATAATTAGTTATAATTATGGTAATAGGCACTTAGAAATCCTTTAGATAGCTGCTTTGTGGTGAGTGGGGTGGAGAAAATGATTAGAGAATACGGCAAACATTTTGCTAACTCCTGAAGACCCACTTATGTCTCTTTCATCCCTGATACAACTTAAATCCTCCCATAATTTGGTGATCCCATCTAGTATATTTCATACAATTAACCCTAACACAGTCATACACCATACCAATGGTGATGGCCCATGATGTGTTGAGAGGTTATTAAGAGTAATCATTTGGTGAATACTACAAAGGCTGCAAATGGGCTATCTGTTACTGGCCCACGGAGACTCTTTATATGGCCCAGAAGACTTAGGAAACCTAAGCCAAATACAGCATAATTTCTGTAAACGTAGTTTCAGCATTATTGCAGAAATAAATTTATGCAGGGAACAACAAGTCATATAATAGAACTTGGACATTAACTTCGATTGAATATATAACAGGTAGGATAGGAAACATAGAGCTCAACTGATCTTAGTATCTATTCTATACTATATCAACAGCCTTATTAAATTGTGATTCAGTAAAGGATAAATCAACATAAGAAGGACCAGTGGTTTGGTGAAACCCAAGTCTGTATCGAACGTAGAGAAACAGGAGTTACTTATATGGTTACAATGCAGACAGATACCCTCATATAGAAGGTTTAAGTATTAGTAGAAATTCACTTATGTAAATGCATAAGAAGTTATGCTATATATGTAAAGGTTGTATCAATTGATCCTAACAATATAAAAGAAACGTTTAAACATAAAACATATTTTCTGAAAGCAAACAAAGCTGCATTTGCAAAAATGTCAGAACCTACTTTTGAAAAAGAAAACCTCTGATTAGACTATTTTAGGAGAAGTCAATCTGTCCAAATAGGTCAATTTACTTCTCCAATCAGTAATTCTGGGCTTGATTACATGGATCCCATTGCACGCTTGCAATGCTGATATTTATGTAGCTACTAGCGAATTGCCCGTCAAAAAATGACGGCAATAAAATTGTAAGTGAACTAATGCTGTTTGTTGTATAATAATAAAATAAATAATAGATTAATAAAGTAATATACTTTACTTATTTTGAAGTAATATGTGCAGGAAGTATTCTGTTGAAGAGCTGACAATCTGTTTTTATGTTGCTGCAGCATTAGTGGTGTGGAGCTGCTGTGTAAGCGTGATGAATGTGTGGAGTCTAATAGTGTACGTGCGCGAGACAAATGCGTTAGCGTAGCTGTCTACTTCCGCATTGTATAAGTTATTGTTCTAAAATGGCGGCTAATGTGTGGTATGCGGCTGTGGCTGATTTAGCGTCCTTCATTTTCTATGTCGTGCGACTTTTTTGGAATATCCGTAGCTGTTTGGTAGTGTTTTGCATGTTTATGGTAGTGTTTTGCGCGTTTAGGGACCTTTAGCTTCATTTTCGTTTTGTTCTGCTGCCATTTTTTCTCTCGCTTAGGTGATTTTCGGGTCTCTAAACTCCGAAATTTGTGCTTAAATCAAGGTGTAACTTCACTTGCAGAGGTCCTGGGTGCCCCCTTGCTGTGGGTAAGCTTTTTATGTGTTTGTTGTTTGTATTTATTGTGTTTGTAATGTTTTTTGGGTCGTGCGGGTTGCGTCCATGTTTTTTAATCTCGTAGGTGTTTTTCGGCAAATACGTAGGTGTTTGGTGGTGTTTTGCGTCTTTAGAGTGCTGTAGCCTCGTTTTCGTTTTTTTCGGGGGCCATTTTTTCTTTCACTTAGAGAATTTTTCAGTGTCTAAACTCTTTTATTTTTAGTTAAATTGAGGTGTAACTTTAGTTGTTGAGGTCCTGGATGCTCCCTCTTGCTGTAGGTAAGCATTTTATGTATTTGTTGTATTTTTCATGTTTTCATGTGAGCGTGTTGCATGCGATTTTTGCGATGTCGTAATGGGTTGTAACGTGTCTTGTATTTTCCTTTGCTGGCAAGGGGCGCCTGTGTGTATTTGTGGGTGTGTGTGTGTGTGTGTGTGTGTGGGGGGGGGGGGGTGTTGCCAGTTAATGAAGAAGATTTCGAGCACTTGCAATGGTTCTTATGTCTTATGAAAGGAGCAAAGTGAAGTTGTGAGTCAAAGACAATCAAACCACATAGCAACCCCAGTAAAGTTGAAGAACATCAGTATATATTGAAACATAGCTACTGTATGTGTTTCCCACTAAAAAATTGACAACACATTGAGGTTTTCTATTATTGAACATGGACATTTATAGTTTGCACAGATCAAATTATACATTAATTGCATGGTATTAAATGCCAGGGGTACATGTTGAGGAGGAACGTTGTTGTATTTTTAGGGTAGGTGGGTAGGTGTTAACCCCTGGAACTATATATTTTTAAGTTGTGACTTAGCATTAGTCAGGTGCCATTGTTTACTTGCGTGAGCAGGTACTTATAAGTGACATTCCATTTTATTTCATTGTTCTTCAGTATTGTTATATAGTGTTGGATTACCCATTAGAAATGGCTCTTTTGTGTTTTAGGATGTGTGGCTTCAATGTTTTATTTCATTAAAGTCCTGAAAATGCTTCTTTAGGCTATATTTTTTCTTGTACTGGCATATTTGTAGTTCCTTAAGTACCTTGTAATTGTTCTCTTAAGGAGTTTCTCAGCTCTTGCGGGTGGTTACGTCTACATGTAAATATTTTCTCTCACTATGAGCGCGGGCAGAGCCTTTCGAGAACACTTTTTAGTAAGCTCTTACTGGAGCCAAGTAATGCCACTTTAGGTAAAATCTCCGGGAGCGTAGAGAAGTTTTGATACAAGACTATCACCAATTAGGGTTTGCTGAGGGTGTAATGTAATGTCTATGTAGCTCTTTATGTGGTAAGTTCACTCCCAAGATGTCCAAGCTGAGCCATGTAATTGAGCCTTAACACACCTATATTATAGTTTCTCAGAAGTAGGTCTTGATTTTGTTCCGTGGAAGCATATCCATCATTTTAAAATGAAGTTGTTCTAATCTTTGCTGCACTAGTTGTTTCATGCATGGCCAGACACGATTGTGCTTGGTGTGCTGCCGTCGATGGAGTCACAGAGAATCGGGCACAACTGAACAACTAAAAAACAACATCAATGCATTTTATAATCACTATGCTATATTGAAGAAGGTCTGTAAAAAAATGATAAGAGCCAATCTAAGTAAATCTGTACAGCAAGGGAACAAAAAGACTTGATATATAAAACCATTTGAATAATTTAGTAATATTTATATGAAATAGGAAATAGAGACAGTTGATTAATCAAACTGTCACTGCTAACAATTACTACCAATTATTTGTATTCATGCTTCCACATCTGGGGTCTACCACATAGCCATATATTGATCTCCATTCGTCCACTAATGGTCCTAGGCTGCTGATACCTTTCCTGGTCTATATATACAGTTGTAAAATGATTAATTTTATCAAAAATCAACAGTTTGTTTTGAAAAGTCCTGTGATTTTCATAACTGTAACTGAGATGCTAATTCTGGATCTCTTATGGACAGTTGTTAATCTGCCAGTATCTTCACTTCATCTCTTCTTTGTCATCTGTTTCAATGCCGAGCAATAATCTGGGTTTAGTTAGGACAACGTTCTCTTTTTTTTAAGAACTTGGGGACAGAAACAGATTGCAATGACAAAAATAGCTGTTATGAGCAGAGATGTTCAAGTGAGACAAAAATATTGTAGTCCAGAGCCACATCAGCATCTCTCATGCTAGTTATGGGATGTCTGCTGCCCCTCCCTGGTCTATTTTGGTAGAGTCATCAAAACTAGTTACGACTTTCTATAGAAATTCCAGGCTATATTGGATCTTGCATGCCATTGGGGCAGATTCACTAAGCTAATATGGGCTGCAAAGATTTGTGACAATAAGTATAAATAATATAAATATCTTGATAAAAACCTTTTTCTTAGAACACGTTTTTGAGTTTTTGTACAGCAATGTGTCTGCCTTGAGCACTGCCTGATAGCTTGGATACTTGTTCTTATCTTATGAGCAGTGGAGGGAGGGATGGTGGAGTTTGGAGTTTGATACATACCTCATTCATAGCACATGCTCAGAAGCATGCAACTTGCAGCATTACATGCAAATAATGTCCTGAAAAAATGTATATGTCCCTCTTATACACACATCCTTCACCAAAGTATCATAGGTGCCTCCAGAAACCAGCAGAACCTCAGCATATATTTTCACCTAAATGAGAACTAGCTTCATGACATTATTCCTTCCATTGCAGTGGTCCTTAAGTAGCCCCTGTGAATATGGAGGACTGGGTTTTATTTCGTAAAAAATAAATTGTGTGGTTCCACAAATTCCATCATCAACTTTGCTGGATTAATTAGCTGGTTCTTATCTGACTCTACCTTTCTTCCACACTAGTGATATCAGATCACATATGGAATTCTCCAGTCATTTGGAACATCTACCCATAGTGGACATTAAAACATGGCACTTCCAACACACTGACACTAATGGGGTCTCTCACTAGACTTATCCAGTTCCTATTACATTATGCAGCCTCTCTTTGTGTTGTAGAGATGTTAAACTTTAGTAAATATATCCCATAATACAGCATGGGAACTGGAGAGTTTTCACTCTAGTGAGAAAGTCCTCGCCTTCATATCACATCCATTCACCAAACTATAACTCCTGCTCATTAATTATTTTCAGAAATGTGTCACTTGTCAAATTAATGAAACCGATGTTAAATAATAATTGAAAATGCATCTTGGTGTTGAGAAAATGGCGGCACAGTGTTGTGTCGGCAGCAACATTGATTAAAGGATCAATGGAGAATAGCAAAAACGTCATGTTTCTGAAGTATGCAAGAAACTAATAACATTAACACCTGTGTAACTCATGGGCATAAAGTATTTGCAGTTGGGGACACTCTGCTAGTGCTTGGAAGCTGCCATGACAGAAACACTTCATATTCAAGGCACAAGTGGGCAGTTACAGAGCAGGGTAAGCAACACTTGCAAATATACTCGCAAGCTGCATCTACTGAGCAACGGGGAAGGCGTTCTGTGATAAATCTTATCGGATTCCACCAAATAAATAAATTGCCCTCACTCCTTCCTTCCACTATTACATAGGAGAAGCACTCCCACTTAGTCTCCAAGCCAACAGAGGTATGTGAGACACAAACATGGCATCTTTCAGGCACAAGCAGTGTCTACAAAAATCAAGATTTCAATGAAAATGCCTTTATGTCCATAGCTTGCACTGTTACTAATGTTAAGTTGTTTACTCAACTTAGTAAAAAAGTACAAAATGTGGAGAGTAAATTTTAACTGATCTGCACAAGTTTCTTTTATAAAAATCCCACTTTTCTATAGCTGACTGGGCGTGTGCTATGATTTCTTTTTTTACTCTGTAGTTTTAAAGAGCAAAACTGACTGTATGTTTGTAGCTTCAACCAACTGTACTCTTGAAAATAAAGATTAAAGGCAGTTAAGGTCACTGACTCACCAGCTGAATAAACTGGTGACATGTTTTGAAAGGAAAATACTGCTGGAGACAGAAAAAAAATGTGATTTTCAGAAGGTGCCCCTGAGCAGTGTGATCATCTTAATCCCCATGCTACAGGAATTCAAGTGTTGTAGGGCTGAACACAATAAAGGCTTTTATCCAGACAACCGTATGACTGCATCAAATGAGCACATGCTTGGAACAAATTGACATTAAAAGGTAGCGTCTGAATTTGACTTTTTAAGGGACACCGTAAATTATTTTTTTATTTGCACACACCTAAAGGTAATGTTTATAAATAGAGGGATAATTGCATTAATTAGAAAAAAAAGTCTTGTAAAACCTTGAAAACTTCACACTTAACATGGCTTCCCCCGCTTTCTCCTCCTCCATCAATTACTAATTTTATCCCTAATCACATGATCTCCCAGTCAGCCACTCAAGACAATCTGGGATTACATCCAAGGATGTGTTTTCCAAAATGCCACTGTCTCGTCTGTGATTGGTTAAACAAATCATGTGATTATGGATGCAGAAAATAATTACATGGGGCAGATGAATTATCATTATTTTATTACTATCATAAATGACGGTATAATATTACGTGTCTCTTTCCTGCCCTCTCCCTTCCCTGTTTCTCTTCCCCCTCTCCCTCTCGTGTCTCTTTTCCCCCTCTCCCTCCCCTGTGACTCTTTCCCCCCTCTCCCTCCCCTTTGTCTCTTTCCCCCCTCTCCCTCCCCTGTGACTCTTTCCCCCCTCTCCCTCCCCTGTGTCTCTTTCCTGCCCTCTCCCTTCCCTGTGTCTCTTCCCCCCCTCTCCCTCCCCTGTGACTCTTTCCCCCTCTCCCTCCCCTGTGACTCTTTCCCCCCTCTCCCTCCCCTGTGTCTCTTTCCCCCTCTCCCTCCTCTCTCACTCCTCTTTGTCTCTTCCTCTCCCTCTCCCTCCTCTGTGTCTCTTTCCCCCCTCTCCTTCCCCTCTCCCTCCTCTTTGTCTCTGACCCTCCCTCTCCCTGCCCCGTGTCTCTTTTCCCCTTTCCCCCTCTGTCTCTTTCACCCTGTCCCCTGTGTTTCTTTTCCCCCTTCTCCCTCCCATGTGTCTATATCCCCCTTCCCCCTCTGTCTCTTTCCCCTTTTTCCCCTCTCATGTGTCTCTTTACCCCCCTCTCCCTGCCCTCTCCCTCCTCTTTGTCTCTTCCCCCATCTCCCTCCCCTGTGTCTCTTCCCACTCTCCAGTTCCTGTGTCTCTTTCCCCCTCTCCCTTTCCCCCTGTGTCTCTTTCCCCCTTACCCCTCTGTCTCTCTCCCCTTTTCCCCCTCTCATGTGTCTCTATCCCCCCTTCTCCCTCCCCTCTCCCCCCTCTTTGTCTCTTCCCCCCATCTCCCTCCCCTGTGCCTCTTCCCCCTCTCCATTTCCTGTGTCTCTTTCCCTCTCTCCCTTTCCCCCTGTGTCTCTTTCCCCCTTTCCCCCCTCTCTGTCCCTTCCCCCCCTCTGTTCCTTGCGCAGCGTGGTTCACACTGCGGCATGTATGGAAATCCATACAAAAAGTTTGTGAACTGGAGCGTTACGCACACTTTACAAACTATATTAATGATTATTATCCTTTATTTGTAATGAGCCAACATATTACATTGCGCTATACAGCGGTGAAGCAGCAGTGAGCAACAGTTTGCAAAATAATGTCTTTGGGCTCAAAATCATATGTAAATAGTGCTTTCCTTAAAGTATCTATCAAGACCAAAAACTTGCAGACTTACAATCCAAATGGTATAGAAGGATGATAGATGCACTGTGCACATTAAGACTGATGGTGATAAGCTTCTTTAAACATATTTTTTTTAAGTGAGGTTTTGAGGCTGGAAGATAGTCTAGTAAAGCGAGGCAAGGAGTTCCAGAGAATAGGGGGAGCACGAGAAAAGTCCTAAAGACGGTAGTGAGACGAGGTGATAAGAGAGGAGGAGAGAAGATAGTCATTAGCAGAGCGAAGAGGGCGGTTGAGGGAGTATTTTGAGATGAGAGCAGTGATGTAAGGGGGTGCACTATTGCTCAAGCCTTTATATGGTAGGGTCATGATTTTAAATTGTGTTCTGGATACTATAGGAAGATAGTGGAGTGGCTGACAGAGAGGAGCTGCGGACACTGAGCGTTGATTATGGTATAAGCATATAAGTTTAGCAGATTTGTTTAATATGGATTTGAGTGGAGACAGACTGGTGATGGGGAGGCCAGCAACAAGAGTTTTGCAGTAGTCGAGGTGAGATAAGATGAGAGAATGGATTAGAATTTTAGTTATGTCTCGAGTAAGATTAGGCGAAGCTGACAAGATTTTGCTTTTGATTGTATGTGAGGAATGAAAAAGAGGGCAGGACCCAGTAGTACCCAAAGATAATGGGCCGGGCGATGGGGGGGGGGGGGGATTGATGATGTCATTGTCAGCAGTGCAATATATTTCATGCATGGAAGCTGTGGCAGAGTGTGGTAAGCTTAGGAGCTCTGTCTTTGACATGTTGAGTTTGTAATGGTGGGCAGACATCCAGGAGGGTATGCTTTAGAGGCAGTTGGCAACTTGTGCTAGAAGAGAGAGATCTGGTGCTGAGAGGTAGATTTGAGTGGCATCTGCATATAGATTATACTGAAAGATTTTTTTAGGGTACCAACCAATTATGAAAAGACGGAGATAAGGAGGTGGGTCAGGAGTACACCAACAGTCAGAGGGCAAGGCGAATATGAGATATGAAAAGTGAAATCATCCTCCTATTTTAATATATTATACTTAGATGACTGTAAAACAAGAAAGTCTGGTGGTCCCCTTAATAAAAAAACATGGGCTATACATGTTTTTATGTGATCTTGAAGTAATGTATAGAAGAGGTTATACTGAGCAGCCTTTCAAGATGTTTCATTTCCTTATTAAACTGAAATGTAACCTCTGAGATAAATATTTATAAACAAGCTCATGTTATTGGAACTTAGTGGTAAGGACTTTAAGGCTAATGGTTAATTAGCCTTCTGCTGTTCCTTGGCTTGAGGGTTTTATCATGCGACCTTGTACTCACACACTCCCCATGGCTCGCTGGCCCTGTGTCATGTGTCAGGATAGTGCATCGTAACTCTAGAGAGTCGCGTTCAGTTTAATGCGTGTCCAAGTATGGACTTGTAATTGTATTTAAGAAACGTAGGGAATAATGCAATTTTCACAAATGCAAAAACTCAAATGGGGGAGGGGGTTACTAAAATCATTATAGAGTGTAATTATGTAAATGTAACTAGAGAAACCTTGCCTTTATACATTGCCAGCTTAACACTACTTAAGGGTAGTTTTCTGGATTTTACTGGATATATATATATATATATACTTTTATTTCCTTAAGAGGTGCTTATAAACTTTGTTTTTACTGCTTACTGCTTGGGTCTATCCTCTGCAGCCCATGAAGATACATAGGGCCTCATTCTATTATCGGCCGTAGGCGCTGCGGGGCCGCAAGGACCGGCCGCGAGCTATTCTGCTATTCTATTCCCCTCCGGCCGGGGATTCCGGCAGTCTTGCGGCCGGCGCCTTGCTATCTCTTGCGGCCGCACACGCCGGAGGAAAGCCTCAGATCTAAAACGGCCGCGAGAGTTTCGGCCGCAAGAAAAGCCTGGTTGCTATTCTATTGCTCCGGGAACCCTCTCTGCAAGGCTAAAAGCGAGCCGCAGCTTACTTGCAGCAAAAAGGTCCCGCTAGCACCAATTAAGCACATAATATAGCCCAAATAAAGCCATCCTGCACTTTGAGAAGACTATAAAGTGATTTTCGGTGTTAGCAAAAATAGCACAAAATTCCCCTATACTCAAATCCGTAAAAAAAAATTTTTTTAATATACGTCAAATATCCATGTAAAAAGTCCAGAGTGCTTGGAGCACCTCAGACCTGGCCACGCTGCGGCCGGAAAATAAACAGTTAATTTGGGCTGATGTGCAAGCTTGAGAGTGGGTTACTTTTAATCCTCATGTCCCCCAATATGATCCCTAGCATTTACAGAGCTTTACAGTGCCGTCTTGAATTTATTTTTGACTTTTTAGATTTCAGTGCTCAAAGGCCGGTTGCAAGATTTACGGCCGGCCGTAAGAGGAGATCCTTGCGGGGCCGTTTAATTGAATTAGGAATCGCAAGGAATCGCAGCCTTACGGCCGGTTTACGGCCGATAATAGAATAAGGCCCATAGTCTATAGTATTGTCTGTGCAATGTTTCATCCTAACTAATCATATAGCAGCAGTATGTTGCTTATGTTGCTGAGTCTTTGCTCCTTGTTGGCTAGTATGAGATACTGCACAACCAGTACTACATAGTGTGCATCTTCATGAGCTGCAGAGGGCTGGTTCAATCAGGTACTATTTTTTTTTATTTTAACCATTAAATCACTTCTCAATAAAATAAAGTATATAAAAAGTAAATATTTACATGGTTATATTTTATACCTTATAAAAACTGGACACCCTCCGTGTCCCTTTACAGTCCTAAACAAATTTTGCTTCCTGATTAAATACAGTCTAATATGAAAAAGTTTTCCAGTGAAAGTGTTAGGAACAAACACAGTAGAGGAATTAAGCATGCCTGTGATAAGCATATGTTTATCCTGAGTATTACTCCAGCTAAGCATTATAATGTCCAAATAATGGGCATACTAGATAGGTATTTTTGATTCTTATTAGCCACCAAATAAATGTTACATAGAGACAAATATTTTTATTTAAATGGCATTTAAAATAAACAATGGGGATAATAATGCCAGATAGTTCATTTTTAAATAAATGTTATATTGATAAAATGTGCCATATTCCAAATATTGCACATTTTATCAAAATGTGCAATATTTGGAATATTGCACATTTGATATATGGAGTACAATTTTGGGAGCCACTTCATAAAAAGGACATTTTAGAGCTGGAAAAGGTACAGAGGAGGGCAACAAAACTAATAAGGGGAATGGAGGGGCTAAGTTATGAAGAAAGACTAACCAAATTAAACATATTTTCTCTAGAGAAAAGGCGTCTAAGAGGAGATATGATTACCTTATATAAATACATCCAGGGTCAGTATAAGGCTTTGTCAAGTAAGCTTTTTGTGCAGTTAGAAGTAAAATGATTCCACCTTAAAGAAACAAAAGGGTTCTTCACAGTAAGGGTGGTTAATCTGTGGAATTCTCCACCAGAGGAGGTGGTGACAGCGAATTTGATAGATAACTTTAAAAGGGGATTGGATATATTTTGGAAAAAAAAGGGCATTCAGGGTTATCCTGGATAATTAGAGTGGGAGTATTGATCCAGGGAGGAGTCTGATCATCAGTATCTGGAGTCAGGAAGGAATTTTATATTTTTTTCCCCTTTTGAGACAATAGGCAAAGAGTCACAATTTTTTTTTCTCTTTTCCTTCTTCTGGATCAATTAACAATTATTCTGCATATTGCAAGTAAGAGGAGATCGAAAAAGTTTGAACTTGATGGACTACAATTATTTTTTCAACCTCAATTTCTATGTAACTATGTAACATGTGATCATTTGCATTTAATAAAAGTCTTGCCTACTCATTGGACACAGAATTAAGATAAACAGTGGACCAAGAATAGAGAAGTGTCTGAACATTGCACACCTAGCTGAAAACAATAACATGATCACTAGATGATAGTGCACGCGTCACTTTTATACCATTTCGACTAAAGACATCTGTAGGAGGTGTCCACACAAAAAAACTGATAAGCTGCACATTTGAGGGCTGTGTCCACAAACTTAAAAATACTGGATGACCAACAACATTTAAAAAATCAGCATTAGTGCAACACACTGTCACCAACAAACCTAAACTGCTGTTTAAGATGGCACCACCAATTATCTCTGCACTAAAGTATACATTGCTATTATACCTACTTGCAATACATCTCAAGATTTAGATTTATGGGAAACTGATGCAGATGTCGTCACTTATTGAATGGGAATAGAAAGTTGTATATATATTACTGAAAACAACGTGCGCTCGGAAAAAGCTACATAGTCGACCATGCTGCCAGGAGGGAACAGTGGTTCCAATACCACAAGCTAATGCAACAGACCAAATACTATTCCTTATGAATATTCTTCTATAGTAATAATGTCACCCCAACCACTAATTACTATGGCCCTCATTCAATTGCAATTTGGCCAATTGAATAAGGCTCTAAATAAGCACATAGCATATTTTTCTTAAAGAAGTTTTTAGTTAGTGAAAACCTTGCATTTGGATATATGCTCACTAACTAAAAACTTATTTAAAAAAAATATGTTATGTGCTTATTTAGAGCCCTATTCAATTGGCCAAATTGCAATTGAATGAGGCCCTATTTCTGGACAACTGTTTTTTTTTTTTTGCAACATTTTTCTTTTTTTTTGTTTTTTGAATAATCTCAGTTGTTACATGCTCTGTTTAAATTAAACTCATAGACCAGGGCCCTCATTTAATTGCAATTTGCCCAATTGAATAGGGGTCTAAATAAGCACATAACATATTATTTGAAATAAGTTTTTAGTTAGTAAAGATCTATCCAAAAGCAAGGTTTTCACTAACTAAAAACTTATTTGAAAAAAATATGTTATGTGCTTATTTAGAGCCCTATTCAATTGGCCAAATCGCAATTGAATGAGGGTCCAGGAGTCCACAGATTGGGAACCTCTATGGTTCTGTTTATATGATTCCACACGGTAGCAAAAACTCCTAATAAAAATGTTTTTGAAATATTTAACATTCTTTTTTTATAGAAAGAAGTAATTTATTTACTTGTTAAGGTCTTCAAAGGGATATCAAAGGTTCCCTGTTTCCAATATTAAAACAGCAAATAAATAGTACATTTTGTTAAAATTTGAACATCTAAAACATGTTAAAAACGTGTTTGCTGCTTAGAATTCTGAGAAATACAGTTATTACACTGCATTCTGAGAAGGGACATTTAAATATACCCACAAAGGCTTCTCTCTTTTAATCCATTACCATTTTAAAAATGGCTTCCTTTAAGCATCTGCCTGCTGTATTATACAGCTTTGAGGAAAGTTCAGGATGGATTATACACAAGCCAGGAATCCTACCCATGTACAGCTGTTTCAAGGCTACTGCCACTCATCAGCGTGGGGCCGGATCCTTAGCTTGTGTAGTAGATTTTATGAGGAGGTAGTTCACCACAACAATCATTTAATTTATGGTGGGCAAAAGGACAATAGAAGTCTCCCCCGTACAGTAGTACTAAATGCACCCGCCAGTGACAGGCTGTGTCTCAAAATAACATGCTACTGCCTGTTATTGTTTAGTACATCTAGTAATATTGAAACATTGTGTGCATGAGCTACAGGGGGCAGGCATTTGCAAGGACTATTTGGAAGGTCTCAGTAAGTTAAAAACAGAACAAACCTCAGTCCTTTCCTTTTATGATTGAGCCAGCACAGGCAGCAGCAGTTGAAGTGAGTATCCACTCGATGGTGCTGCCAAAGTTTTGCGGCCTATATCATAGCTTTAGGGTTAGGGCAAGGGTTAGGGTCATGGTAAGGGTTAGGGTAAGGATAAAGGTTTGAGCTTAAAAATAGTATATTTTCTGAGCAGCGCTTGCAAATTGTGCACAATTTCGGCAGTGCCATCTAGCAGATCCTCGCTGCAACTGCTGGCGTAGTCATTATAAGAAAGGTCCCATACCTCAATACTATTTAAAATCTTCTATAAAAATGAAGGTCATGGAAGGACAAAAGTGTATACTTAGGAAGATTTTCTAAGAGTCAGACAGGATGCTTCTAGGAGCCAAGAAGAATCCCTCCAAGAGTCTCCAGGAACATTCCCATTCTGGACAAATCTATTATATCTCATCTTCCCATTTCTCATACATAAAATATATTATTTTTTGCAGTGCTTCTATTATGAACACTGACCATTACATTATTGACCATTACAAGCTGTTTCTTTTTTATTGTCCTGTTTTAAATGTCTTAATTAGTATTTATCATACTCTTCATAATTACTTTTCATGTTTCCTAATGCCACTATGTATTACTGTGATTGCTAATATAAACCCTCCTCCAGCCAGCTGCACTGCGGTTCTCAAAGCGAGGGTGTTCACATCTTGCACTCTCCCAGCTGCTCACAGCACCCCTATTTGTATCAGAAACCAAGTAATGCACCTGTTTCAAGGACATAAAGGAAAATTACTAACTTGGAGTCCATAGAAAAAAATGATGACTTTGGTTGGTTCAATTAGTAGGAAATATTAGAATGTACTAAATAATGATATGTGGATATTCCGCTGTACAATTAACTATTCACTCCTGGTTGTCACAGTCTGCAATTCATACAATTTACTATTCTATCTATTCTTTCTGGTTTGAGCAGTAATTTGCAAAAGGAAACCCTTTCATTAAAAAGAAAAAAAAAAAACATATAAATGCTTCTTACTTTCCAGCACAAAATCTGTGGAATTTACTGTCTCAACATCATTTTTACCAGCTCTGCATCCAAATTTTTATACTTCTATCCAGCATGCTTAACAGGCCATGAAATATGCACTTGTTTCTGTATTAGATCATGGTTTGAGTAAAGAAAGGCTGTAACTCAAAGGCTGGCAAAGCAATTCTGCAACCAACCCGTTCTTGGCATTATTCAAACAGCTGAAAAAAGAAGACTCTTTCATGAAAATTATAACGTTTTTTAGAGGAATGTGAAGATGTTTCCCTCTGCACAGATGAAACTTTCAACAATTCATCTTCATCTTAACAGTATATTGTACGTATTCATTGCAGAGCATGTGGCAAAGACATCGATTCACTAGGATTCACTAAAATTGCTGCCTACTGCAAAAATGCTACATTATGTTCAGCAATAAGTAGTAGACTATATACTTAATAGAATATATACAATATATACTTAATAGCGATAGTTTGATGATGGCAACAAACGAGGGAATGGACTTAAGAGTTACTGTATTGCATGATTTAAAGTAGGCCAGATGGATGCTGTTTTTAAGCACCAGCGCACTTTGAGACAGTATTCCCTAGCAGGGGTTTAGGAACTGGTGTGGATATGGGGGACTGGCAACAAATCTCCCCTAGATTATATGAACAGGGACACTAAAAAATAGCAAAATTAAACTTAATCATGCATTACCAGATTTGGCTGTGGAGCAGTATGGCTTTCCTATGAAAGCTTTAACCCATAATTTATATATATATATATATATATATATATATATATATATATATATATATATATATATATATAATAAGTTGGCATATAGACATAGGGCCTCATTCAATTGCAATTTGGCCAATTGAATAGGCCTCTAAATAAGCGCATAACATATATTTTTTAAAGAAGTTTTTAGTTAGTAAGCATCTATGCAAAAGCAAGGTTTTCACGAACTAAAAACTTCTTTAAAAAAAATATGCTATGTGCTTAATTAGACCCCTATTCAATTGGCCAAATCGCAATTGAATGAGGCCCATAATAAGTTGGCATATATATATATAAATATATATATGTATGTATTATATGTGCATATATATCTACATATATATATATATATATATATATATATATATATATACATATATATATATTTATATATATATCTCAAATCTTCTGTATATATCTATTTTTATTATTTTTAATTATATTGGGGGGCGGGTGCATGGAGAATTGCATCAAAGAAATTAAAAGAAAACGTTTTTGAGGGGCAGAGCAGGGCCCCAGTGCATTGTCAGTAGATCCACCCCTGCTCCTTTTGTCTGTAAACTTTTTCCCCACCAGATTTTTTTTGGCTCCTATGCCCATGTTCCGTAGGCCAGTGTTTCCCAATATAATTAAACTACAGAACCCTTTGCAACTTGTCAACATCTTCTAAAAACTACAGAGTAGCTACCCGGGTCACTAACTTACTTCACAATATCCAAAAATAAGGCAAACATATTAAATTTGCTCTTCACCATAATAACATCTGCCAAGGACCTCCCAAAAACACCACCAAGGTTCCCACTCTAACCATTCATGATTTATGTCTTGGGGAACAAATGGTCATACAAAATGGAAACCAATGGTTCCACAGAACAACATTTGAGAAAAACTGCCCTAGACATTTCAACCGTAAAATATAAATTATAATAAGATTATAATAAAAAAGCTATAGTAAAATTTAGTGCTGTGTCGGTTTAAGTCTTATACTAATCAAAGTATTCACATCCTTCATCACTTTTTCAATGGAATTATCAATATTTTATATATGTTTAATTGTAAAAAAAAATAATGCAAGTGATAAAAGTCAAAATGACCCTCTCACAGAGTTGGCAAAATGGATGAACAAATATAGGAACCATTGAAGAAGTTAGTTCCATATGCTCCCATCACCCTCTGGATTATTTATTGTTAAAATCCAATGGTAATAATTTTAGCCAATCACATGCATTTATGGAGGAAAAAAATCTCAGGGATGACTGCACTTGCTAATATGAACAGTCAGTGGTAGAGGGTTGTTTCAATTTTGTTCTTTTAGTCAAGATAAATTATATAATTATTGATGTTTTTTGCCTTATTTCGTGGGGAAGCGAGAGCAGAATGCCTTATAGGTTCACTTTAAATCTTAAAATTGCTGACTTTATATAAAAAAATAAAATTAGCAACAGTAACACACTTTGGAGGTGATGGAGTGATGCACATGTGGCCATATTTGCTAAGTGATCCCATGTAGTATGGCTGGCATTGGTTTATTTATGCTTAATATGGAAGGCCATATGTTTATTATTTCATGCTTAGGTATGACATTTTACTGTATATATGAACAGGGCATACAAAGAAAATGGGATTAGCCCTTGTAAAACACATAAATATTGTAAAATTAAACACAGAAAGTTATTTGCAGCTTTATAATCAGTCAGGTAAATTAGTCAAACGTGTTGTTTTGAACACCATATGCACACAACACGTCTTTACTGAACATGGCTCATTGTTAGTTCATTGACTTGACATGACAAATTGAGATTCTAACTACATACAATACATTAACATAAGATATATGCAAATAATACTCGAATTTCCTTTAGAACCCAAGTGAGCTGTCCTAAGTTTTTGTGTAAGTGAAGTCTGCATACATCTGTTATCCAGAAACATTTAGTATAATCAAAAGTTTATGGTGATATTTTGCCAAGTGCTTTGCTGGAGAAGCATATAATTGTTGGAAATTAGTGTTCCTCAGTACAATATACTGCTGGTTTCCTTTCCACTATTAAATTGTGGGAACATGTATGGTTCGGAGTAAAAAGACAATTATATTATATTGACGTTGATCATTGATCATTTTGAAACAAATTGTCAGGGGTGTGTTTCTGCCTAGCTTCATGAGGCCGGGGCCTAGGGCAGCACATTTTAAGGAGGCAGCAGTGATATTTCTTTCTGTACGTGTACTTGACACTTTCAGACTTACTATACATGTACATAAAGACATAAACGTATGATTTGAGATGTAGAAATGGGAGAGATAGAGCTGCAAGTGGGACTTGGAGCCAGGGCCGGATTAACATATTGGCACCCCTAGGCACAGCAGCTTCCTCCCTCTTGTAACTTTATTTTTCCAGGTGTTTGTCAACAAACCACAAGCCTGTGAACTGCAGTATTTCCTTTTTTATGCTGAGGAACATTTTGATGTGTGAAATAAGGCATTTTCACAGGGAAGCACCCCTAGGCAGCTGCCTAGTTGGCCTAATGAGAAATCCAGCCATGCTTAAGGGGGAGGGGTCTCAAATCGGAATGACCTAGGGCAGCATAAAACCTAAATACATGCAGATTGTCTGAACATGTCTAAAAATGCACTTATACTCACAGAATCAACTTCTGGATATATCAAGGAATACTGTTACATCTTAGATTACAAGCAATAGATATTTAAATGTATTTATTAGTGCACAAAGTCTCTTCCCCTTTTTCTTGGGATACACATTTTTTCTAGTAAGCACAAAGTAAGTAACAGGCAGGTAACTAATTATAAAAATATAAACACTAGGAAATATATAAAAAGAAAAGTTCAAATTGCATCAAGAGTAGTTGCCATATGCAAAAGCACCATTGGCTTTGAAACATTGGTTTTGATGCACATTGCCAGGAGATTACTAAGGCTATGTAACACAACACTGTGACAGTCCGCCTTCCATCGAGTTCAACATAGGAAACATACAAATATGACAAATTTTATCCTTCAGGTATTACATTTCTACATCTCTACATTAGCAATTTGGTTTCCCAGTTTTTATAGGCAGTACAATGAGTGTGATTGTTTTTGAACTTACATTATAGGTCCATTAGATAGAGCTCTTATAAAAAAAACATAACATTATAGCAAAAATTATTTTCATATTAAGAACTACGTACTACATCAACCTAAGACCATCGAAACATAGGGACATAGAAGATAAGAACCAAAAAGTTCCATCTGGTCTGTCCATTCTATCTACCTAAAAAACATGGAAAATTTTGGCCTCAAGATAGTCTTAGGCGTATCCCAGATATGCTTAAATTCCTTAAATGACCCCACCACTCCATTGGACAGCTGTTTCACTTATCTACTGTACATTGGACACATTGCCCATACATTTTTACACGTCCTCCTTCAACTGATGACCTTTGTTCCTGCATTCTTCCTTGACTTGGCACACACCTTAGAAACATTGGAGCCAAGCACTATTAATAATCATATATCCTTTAATTTAATAAGTAATATATATATATAATTATTCAAAGTACTCTGTGTTGTGGGAGGCCAGTGTATTGTATCCCACCTGGGAGCTATAAACTAAGTTTTATACCATATTTGATCCTATTGTAATTGCACTTCATTGTAGGAACTCTCAGTAGAACTGAATATATTTCCTATTTAAAGTCTTATCCCAGGTAGCAATTCAGGAAACAAATCAGAATCAGAAAAAGCATGGTTGTTTGCAGGACAAGATCATTATATATAATATTTAATCAATAAAATATATTTTTCTTAACACATTTTGGACATTAAGTCAAGATCTTCAAAAGAGAAAAATATTTATATTAGATTTCTATGATCATTTAAGACCACTATTCTAAGTTTAGATGTAACAATATTTTAAATGGTCCTATCCTTCTTCCACACCCTCAAATGCCAAGTTTCAACTACTTAAAAGTTCCTTAGACTCCATTGGATTTTAATGTAATAGATGGCTTTATTAAAGTCCATTAAGTTTTCAGCTAAGGGGTACTTGTGAGTCCATTTACAACATAGTTACTGCGACTGTGCTCTAGAACACTACAAAAGAGTGAATTTATTCAGATAAGCTCTACTAAACTGAACAATATGTGACATTTTACAGTTTTTACGTTTTTATGTATCTAGTTCCTATGTTATTCCTCACGTATAAGTTGGAGAGACCTCCTCACACTTCAGTGTATACCGGATAGAGGCCATACTGCACTAATGAAATGTGGAGCAAAACCACTAAGAGGCAATGTTTTGGAGATGACAAATATCGGGCCATATACCTCATATATTAACATAGAATTTGATAGGATCTCTAAAACATGTCCCACATTTCACCTTTAGCACACGTTCCACTGTTTTAAAATATTATTATAAGCTAATCACCTTTTTATTTATTTGAATAAAACCCATGTGGGACAAAATATCAGGTTATACTCATTTAGGTTAGCTATTTCTGTTCTCTGATTCCTATGCCATTCTATAAAAACACGATCAAACATTTCCTGTTATCCTCCGGCCGCTTTGTTGTTAGGGCTTAGGGCTCAGGGTTAGTGGTTAAGGTTAGGGCTTAAAGTTAGGGTTAGGGGTTAAGGTTAAGGATAGGGGTTAGGGTTACTGGATAGTGTTAGGGAAACCTCGTTGGTGCGTAGAGAACAGGAAAGATCCCCTCACTCAAGTCAGAAATATCTCTTCACACTTTAGTAGCAGCACGGCTTCCCTAGAATAATGTACAACATAGAAAAGGTCTCAGATCCCCAGTGAGATATTTCTCACTTTTCTAAACATAACCCATTGATATACAGGTGGTCCCGTGTTAAGGAGGAGATCTGTTCCTGAGAGAGTTCTTAAGTCGGATTTGTAAGTAATGAATAATAATAATTACAATACCAATACTATAAGGGCTCATTTGTGGTAATAATTATACAGTGTAATAATAATAATGTACTGTAATAATGTGTTCCCTGGTTGTCCAGTGGTTAGGATTCAGTGTTTTCACCGCTGAGATCTGGGTTTGATTCAAGTCAGGGAACCAAGAGGTCACACCACCCTGAAATCAGTTAGTAGTTGGATGGGAGACCACATAGGAATACCAGGAGCTGGAGAAGGAACTGGCAACCCACTCCAGGATCTCTGCCATGAATACCAAGTGGATCAGCATGGTGTGTTGCTGTCCATGAGGTCACAGAGAGTTGGACATGACTGAACAACACACACACACTGTAATATTAGGTTATAGAAATGATTGTGCTCTTTCTTTTAATTCAAACAAACAGTACATGGAAAAACTCATACAAAAACCCTTGGGAGCCCGTTCTTAAGTAAGGCTTGTTTGTAAGTCGGATCGTTTGTAACCCAGGGACCACCTGTACTTCTTGCACATGCTTCATATTAATGAGCTAATGTACTGTCACACATGGGCATGCAACTAATGATAAAAAATAAAATGTACACAATTAACCTAGAGCAATCTGCACCATGGGCTACAGCTGTAAGTGCATCCCCCAAATGTCAAAGCAAAACATAATTACATAGATAAATAAGTGCACCCTTCCCCTCCACCCCACCGAGTACTTCTAACTCAGTAACTTTATTTGAATCTCACGTTGCCTCTTGGGTTTATAGTTGCTGTTTGTAGTTTTACAGCAGAGTCCTGGAGGCCGGCAGTTCTAACTACACTTAATATGTCTCACATTTTTCATTCAGTCAAGTTATTAACCAATTCAGTACACGCATCTGACCTAAATCTGACTAGTCAAAAATGGCAAAGTATTCAGGGCTGAGAAAAATAAATAGAATTTGGCAAAAAAATGCCAAGAATAATAACAACAGGGTTGAAAGTCTTCTAACCAGATGGACTAACAGTTGGTGCAGGGGGTTGTGTATACTGTAATGTAATGCATCTTTATTTGTATGGTGACATCAGTGTATACAGCGCTATAAAAAAGAAAAAAGAAACTTTATGCTGAATGTGGGCTCTGTTACACCCAAACTGACTGGACATGACTTAAATATTGTATACGTCGCTATTGTCAAACTTAATTTAAATCATGGGCACTTAATAAAATATAAAGTAAAAAACAAACAAACAATCGACTTGGAAACGAGTGGCAAAGTGATTATAGTATTGTACTGTAGCAGCATTTACATTGTTGTTGAGTTTTGATCCGTTTACATATTAAAATGCAAAATACATAAATGTATCTCTTTATGGTGCTTATCCAATATATTCCTTAATTATTAGGATGGTGTGAGAATAAAAACACATATCTGGGAGTAATTCAAAATATTATTGTATATAAATATTATTCTCTCTCTCTCTCTCTCTCTCTCTCTTTATATATATATATATATATATATATATATATATATATATATACACACACACAGTGGTACCTTGGTCTTCAACCTCCTCAGGACTCACCATTTTCAATATTCAACCTGTCTGGATGAGTGAAAAACCTTGGTACTCATCATGCTACCTTGGTACTCATTGTGTTTGCTAAAACCAATTTACCTTACTCCTTATGGGAGTTGGGTACTCAAACTTTTTGGTGCTCAACTTACCATCTGGAACGGATTAGGGTTGAGATCCAAGGTACCACTGTACATATATATATATATATATATATATATATATATATATATATATATATATATATGTAATTTCAATGGGAATCTGGAATCTTCTATCAGAGTTGCTCCTGACTTGAAAAAGAGAGGTCTGCTCTCGAAAGCTAGTCATAATATTTATGAACATGCTTGTCCAATACAAAAATGCATCACTATAGATATATATATATATATATATATATATATATATATATATATATATATGTATCGCTTTTTGACTTGATAAAGAAAGGCATTATCTCTCGAAAGATCGTCGCTTTATTATGAATATATTTGTCCAATAAAAAAGGTATCACTATTCACTGCAATACTCTTATTATTCAACTGGATTACTGGACATTCACGGCTACCACACTCTTCATAGTTATATATATATATATATATATATATATATATATATATTTATATATATATGTATATATATCTATATATGTAAATATATATATATATATATATATATATATATTTGTATGTATAGCCATCAATTTACAACCATGTATATATATATATATATATATATACTACCATGTGAGAAGGTTGCAGACATGCATACAGTATTTGTACTGTACATACTTCTACAGTGCTTGACTGGTATACTGCCTAACGCTTCCCACGTACAGTATTATGTTGCAGTAATGAGACAGCCAGGTTTATTGTCCCTGTCAGCATCCACACTGTCACACAGCTTGTACCAAAGCAAATTAAGTTGTGGTCTCAGAGCATAAAGAAAGCAAAAACAATTGAGAGAAAGAGCATAGGGGATTCACAGTAACAGGAGTTTGTTTTTCTTCTTAGTGTATTTTAGAATGAAAAGCCTGCCTAGGGCTGCAAGACGCGTGCATTAGGAAAGTATTTAAGTCTTACCTTGTGCTCTGGAAGAAATAAAAACACAGCTAATGTACATCAGCAGTAGACATATCTGTAATGGGAGAGAAAAGCGTAGTTCTGCTTTGAGACTCTCTGACATCTTATCCTGACTGAAACACAGCTTTCATCAGCTGGCTGAGAGGAACAGCACCATAATATACAGTTACACAGGACTGGGACGCAGGATGTGAGAAATTTCCTGCATGCAGTCAGTTAACCCCTCCTGCTCAAACTGATCATCTAGTCTTCCTCCCTGAAAGATTTTTTTTTTTGGCAACAAAAAACTGTTGACCGTTGCAATAAATGAGCAAACTGTCTGTTTTGGCTAGCGAAAAGCATTAAGATCGTTAGTGAAAGAAGGCAGGCCTGTGAGATGTGTCTATGCCAACATTTACAGTTCTTATTACAATGGAACAAATTATTGTCCTCCAGCATTTCAACGGCACTCTGCAGGATCCTAAAACCTACCAGAACTAACGGCTGCACACATGTTTTAGACCCAGTCCGCTGATAGTGGGATTGAAGCAGAAAGTAAAGTTTGCAGCTAAGACAATATAAGTCTGTCTCTAATTAAAGTGGATATACAGTATTTTTACTAAAGTAAGAGGTTTCTCAATAGTGAGGAAATACCGCTACAGTTTCTAAGCCTTTCCATTCATTTGTATGATTGGAGAAAGCACTTCACACTTTAGTGCAGTGGTCATCAACCTATGGCACAAGAGACAAATGTAGCTCAGTAGAGATCACCATGTGGCTCTTCTGTAGATGCGGCCATGAACGTGATCAATTAGTCAAACGAGTTTAGATGGAGCCAATGGAAACAGAGTTCGTCAGAATTACGACACTGAAAAGGTGGGATTTCAAAGTCTTACGGGGTTCAATTAAGAGTTACGAGCCCACATTCCAGATATAATGCAATATTGATGAATCCATAAATATGATATTCCATTACATGCACGTTCCATTATATGTATTAACACATCGATTGCCGTGATCGATATAACACGGAAATTAAACATGAAATCAATTATTTTTTGCGGCTGATTTGTGAGCTTGAGAGTGTTGTGCTATTAATTCTAAGACCTAACATCACTTTCCCTTTTCATAAAAGTACAGTAGTGTGTGTATATGTGCATTTAAAATGCTACGGGTTGGACTTTCCCCCCTTGATGGTCCTCTCTAGCACTTGTTGGCTTCTTGGCTACATTTGCGAGTTACGGGGTTGAACACCAGTGATTTGGATGCAACTTAATACCGCAATTGGAACATAGCAGTTACGGGCTTGACGGATCAAAGGATTTCGAATTTGAGTCGAATTCTCACGTCCCATAGGGTTTTCTCGCTCCTACCCCACAAGCCGTCGTCTGGATAATTTAAGAGGCCAATTTAATAGCCGTAAGTCTTGCAAGCTACGTTACAAGGGGAATTTAATGTGTCTGAAATTAAAGTAATTCAATCATGTATAGGATACTCATATAGCTTATCCATAGGACCTAATACAAAAGTTTTTAGGTAAATCAGCAGAAAAGATGCATTGCTTCTTATCTTGCCAAATATTTCTTATGCTTGTTTGTTGTCCATAGTGTAAGGATCTCCGTTTAGTTAGTGATTAAATGATATCTACATATAAAACATCACATTATCTGATATGATAGCCAAGATATTGTTGCAGTAGTAGTAGTAGGAGTAAAAATAGGAAGAATTAAAAAAGGAGCTGTTGTGATGGTTGTCATAAAGACGGAGAGACTTAAGAGGTTAGGGAGCTGATGGAAGAAAACAGGATTGATGATTAGTGAGAGGAGGAAGGGACGCGAATGGGGGAGTCAGGGTTCATAGGAGGACATCAAGTGAAGGGACATAGAGGTCACTTGACAAATGTGAAATTGGGGCTTGAAACAGCGGTGTGTATGTGTGTGTTAGAGGTGATGAGGGTTGGAAACATCCATCATGTTATTGATGAAAGATTAAAATATGATGTCATTATAGAAAGCCACACCAATACCACCAGAGTAATAATAACTCTACAACACAGTTGTCTAACAGTGTTACATGGTTGCAGCAGTATTTGCGGACATTTATAATGTAGCATAGTTTAAAGTCATGTGATAAAAAAATATTTTCTAGTTGCAATATTTTCTTAGCAAATTATTATATACTAGCGACTTGCCCGTCAAAAATGACGGGGCAATAAAATTTGAAGCCATGGGAATGCTGTTTGACACACAAGGTAAAGCTTTTTCTACTCTGAGGACCTTCGGCGCTCATTGGGAGTCTCTACTCTTGTGTACTTTTGCTCCTCTGTGCACCTTCGGCGCTCATCGCAGACAGATATATGTATATTTTGTTTACTAATAATTAATGTATTAGTTACTTAATAAATTAATATACTTTACCTATTTCTAATTAATATATCCAGCAATCCATAGCCTTAAGAGCTAACAATCTGTTTTTATTTTACTGCAGCAAACAATGTACAGTTGGACTGTTGCTGCCTTGAGGAGAAAGTGTCAGCAATGTGCCAATCGAGCAGTATAAATAGGCTGCCTGCGCGAGGGCAAACCGTTGGTTTAGTTGTGTAAAGCGCCATTTTAGATTCGTAATGTTATTAGTTGCAAGTTAGTGTTGTAAACTTGCGTCGTTTGTCTATGTGTTACGCGGCTCGCGAGCATTTTCCGTCATTTGGAATAGTATATTTTGTACCTTGTACTTTCCTTTGTGAAAGTGCTACACGGTTGGCGGTGTTTTGCGCGGTCCGTGGTCGTGTAGTCTCGTTTTCATTTTTTTGGGCGGCCATTTGTTTTCTCGCTTAGGCAATTTTCATGTGCTGAAACTTACCTCACTTCCAGACGTCCTGGCTGTTCCCCCATGCTGTGTGTTTTGTTTTTTATTTTTTTTATTTTGTGTTTTTTTAGTGTTTTTTCTTTGCGCGGTTCGGCCGTTAGTTCGTATTTTTCCTATCACGTATTTTTTTTTCTAAGTCTCGCTTCTCGTATTTATTTTTTTCTCAGTCCCGGGTCTCGTAATTTTTTTTTCCTGCGTTGGTCAACTGCTTAAAGCCTAAGGCAATCCCACGTTTACTAAGTGTTTGGTGGCTAAGTCCCACGTGTTTCAATGTGTGATCGGCGCTCCTTTGGTGGCTAAGTCCCGCGTGTTTCATTGCCTTTACTGCACGTCTCGCTTCGCAAGGCTCACAGGCAATGAGCGCCTTTGGCGCTCAGGGCCTTTGTGCTGCGTCTCGTAATTTGACAACTATTATATGTGATACCCTTTTTTTGTCTCTTTGCATACGACGCTAGTGTTAATGATTAATGTATTATGGTATATTATGAAAAAACAAGAAAAGGGTGCACAAATGTTCATGTGGAAATGTATGATGGGTATATTGTCTGGGGGAAACATTAATCCTGACACAAACCCAGAATTAGTAATAAGAACACTACAGGCTCAAACACACATTTACTTAAATTGCTGTTATCACTACCAATAATTATGTTTTTTTTTAGATATTACTAGACTTTTTTAAAGTCATACTTGCATTCATTGATATGTCTACCTTCCAAAACTCCAACATTCCTCTTGCCCTGAAATATACGTCTCTTCTGAATGTTATTTAATCCATGGCTATATGTGAATGACTTGTAATCAATCTCTACTTTATCCTGCTGTTCCTTGCCTTGCTGCATCTGTTTTTTTCAGAATCCTCTCCATGTAGTGTCAGTGCTGACAGGCACATAGTATATAATGATTCACAGCTCGGCTTGATGGGTGTAAGAAAACCGTTTTTCCCTGTTAACAACATTGGAGCTCCGATCCACACACTGTGCTGCCCATCCCCAATGCTGAAGGGAACCCCAGGTAAGCGGTTAGGAAGTACTTTTCCCACCCCTAAAGCATTGCTGACCCAGCCATGGCTTTGATGACCTTTGTAGAAACTCTACCCAAATAAAGGAATTTTCCATATGTATCATCCCCTAGAATCCCTACTCTATTATTGTTAATATTATTATTATTATTATTATTAACTTTTGTTTGTAACGCACCGACATATTCATTAGAACTAAACAGGGTAGATACAAGTCAAAAACAATTTTAACAAATTACAAAATAATGGAGGGCCCTGTTATTGAGTTTTAAATCATACAAAGTGCTTTCTCTAAAGTACCCAATAAGATTGAAAACTCGCAAATTTACAGTCTAGAGGGATTATAATGTTTAGCAAATTAAGGCTGAAGGTTATATGCTTTTTTAGTGAGGTTTTGAAGGATTTGAGGAAGGAGGATAGTCTAGTGGAGCGAGGCAAGGAGTTCTAAAGAATGGGGCAGCTCAGGAAAAGTCCCGAAGGTGGGAGTGATAGGAGGTGATGACTGAGGAGGAAAGAAGGTCATTAGCAGAGCTAAGGGAACGGTTGAGAGAGTATTTAGAGATAAGAGCAGAAATATAAGGGTGCATAATTATTAAGGGCTTTATACGTTAGGGTCAATATTTTAAATTTTATTCTGGAGGCTATGGGAAGCCAGTGGAGTACCTGACAGAGAGGTGCTGTGGACACTGAGCAATGAGTATGGTAGATGAGTCTAGCGGATGCCTTCATTATGGATTGAAGTGGAGAAAGACTGGAGATGGGGAGGCCAGCAAGGCGAGAGTTGCAGTAGTCGAGGAGGGATATGATAAGAGAGTGTATCAGAATTTTGGTTGCATGTGAGAAATTAAAGAGAGGGCAGGATTCAGTAGAACCCCAAGACAACGGGCTTGAGAGGTGGGCGTGATGATGGCATTGTCAACAGTGAGAGTTTTGTAAGAAGTGGAAGCTCTGGAAGAGGGTGGGAAGATTTGAGGCTCCGTCTTGAGAATATTGAGTTTGAATTGACGGGCAGACATCCACGATGATATGCTAGAGAGGCAGTTGGCAACAACTCTACTCTCCATTCTTTTCACTGCTCTAATAACCTTCCAATTTCCATATCCTGAGTGTGATATAGTACTCAGTTCCCTTTATCATCAACAACTTAGCAATGACAAAAAGTATTTTTTTTTTAAAAATAACTAATTTAAAAAGGATAGATAAAAATATTATAGATAGAAGATATCAGATATAACAAACTAGTCCATCCATTCTATCTACCTATAAAGCAAAGTCATAAATAACCCTCAGGATAGTCTTAAACCTTTCAATTCATCGCTAGCCCCAGTCCCAGGAAAAGGGCTAAACGAGACAAATTTTTGTTTTCTAAAAGCATTTGGCCATTATCAAGTGTAGTTATTCAAAAGATACTTTAGAACAAGTTTTGGCCTCAACTGCAAATAACATGAATAGTTTTATGCATATGTCAGCAACTTTTGGATCCCTAAAACCTCCGTTGGAAGGCACATCCACTTATGTACCTACATTTGTTGAAAAAGTACAGTAGTTAAGCAGAAACAGCGATGTGCACAGTTTGCAAGCCAATTCATTGCAACATTTAGCAAATAATGTCAAGAAGCAAAAGTTTCCCACATTATTTTGATTACTCTGAAATTTGAGGTTTCCAATTATGTTACTGTAAAATCCCATCTGACAAGGAAGGAGATCTTACATCCCATTAAACTGGAAACCTGATTTGGGTCTTCTAGAGCCAAGATGTTTACTTACTAAATATTGTCCGGCACTGTATATGTGCCTTGAAATGATACACTGCTATAAAAATAACTTATATTTATTCTGTCACTTATTCAATACACATTTTTCAGACCAAAAGATAACATATTTACGGATGTCATTTTCAGTCATTTCGATTGGATATGAAAGCACAAAACCAAATGTAATGTCCAAAATGATTTAAAAAGATTCAATAGTACAATAATAACTTAAGTTAAGAAAAAGAGAATAGACAAAGTTTTACCTGGAATTTATCATGTATTTATGGAGCTACTGTATCCAATGTTGGAGCTAGTGATTGGAGAGCCTGGTGCAAAATACATTGGGAGTTCCCCCTGCAATTTCATGATACAATATAGATGCCTGTAGAGGGCCAGTAAAAAGCCAAACATGGGTCGCCCCCTAGATGATTACTATTCTATATACGATATATAAGTACCCTAATAAATCAAGAAAACCTGCTTATCTCCAGGTAAAAGAGAGCCCTGTTGTGGACCCCCGTGCCTTGCACTTGCTGCACCAGCAGTAGACTGTAGTAACAAATAATTATCTAGTGATTAAGTATTCACGTCTTCTATCCATGAAGCATAAACTGTGTTTATCTAATTTCACAGAAAGTAAGGATCAGTTAACCAATAGACTTTGTCAAGGGGAGACATATTAAGCAAAATATTTGATACATTATATGCCAAAATAATTATTTTTTAACACGATTCTGCTGAAATCTGTGTTTTTTTAAGAATTATTAAAGAATCACTGTGGTCTGGTGGTTAATATATGCTAATAAATGGATAAAACTGTATTAATAAAGTGAAAACAAATGCTTTGTTATCTATTTTATGCAATTATGCCACAGAGGGTTTGCTGATGTGAGTCTACAAGCAAAAGGAGACCTTGAATGCAGAGATGTTTGTATGGCCCTATAGTGAAAATGTTCCAGTGCTGTAAATAAGACAAAATTTAATCTCATTATTTTATAAAAACATACCCTGCTGAGAAAGCAGCTTTAAAAAGTAGGTCAATATATAATTGGATAAATAATATTTTTTTTGCTTTCTAAAACAGTTTGCCCATTATTATACTTAGCTCTTCAGATGAGAATATTGTAAACATGGGACTACACTGGCTCTTTAAAAGGTTCCTTATAATACTAAAGGCAGAGAATTGCAACAAATAAACTATTTTCTAAATGTGGAGCCATTAATAAAAAGAAAGGAATATACACCTCATGTTCCATGCATCCAAGGCCATTTTATATTGCATTGGCCATTTCGATACAAATGGATGAATAGGAATGGTTGGGGTGTCTCAGATTCTTACAAGTCAAGGTAGAAAATAACTGTTTGTCATCTTGCTGGTCCAATTTCCCCTGCTGTGGTGATATTCAGTGTACTGGTACTCTTCATGATATTTCATGGCTGTGCTCCTTCAATCATGGCTAAGTAATCAGCCTCAGCTGTTGAACTCTTTTTTAATAAACCGGTATTTCAAAATACATTACTACTGTTTTTTCTTTGAAATATTTATTGGCTTCCTGATCCCAGTATAACAACCTTCCTTGCGTGGATAGAGAAAGAGGCATATTCCAAGAGGAAAGCACCACCATTTTGTTAAATGTGGGGTTGCCATCTAGTGGTGACATTTAGCAAATACATTAATATAACCCATGTCCTAACAGACATATTTATTGTTTTATTTATAAAGTGACAAAAATATAGCAAATGCTTTTTTCTTTCCAATCAATAAATATAGTTATAATAGTACCGTATACTGTGTTGTGAGTGAGATTAGATTGGGGATTACTGTGTAAAATAAAAGCTTTTATTCCAAAGGTCATTGAATACTTTAGGATGTCCAATCTTCGATTCTGAAATATAGCTCTTAGTAATTTACTGGTCTTGTTACATGTTTACATAATGTACTTACATATTTTTGTTGTTGTTCAGTCGTGTACGACTCTCCATGACTTTATGGACCCTAGCATGCCAGGCACAGCTATCATTATGTCTCTGGTTTCACTTATCCATAAGGTTATCTTGGCAAACATACTGAAGTGGTTTGCCAGTTTCTTCTCCAGTGGACCACAATTTGTCTGACTACTCCGCTATGACCTACCAATCTTGGTTGACCCTACATGGTATAGCTCACAACTTCATTGAAGTACACAAGCCCGTTCACCACAACAAAGTAGAGATCCAGAAGGGGACACATCTAAGAAGGGAGAGCAGCAGTCTGCCCCATAGGATGGTACCCTCTCAGGATACAGTGTGTTGAGTTTTAGATTGTTGCTGTATTTACAAAGCAAGCCAGAAACAAAATGGCAGACAAGTCTCCTTTGCACAGCAGAGCAGCCCTCATATGGACATCTGAGGCTCTCAACTTTGGTCAGTGATCTCCCTATGCACAGTGGGCAAAGGTTACTTTTTAACCTAATTGGTCACCTCAATGCCTATAAGCGTTCAAAAGAAGTAGAATAATAGACGGGCCCCAGAGAAAGGTCAGCATCTATATTAAGTGCTCTGTAGGATTGTGCTTACACAGGGTACAGTCTTCCTTGTGCCATTAGAGGAGAGATATTCGGTAGCATATCAGACTGCCGTCGCTGTTTTTGTTTTATTTACTACATACTCTGAAAGAAATATAAGACCTGTCCAACTAGAGAAAGATTCAAATCTAGTTCACTACTTTAAATCAACAAAGTACCCTTACTAAAAGATGTATACAAAACTATTTTAGATAAATATATTAGCTGATTAGTGTAGCTGTCATATCTTATGTATATCATAATTTGCAGCTAAACCCCAAAATTGCACGCTTTTTTGTAAAATTGGATTAAAATTGTTAGATAGTTTAAAAATAGTTACTTATCAGTATTGGATACAAACAGTAATAAGTAGATAGCAACCAGCTTTAAGTATAAATAATTTTAGGTGATTACTGGTTAACCAGAGGTGATATTTTTGGCTAAACATAATCTTAAAATGTATTAAAAGGAAATACTGCCTAGTAAATAGACAGCAACCAGCTTTAATGATAAATCATTTTAGGTGATTACTAGTTAACTAGAGGTGATTTTTTGGGCTAAACATAATCTTAAAATTTCTTAAAAAGAAATAGTGCCTATCAACTATCTATCTATCTATCTATCTATCTATATATATATATATATATATATATATATATATATATATAAATAAACATAGGTGCTACTCACAAAAACCCATCATCATAACTAATATAACATAACTAATATAACTAATATTTAATGCAAATTGCTTAGGTTAGAAATATTGTACTTATAAGTAAATATTTTGCTAGTATCTTAAGATCCACAAAATAAAATCTGCTACAAGCTCGTCTCTCCCATCTCCTCTGTATTTTTTATTTTTTTCTCATTTCACACCTGAGCTTTTTAGTGAATTCACCAGATTGCTTCTTAAGAGGTGATTTTATGTAATATACTCTGGTGGTGCTTTGTAAAAAAAAAAAAAAATAATACTGCATTATTAAAAGGAATCATTAAATAATATTGCATTAATCCCTTTATAGTGGCTGCTGATGAAAATGTTAATATGAAGTTAAGAACAGAGAAACATTATTTGTACTTTCTATCCATATAAACCATTGCACACGTAAATTGTCCAATTATACTTTATCTATTTACATATCTGCTAACATTTCAAATTACCAAAAATTGACACTTACAGGGTTTTGTTATAAAAAAATAAGTATAACCGCCATTTACAATGAGCAGATGTTCTCCATTTCAGCTAAACCTACACTTTATATCTGCCGACAAATCTACGCACCACATGTATAATGAACATTCTAGTGAAGCGGTTCCAATAACTAACTTCAGGATCCAATACCAGTCCAGATTTTGAAGATACCCTCACCTAAGCACAGATGTCTTAGTTAATATGACTACACTGGTAATTAGCATATTCTGACCTATCACTAGTTTCTGAAGACAGGTTTATTAACCACTGATTTAGTGGTGTCTGTTTTCCCACTAATGTAGGACTTCCTTTAAAAGAGGGAAATTTAAGTGTCTGTGAGAGACCAAATATCATTCACAAAGCTTGATTAAACCTAAACGCATCTTAACTTGCATGGCCGTGGTACCTATACACAACTCATCTACATACTAGAACTGACCCATCACCACAATACACTATGGGCTTTACTTTGTGGGATTCCATTCTTCTACTGCAAATGGCAAATACAACATTATTTGCCCTTTTAACCTTGCAACTTTTAATATTGTTCTAAATAGTTTTTTAGCACATTTGTGATACATTATCAGCGGTTCATTTCTGCAGTAATTTATATTTATATTTGTATTTCTCCTGGTGCTTCCCAGCCTTATCTTTCAAGTTTTGCTAACTGTCCCATGTTGTTCCATATTAGTTCCATTTTATGATATTACATTTATGAGGACACAAAGGATTACTTAGCTATTCAAAGACCATATAGAAACAAATCACTACAAGCCTTCAAAAGTCATGAAAGCGGGGCCATTTTAATGGCTTTTTAATCTTACTGCCACTCCTAATCCTCATAACCATAACCTTGACTCTGCTGATTTACTGTGGCATGCTCTGACATTGGATTAAGACCATACTGAGAAAAAACTTTGCTCTTACTTTGGGCTTTGGATAGCTCCAAAAAGTAGCTATGGATACTTTGAGTTGAACGAATAAGTCTGAGCCAACAAAAGTTCCACAGGACCCTCCGAGACTGCTCATAAATAAAGAAGCATGAATATATACTCTGAGTGACTTCCAGAAAATAAGCTGCCTGAGTTAAGCCAAGGGGAGGCCATTTTGCCAAGGATATCAATTATTGTATAGCGGTCTCTACAAAGAAAACATTGCTTGACTTTGAAAATTGTGAAGAAACCATTCATTTGAAACATGTATAAGGAATACTGGAGTTAAATGCTAAAAATACATCAAGATCTGAAGGATTTAGAAAGGGCGTACGTTTATATGATAAAATACATCATAATTATCTTTCTTCTTTTCTTGTTGACTGTCAAAGAAAATTCACTCTATTCATTTTCAAATTTATGTTTTTCTGTACAGAGTCTAAATGGGTTTTCTGTCAATATTTTCTAATTATGTGAGTGAAGAACTTGTGTCTTATCAAGTAAATATCAGTAATCAGTGGGTTGTACTTACATTATAAACATAATAAGCAATTGCAATGTACAGCTGTTAGTTAAACATAAATGCAAGAAGAATGCTCCTGATTTGTAAATTATGTTTTGAATTTGTTGGAGATATTATATATCACTATTTAAAATATCGTCAAGTCCGTAATATTAAATATATTTGTTTTATTAAAGCAGAGCAATTTGTTACATGAAACAAAATAGGTCATGCTACTATATCCAGTAAACATATATCCGTAAAGAAAGCTTTATCGTCAATTCTTAAAATTAACAGAGGAGTGAAGTATAACTAATTGATAGCACGAAGAGTAAATAGTCTTAAGCATTTCACTCTTCTAGAAGAGGATATTCATATGGAGAACACTGAAACAAACTTGAGTTTTTCTTGGTGAAATTATGGTGTAATATCCCTGCAATAAAGAAGAATTCCATCCATTACATACTCAATTTAAAGTATAATAGACTGGAATTCTGTAGTGGATACTTCAATACAGATATGCTATAACATATCCCCTGTGTTTTTTTCCAATTTGTCCTGGGTTAAAGATTCACTCTAGTGGTATATTCTTCAAAACATTTAAGAAGTAAAGATCTGTATATACAATCTTTAAATGTATTAAATATTTTTGTAATTTGAGAGAAAATGTACACTGAAAATAGTTGGGTTTCCCATTATATTTAGCCTTAGACTAGAAACTGCATAGTATTTGTGAAATACTTTCTTGCAGATGCCTCAAAGCAGCACAGCCAAAGAAAATTAATCTGCCACCAAAGCTAACTTTTTTTCTTAATAATATTAAACTGAAAAACTGTAAATACTAATTATTATTACTCAAGATAAGTGAAAACATATATTTGGGGATTGCCATTATATATTGTGGAAAGAGTGTTTTGAAATTATTTCTAAACTATGCCATTAAAATTTTGGACCAAGGTTTGAAACTGCAATACTTCATAATTTTGGAGAAAAGGTCACCTTTCTGTAATAAAAGGCTTGATCACAAAAAAATTGAAAGAATTGCAGGTACCATCATTTGAGCAAATTTTGGTGAAAGTTAGAAATAATAGAGAAATGGAAAGAGATATAATACATTTGGGTAAAGGAGCATCCCTTTCAAAAACTGGATCATATGGGATGTTCAGAGCCCTACTTTATTTGAGAATTGATAAAATATAGATTTATGCTTTTCGGGTCCGAGTTGTACTACACAAAGTGTATGTGTGGATTGTACATGTGACGTAAATTTATTTTACTATGTGTATTTTGTATGTTTATATTAAACTAATACATTTAAAGGAGAAATGAAGGGAGGCTGGTTTAAAGATGGCTAAAGGCAAACTGCATATGAGATGACAACATTATGCTTTTTAGAAACTCTATTGGCCGAGAATCCTTAATGTTCTTAGTTTTTTTAAAGAGTTAAAGGCTTCTAGTATGTCATGAACTACCATAAGGCTATCAGTTCTTTAAGTTCTGATTCTAGACATATTGTAAGTTAGTCACATGTTGCTTGAGTGCAAAGCCACTACTGCAGACTAACGTTTATGAGCAGGTGTTGCACGTTGGTGAGATCAGATGTAAATGATTTTGTCAGTCATTTTGAGTGTTTATTTGCCTTTTTAAGCAGGTATTGTTATGTAATGAAAAGAGGACAACATATCTAGTGAGGTTTTTTTTACCATTCAACACACAAAAGTGCTTTCGATTCTATGAGGGAAGGAGTACTCATTTGTAGGGAAGCGCTGGTATATGTTTGGACAGTATAGATTCCTTTAGCCTACTGCTATCTGGAACAAGATCCATTATATAATAGACAGGAGTGTCTCAAGTCAGTGTGTGTCCATTGCATTACTTGGGCCTTTCAAGATCAAATAAAGCAGTACGAACAGCTCATGCCATGGAAAAACATGCTCCAGGTAAATGATCTGCATATTCTCCTCAAAAATATTGAGAGAGAACAAACAGTGGTGTGTCTTCTGTTAACCCTTTTACTTCTATCATTTCCACACCAAAAAATACCAATCCCAGGCAGAAATTACCTTGAGGACCCTGCAAGACGTATCACTCTTTCAGGGCTGCAAAGCAGATGTTCAAAATATGGTGCAATCTTAAAATCTAGATAGTAATGAGTACTATTAGAGGGTGAAAAAGTTGGCCTGCTACTCAACATTAAAAAGACAAGGAGCATGGCCATCTTAGTTCCTAGCAAATAGATGGGGAAGAAGTGTAGACAGCCTTTAGCCATGATATTAAAAGATATTTGCTTCTGGGAAGGAAAGCTGTACCATAAAGAAGTCTGAGCGCAGTAGAATTAACGCCTTTGAATTGTGATGTTGGCGAAAACTACTTAGGGCCCCTTGAACTGCAGGAAGATCCAATAAATCAGTACTTCAGGAAATCAAGGCATTAGGTTATGATCATGTGGCTGAAGCTCAGATATTTTGGCCATATAATGAGGCGGCAGGAGATTCCCTAGAGAAGATCCTGATAAAAAATTGAAGGCACATGAAGAAGGAGACGAAAGAGGTGGATATGATAGATGAGGTCACTGAAGCAATGAACTTGCTGGAGGAGCTCAGTGGGGCAGTGATTGAGATATGTACTTGACCTTCCATAGGGTCATGGACAGCCGGACGCTTCATTGAAATGTGACATGTGCCATGTTTTTCTCTCACTCTGTATCTCTGATTGATCAAACAAGCCTTTGCTTTTATCTCTTACTATAGAATGCAGTTTGTGCTAAGATGTTTTACTGCTGCCCCGTGGCTCTGCTTGCATTGTTTTCAGCTTAAAGTCATCTGCTAGAAAGCATTACAGTAAGTGCAGACCATAGAAAGTGAATATCAATGATTTGTTTAATTATAGCTAATCACTGTGAATTACTGCCTTGGATCTACATTTTAGCACAGTGATAAAAAAAACAGGCTGACTAAAACGTAAAATGTACACACTTCTATTTACATTTACTGTAAAAAAAATATTTTTTATAACATTCAATTGATTCCTCTTACTACCTATAGTACAACTGTACTACATTTGCTATTTTCCTTATTCCATAAAAATATGAACATTACTAACATTTATTAAACCTAGCAAAAACATGAATCTGTGGTATAAATTGAATTTTTGGAGGATAAAAACACTGAAAATATGGGATACGTCTTTTGGGTATATAAAACAGAATGAAAAACAGAAGGGCCTAGATGGTGTTAATATAAAATCTCTACAAGTTGAAAGAAAAATAATTAACTATTTTAATACACCCCCAGGAGAAATAATAAAAAAAAAATAGCCACTGAGCAGTGTAAAACAGCACTGCTTGGTAATAATTAAAATATCAAATTATTCAGAAATTATCCAATAATAGATCATAATGATAAATGTATAATCTGTAGGATATGACATTTTAATGACATTCAATGATAATTACATTATTTCCATTTTAGGGGTATTTATGTATTCTTATTATAAGTTGTTATTTTATTATTAGCAGTTCAATGGATATTGTTAATTTCCTTATTTTTGTATTTTTTTCTACAGGATTTTGCATTACTATTTCATATAATGTATAAAATAACTGTTAATACTGTTATTTCTTATTACTCATCTTTACTTATTATTTTTTTATTGAGTATTTAGATGTTTTTTGTATCTTTATCTTTAGCTTGAGTTGGTCAAAAATAGATATTACTACACTACGGACAGATTTTCTAGGAGCTAGGCAATGTGTTTCAAGCCAGGAAGACAGTACATTCATAGAAATACATTACACTTCTGGAAAATATTTCCTATTCAGTGCTTGGGACACAGTCAACTAATAACTGCCATCTTACACAGACCCTGAAGCAGGCCTCCTTCAAGAGAATCCCTAGCCCCAGTACACAGAAACTCTAACTGGCCGGTCCAGCTCATCTCTCCTTTTGGCAATATACATGTCTAGGGATGCTTCCCTGTGAGAGGCACCATTTTTTTAACATACAAAATCTTAAAACAAAACCTTTAATCCTGGATTTTAAAAATAAATGCTGGAAGGTGTGGCTAGCAGCAAACAGAGAGGAAGCAAAACAACAGAGCTCCTAACAACAAAACTTGAAAAAGCATAACAATACAAAGCGATTTTGATCATATTTGATCTACAAGACAAGGTGGTAGAGACTGAACAGTTTGAATTGCCCTGGAACTATCCTGGTACTATCTTGCAAGTTGTGGACTTCATTCCAACACAGGTCTGAATAATCTACTGGACTGAAAGTTACTGGCTGGGTATTGATGCAATACAAAATCTGAATCAGACCTCAGATACAACACACATTTGACATCTGAGTGTTGAACCAGGTGAAAGAGTTTTGGGGACAAGAGAAAGACATCTTTAAACCCTTTTGCAGGACACTGCTACAGCAAACTTACCTATCTGAGGGAGGTGAGTGAATGCTAGGATTTTCCTATTATATCACATCTGTCTCTCACAATAACCCTCCCACCATCCACATATGGATATTTAAGATGCTACTCAGATAAACCATACATATATTTTTCATATATATCCCCTAACTCTGAAGATATACAGCCTTATAAAATTGTGATTCGGTAAATTTAAAAGGGCTCTATTTAAGCACATAGCATATTTTTTTTTACAGAAGTTTTTAGTTAGTGAACTTCTATCCAAAAGCAAGGTCTTCACTAACTAAAAACTTTTGTAAATAAAATATGCTGTGTGCTTAAATAGAGCCCTTTTAAATTTACAGAATCGCAATTTAATAAGGCTGATAATACATAAACAACTGCAAACAAAGAGTTAACATTTTTTTTCTCTCTGCTGCTTACAATAAAGAGTAGAAGTTCATACTGTCATCTACTGGCCACCCTGAGAATAATACACAAATAGGAGAAACTTCCCACCTTCTGGATGAGGGAAAATGTAAACAAGCACCAAATGAACAGACTGGGCATGCTTCAAGGGACTAAAACCTACTTATACCATTTACTGCTGCTTCACTCTACAAGTTACAAAAAATATTGGGTACATAATTCACCAAGCAAACCCAGAACTGGTTCAGGACAGTGGTTTCCCCATATTGAGAACCTGAGAGAACTGTCAATTGGCAGTATTGATCTGAAGCACCAAGTTAATTCTACCTCAGAATTGCAACTGGCTATCAACAACCAGAATAAGGTCAGTTTGAGAAAGACTCAAACACAACACCCCACTGCCACTTGCTGGCAGAGACTTTATCACAAGTCTCTGAAGTGTTATGCTCAACTGCACCAATCTTACCTAACAAAGGAAAAAGGTGCCTACCATCCTCATTTTACATTGTGAGCTGTGAAAACACAGACATGTAATAAAGACACACTGAGACATAAAACGCAGATGCTCAGCACAAACAGTAACAAAGCTGCATCACTGTGTTTGAAAATTACAGCTTTCATGTAGTTTGTATTGCTTATAATCCAGCAGCAACTATGTATTGGCTGCCCTACTTTCTGATAAAAGAAGCTAAAATCATGCCCACAATGTAAGCACATTTTATACCCCAAGTATGGGGGCACAGACTAAAGCGGAGTGACTAACCTGACAAATAAAGCTGGGTCTCATGTTTAAAGATCATAACAAGGAGATGACAGGTATCTCAACACAAAGATCATCTAAATCCATATAGTACTATTGCATGACAAAAACAAGTGCCCAATCTTCTTCCACATCAAAACATTCACCCTCTGCGTCTATAGAGCCCTCAGCACCTAGTACAAAGACAGACATCCAGGATCTGAAGGACTTGATTTCTTCCTTTAGGACAGAGATTACAGAAATCCAGAAGGTACTGTAGCTGCAGATCTCACTGGGGAAATAAAAGCAGTTGACTATGAGGTGACTGAAATAGAGGCAAAATACGATAATCTGCTGGCGGCGCATGCCCAACTGGAGGGGGAGATGTCTGCTTTGAGAGATGACCTAGGGATGTGATCGTGACAATTCCACTGCTATTAGACTAAGGATCTCTTTATGAAGGCAGCAAGATCTGGTATTCCAGAGGTTGATGGTGGAAAACCTAGTATTTATGCCAATCTCTCCCCGACCACTTTATATAAAAGGAGACTTTCTTAGGAAAATGGGAATCCTAAAAAATTTAAGTTGCTGATTTAGCACATAAATGCTGTTGTATGTGGGAGGTAGAGGTTTAGTCACTTACTTACTAATACATTTCTACAGAAGTGACCCATAGGGGTAAATTTTGTATATTTTTCTATTTTTTATTTTTTTATTTTTTTTAGGCGAGTTGCCAGTGTAACTTATTGGAAGATTACCTGGCTCCTCACCGTAGGTTTTGTAAGGGCAACCTTTTGCTCCTCAGTTCAGTTTAAATTATGCATCCTGTTGTGTATTTCTGCTATAAAAATATTCTTGTAACTACCTCACTACATCTTGTAGGATGGGTATATTAAATTGCAAAGCACATTGCTGTTACTGTACATCGTTTTAATAACTCTTATATTTTTCTCCTGTTGTTCCCTGGCTGTTCCCTTTTCTCTTTTGCCACTCTTTCTCTGCTCCTTCTACCCTTCCCCCTAAGTGGAGTTACTTAATCTCACCAATTTTGGTGTGGTGTCTGCTTCTGACCTGCTGTCCTCTGTGAATAGCCTGCGTACCAGAGTTTGTATCTTAAGCCCTACAATCAGTTGAGGTGGTGAGTAATAACATTAAAAATAGCTTTCCATAATGTCGAGCGGTTGAACGAACCGCTAAAGTGGTGATTGCCCTGGGAGAATATAGTCGCATGGGGTAAGATGTTGTTCTAATACATGAAACACATTTCAAGAAAAATACTATCCCAAAATACTGGAGAAAATATTTCATACAAACGTACCATTCCACTGCTTCCGAAAAAAAAGAAGGGTGTCAATTTTGATACATAAGAGGTTGAATTTCCAACAACAATTGTCCACCCATAGCGATCAAGATGGGAAGTTCATCCTGTTACAGGGTTCGGTCAATGACCGTAAGCCTTCATTACTAAACGTATATGCCCGAACACTGGGCAAACAGCATTTTTCCATAGGGGGACTGATCTCATGTCTGACTGGCAACATTCAGCATGGATCCTGGGCGGGGACATGAACTCAGTTTTTGACCCGGAAAAAGATAGATCAGGTTCCACTTCCCCGTCTGTGATTTCCTCGGCCACCAAATCTTTAAAATGAATGCTGAAAAATGATGGTATGCTTGATGCGTGGAAAATGGTACACCCTAATGGTAGGGAATATACACACTATTCAGCCAGACCCGATTCACACTCCTGCATGGACTATGTTTTAATCCAGCAACATTTAGCCCCAAACCTGTTGGATGCAGAGATTCAACCCATTGCATGGTCTGACCATGACATAACCAGTATTTCTTTAAGTGACATCTTATCCCAGGGCACCCGGTCCTTCTTAATGATGTAGAAGCAAAGGACAAAATACATAGCACTCTGGTGGAATGTTTTGATTTGAATTGTGGTCGGGAGGTGGACCGTGCAGGAGTGTGGGCCGCACACAAGGCAGTGGTAAGAGGCAAATGTACCCAAATTGGTTCCCCCTCTAAAGAAACTGGAATTAGCCCAAATCAATACATTAAATAGTAAGATATCAGCCCTTCAAGCCATTTCTCCTCCTCTAAGACTGCCTGGGACCCAAGTGGTAATTCATAAACTAACAGGAATTGCATGAGATTCTCCAGAGGAAAGTGGTCACTGTGTTACAAAGAACAACATTTCTGTACTTCACATATTTGAACAAGCCAGACAAAAAGCTAGCCAAAAAGCTTAACCAGCAAAGGGCAAACTCATTCATCCCCAAATTAAAGATTGAAAATGACAAGACCATCTATAGGCCGAATGATATTAAAGAGGCATTTAAAAAAAATTGCATGCATATTTATATTCAGCGCCTTCTAGTTCTGGCTCAATTGATCATGTTAATCAAATTGATAACTTTTTGTCCTCCATTGACCTGCCGAAACTTGATATGGAGCAATCTGATTAGCTAGATGTCCCAATATCACTAATTAAAGTTAAAAATGCAATAAAAGAGACTAAAACGCATAAAGCCCCTGGCCCAGACGGGTTCATTAATTTTTGTTACAAACAATTTATAGACACGTTATCATCCCATCTACAATCTCTGTTCAACAGTTTCTTGTCAGGTAAACCTATGAGATCAAAATTCCTGGAAGCAAAGGTTATTGTAATACATAAGGAAGGCAAGGACCCATCCCAATGTAAGAGTTTTAGGCCTATTTCCCTGATCAATTGTGATGTCAAGCTATACTCTAAAATTATAGTACATAGGCTCTCTCAAGTATTGCAGAGTTTAATACATCCGGACCAGGTAGGATTCATCCAAGGTCGTGAAGCTCCAGATAATACCAGGCCGATCTTAAATTTGCTTGATGTGGAAAAAAACACCATCAATGCTTCTTTCCCTTGACGCAGAAATGGACTTTGATAGAATTGATTGGGTTTATATGGCTAAGATCTTAAACAAGTTTGGTCTGAGCGACATATTAGTGAAGGGTATTTTAATACTATATTCAGCTCCAACAGCATGTATTGCATACCAGGGGTTCAAACCCGGACCTTTCAAAATAACAACAGGAACTCGCCAGGGATGTCCCTTGTCCCCTCTCCTTTTCGTGCTATGTATTGAACCCCTGGCTATTGCTATTAGAGAAAACCCGAACATAAAGGGAATCCAGGTGGTAGAGACAGAACACAAATTGAGCCTATTTGCAGACGATGCCATGCTTATGGTTAGTCTTGAGCTTTTTGTCGGCATTTCTGGCTTTAAAATGAATCCGAGCAAAAGTGAAGTGCTAAATGTTTCTTTATCAAAACAATTGGAATATCAATTATCAGGGAACTTGTCTTTTAAATGGGTCCATCACACCTTAAATACTTAGGAGTTTTCATCCCTAGACAATCTGGCCTAATTTATTCATTTTCCTGCGCTTATAAAAAAGCTACTAAATGACATCAACACGTGTGTCACAATCTGCTACTTCAATTGGACTTGGTAAGAGCCTAGTTGAAACCTATACAGCAAAATTGTGCGGTCATTTTACACCTCTGATAGCAGAAGATAGACCAAACACAGGGACACCATATAATCCCTTAGAATTAGGATTAAAGCACAGAATGACACTTACACCTTGTCTATGTAAGTACAGATAAAACTGTATACCTTTATTAATTTTATATTATTTTCTGACACACAGGCCGGCCAATCACAGTAAGCCCCATCCCTAAATAATAGGCTGCCCCCTGCTTTCTAGGAAACCCTGTACCTCTGATGAGATCATATCTTTAATCTCATCCTGTTGATTATATTTAGGTGTGCTGAGTGAGTTATCACCAGATAACAACATTGTAACATAATAGGCTGGTGCAATAGCCTGCAGAATAGCTAATATGTTTTTTTACAACAATGCCTATAACATGAAACATAGTACATAAACTAACATACATACAGTATTACAGTAATCATATTTTAACCATAATTACTAAGAAATACATAACCATAATAATAAAATCAGGGTAACTCTGGCCAGTCAGGCCCAGGCCATATTGTAACACAGTCCAGTCAGGCCCTGGGCATGACAACTCCTTCCCCATTTTTTCTAGTGGAGACTGGGAAGCTATCCTGTCGGATAGCTTTCCAGCTACACGGCTGCAGCTTTTTCTCTGAGGTCTAAGCCATGGCACAGTCCCAAAAATCTCCAGGGTCCAAGAACCCAATCCCAGCTTGTAGTGGTATGTCTAAGGAGGGCAGGAAGCCTCCATAGACCTACCCCCCCTTTCTGTGGCTCAATCCTGGGGTTGCACTGGTGGCTTTCCAGGTTACTCCAGCTCTCAAACTCCCTAGGAAAAATCAATTCAAGTGATAAACTTGGAGGCTCTCTGGCCACCCCACCTCTTCCTGTCCACGGTGAATTCTCCCTCCTTCCCAGTGGTGTAGTGACCATCCCAAGCCCCTGGGGAAACATATAAGACCACTGGCCTGGAGGACCCTACAAGGCAGTCCAGGGGAAACAGTACATCCAGGCTAGTAGGTCCAGCAAAAACTTGGGAGGGTCCTTCCCAAGCAAAACCCTCTTCTTCCATGCACCTCCTGACCTGCTGATCCTGGGATGGTACCAGGTATCCTTGGTAAAAAAGAAGACCCCAACTTCCCCCTTGCCAATGATCCCGGCCAGTTGCCCCTCCTTTCCAGTGATATAGGCACACAAACAGTGTATTTGGGACACTGCAGGGGAGTCAATGCAGGTAGGCCAGGTGACAAACCACACCATGGGGTATCCTCTGTGGAAATCCAGGAAAACTGGCCCATCCAGTGGTGAACAAATCTGGGGTTGTCCTGGGCTCTCACCCTCCCCAGCCAAGTCAGTACAAACAGCTGACTGGTGGTAGTTACAACAGTCCATGGGCCTAGGGGATCACAAGTGGTCACCATTCTTCCACTCCCCATGTCTGCTACTTCCCCTGTCCAGTGTTTGAGCCCCGGGGAATTTAATGGGCTTTCTGCCTTACCCAATTCATGTGGTCCCAGGGGCCTAGCCAGTTCCAGTAACTGCTCATCAGGGATTATCCCTATTCCACCCCCCAAAAGCCAGGGCCAATGCTCCTTCTTTCCCCCTTGATTAGGGAAAACATTATTCTGGGGCGTCCCATAAAACAATAGTTCCACTAAGGACTTTACCTGCAACATCTGCCAGTCTGTACTCCTCCTGATGGCTTTTTCTGGGATCCCTATTTCTTGGGGCTGCATTGTTCTCACTGTCTCCCAGCACCCTTCTTCTGAAACCACCATCTGGGCACAGCTCTCACCTTCTTCTGGATCTTTAGTTCCTGGATCCTTGGGTAAAATCTCCTGGCTCTCTCCATCTAATATTGCCTGAAATGTGGATGCAGGCAGTCCTTGAGTACCAGCTGTTACTGCCTCCTGCAAAGTCTGAAGAGCAGGGCTGCTTGCCGTTTCTGCTTCAGGGTCTGTGGCTGGCTCCTGGACAATGGATAACCAAGGAACCTCTCTACTTAACTTACAGTCCATTGGTAGGGACCAGTGCTCATTTGGTTCTTCCCTGGCTATAGGAGCAGGGTAGATTTCCCACAGGTCTTCCCCTGGGCATGTCACTGCTGTCGTTAGGCCCTGTCCCCATGTCTCTAACTGGGCGAGGCTCAGCCCCCTAAACCTAGGGACCAGTTCTTCCTCCTCCAGGTCAAGCCACGTCATCAAGGCAGCTTCGCTAATTTTTTACATCCATGAGGCCAGAATTATCCCCACAGTCCATGCCACCCTCTCCCGGGACCTCTTGACAATTTGTATGGTCCTCTGAGGGCAAATCCACAGTTGTCCAAAGTCTAAACAGTTTTCCTCTGATGCAGACATGGAAAAATTAAGCTGGGTCCCCTTTGTCTCTCAATGGTGACTATCCTCCATGCCTAACTGGCAGGACTCCGCACAACTGGGTGGCCAAAACCCCTCTAGCGAATGCTTCATCCAGTAGGGTCAGATAGCCTGCTTCCAGTTGTAATTCCTGCTAGATCAATGGCATCAGTGAAAACGCCTTATCCGACCATTGGGCCATCCATAGAGAGTTACAACGTCTCATGAGCACATCCATTGTACACTGTGCAGTGCCCACCCCACAATTCAGAGGGCCATATGCCAGCTCCCAGAGTGCCTCCTTCAGCCCCACTGACAAATAGAGCTCCACACTAGGGATTCCAACCTCTCCCATCCAGGCTGCATACTGGTCCTCTAAGTAACTTCCCTGCACCTCCAGATCCCCCAGCCATTCAATTAGCCCTGCCATAGTCCCAGAAACGCCATTCATTGGTTTAGAAGCGCTCTTTCTTGACAGTCCATTCCAAGGACAAAAAATGTTTCTGTCTCCACTGTGGATAAGCATTCCATATGCACAGAAACTGGGAAAGGGCCATTGCATACCCCTCTCCTCTCCCACTGTCCCAGGACAGTCCTCTGCTGATCCATGCTTAAATGTGAAAGCATTTCCTCTAGTCTTAACGCCATCATGTCCTGGTAAGTTGCCATATTATTATATTCCACAGAGGTCCCACAATTGTCAGTCAGTTGTCACAATCTGCTACTTCAGTTGGTCTTGGTACGAACCTTGTTCAAACCTATCGAGCAGAATTGTGTGGTCCTTGTACACCTCTGATAGCAGAAGATGGACCAAACACAGGAACCACGCCCAGGAGACCAGAATATCAGGTACACCATATAATGCTTTAGAATTAGGATTAATGCACAGAATTACCTTGTCTACGTAAGTACAGATACCCCTGTATACCTTTATTAATTGGCACATTTTATACTTGTTTCTGTCACACAGGCTGGCCAATCACAGTAAGCCCCATCCCTAAATAATAGGCTGTCCCTAGCTTACTGGGAAACCCTGTATCTCTGATGAGAAGATGAGATCTTTAATCTCATCCTGTTGATTATATTTAGGTGGGCTGAGTGAGTTGTCACCAGATAACAACACTGTAACATAATAGGCTGCCCACTGCTTACTGGGAACCTCTGCATCTCTGATGAGATCAGGTCCTTAATCTCATCCTGTTGATTATATTTAGGTGGGCTGAGTGAGTTATCACCAGATAAAGTGGAATATTTTTATTTCTAACCTCAATTGATGTCTTCTTGTCAGTTGAAAACCTCTTGGCACAAAAAGCTCCCTTGACAAATCTTTATACTGACCCTGCATGTATTTATATAAGGTAATCATATCTCCTCTTAGCTGCCTTTTTATCTAGAGAAAATAAGTTTAATTTGGTTAGTCTTTCTTCATAACTTAGCCCCCCATTCCCCTTATTAGTTTTGTTGCCCTCCTCTGTACATTTTCCAGCTCTAGAATGTTCTTTTTACAAAGTGGTGCCCAAAATTGTACTCCATATTCCAAATGAGGGCATACTAGCGATTTGTATAGTGGCAGAATTATATTAGCTCCCCTTGCTTCTATACCCTTCTTAATACATGGTAATATTTTACTTGCCTTTGCAGCTTTTGCTTGGCTTTGAGCACTGTTACCTAGGTGATTCTCCACAGGCACTCCCAAATCCCTTTCAATATCTGATACCCCTAGATTTGCTCCATTAAGATTATAAATTGCATGGCTATTTTTCCTTCCCAGATGCATAACTTTACATTTATTCGTATTAAATCTCATCTGCCATTTAGATGCCCATTCCTCAATTTTATGTAAATCCCTTTGGAGGGAAAGGACATCATTATCTGATTTAATAACCTTGCACAACTTTGTGTCATCACTGAGAATGGAGACACTACTTTCCAGTCCCACCTCTAAGTCATTAATAAATATGTTAAAAAGGAGAGGACCTAATGCTGAACCCTCTGGAACCCCACTAACCACTTTAGTCCAATGGACTATGCGCCATTTACAACAACCCTTTGCTTTCTATCTTTTAGCCAGCTCTCAATCCATGAGCAGATATTTACTGCAATTCCTGTATCTCTTAGTTTGCACAATAGTCTCCCATGTGGACTGATTCATAATTATTATTATTGTCTACAACAATTCAGTGGGAAAAATAAAGAATATAAAATAAAATATTTGTATAAAGTTTTGTAAAAAAAAACAAACAAACAAAAAATATATATGTATCTTTTTTTATTCTTCCCCTTTGCACTATAAATCTGCACCCCCTTTTCCTGTCCCTCCTTTTATTTAAACTCCTACACTTTTACTAGAATTGCACTTATACTAGAAATGTTCGCAAGCTCACAAGTTCACCCCTTCTCCTGTTTATATTAACTTCTGCCTTCTCACCTGGGCACAATTTGTGCACTCTGCAATTTATCAGCCTTTACTTGCAAAAGGAAAATCCACTTACAAACAGCCCCAAACAGCTCGCAAACATTTATACTAGTTTAACACAGTCAAGCCACACCCCTCTCATCTGGGCACAATTAGTGCACTCTGCAATTTATCAGACTTTATTTGCAAAAGGAAAATCCACTTGCAAAAAACAATATATCCACCATATGCAATTATCTATCAGACCAGACCACATCGTCTAAACTTCACCACCACCATTCCTGGGAATCAGAACTTGCCACTACCTTAACCGTGCGCACTGGAACAAAATGCGTAAGTAAGCTACAGGTACCTCCCTAAACACAATAGTGATTGAAAATGCACACAAGCCCATCATGAGGTTGTACTTGACACCTGCCAGAATAAAACTTACCAATCCCTCATTAAATGGCAATTGCTTCAGCGGTTGTAGCGACTTAGGCACCCTTAAACATGTCCTCTAGGACTGCCCTAAGATTGTGGGGTCGAAGGATTCCCCCAAAAAGAGAAGAAGCTCTATTGGGCCTTCCCATACAGAGTCTTTCTAAAGAGATTCAACTTCTGCCACATTACATTTGTCCATTTATCTTGCATACTGCTTTTCTATATTATACTTTTGTTATTAATACTTTTGTTATATACAATGCCTAATTAACCTATGTCTATTAAAACATTTCTTGATGCTATTATGTTACTTCTTATGGATATATCACCATGTCTTATTTTGTTACCATTGTAGACATATCAATTTTATTCATTACTTTTACACAGTATATGTTTGTGCTATTTTTTTTTTGAATCATGAATACATAAATATATTTTTAAAAAGGCAAAACAAAATAATAATAAATTAAATGCTGCTGTTCACAGACTGGCGACCACCTGGAACAAGAGAGTTACAAAACATATATATTTAAATATACACACACACATCTATCTATCTATCTATCTATCTATCTATCTATCTATCTATCTATCTATCTATCTATCTATCTATTTTTATATATATATATATATATATATATATATATATATATATATATATATATATATATATTAAAATGTCAGGTTTCTGTGCTGTAAAAAAATGAGACAAAGATAAATCATTTCAGAACTTTTTCCACCTTTAATGTGACCTATAAACTGTACAACTCAATTGCAAAACAATTGAGCTAAAAAAGACAGGGGGAGGGCAAAAAGAGACAGTGGGAGGGAAAGAGGGGGAAAATGACAAAGGGGAGGGGAGGAGAGGGGAGAAAGAGGCACAGGGGTGAGAGAGTGGGGAGAGGCTCGCAATGAGCGCCAAAGGCTGATTGTGAGGCACAAAAGTTGCGGGTTGGACTACGCCTGCAATAAGCGGCAAATCGCTCATTGTGAGGCCCTCGATGAGCACTGAACAACAATTCAACAAGCCCCCAATAGCCTTCTAACCAGTAAATGGCAAAATGTATAAAAAAAATCCTATGAATACAAAATAGCATTCACAAGTGGGTTAAACACCTATTCGTAACACTGTAAAAGCAAATAAACACACACTGGTGTACTTAAAAATAAATACATTGAAAAGCAATGAAAGGCATTAGAATTAATTGCACAACAGACTCAAGCTTGCAAATCTGCAATAAAAAAATATTTTTTTAACACTTTATTTCTGTGTTATATTGATCCCAGAAATCAAGGAGTTAATACATACTGTATCAGGCCACCCACATGGACTAGAACAGATGATTTATTAATTATTATGGCTTTCTACATTTCTAGATTGCGAGTCTGATCGCAAATCGTACTTCTAAACACTATTTAATTGTAGTCTAATTAATGGTGGTCTCATTTACTATTGGCTCTGTCTAAAATTGTAACTTATGGGCTTCCTTAATTGATCATGATCATGCCCTGAAATGCTACGTACGAGTTCATGGTTTACGTGTTGGGGCTGTGAGCCTGTAATTGTGGGCTTGAGTCAATTAAGTACATCTGTAACTCTAGCAAATTTTTAAACAGCGAACACACGGCAGTGTGAAAGTAATTACGGGCTTAAAATTAAATGGAGGCCAAAGTTTCTATTGCTACTATATGTACTAGCAACTTACAGGCTGTTTCTCAACAGTATGTTTTGAAATGCTTCTGAGAGGCTATCTGTATTTAGTTAATATATCTATAACACTATGTGCATGAGAGACAGGGGGTCGACATTTGTTGAGACTGTTTGGAAGGGATCAGTGAGTAAAAAGTAAAAACTGAGTTTTTAAGCACTTGTTAATAAAATTATGTTTAGATATTCAAATAAACATGTAGGTAGTTTATTTTATTATTAAAAACAGGGCACCTTCCATATCCCTTTAATTTAATCATAAGAACTCAAGTTAGCTCACAAGTGTGGGATGCTGAAAGCTCATAGGAATTCTACTAGTGCTTTCCTCATTTCTCAATAACTTCAATAAATCAGTTGATCTTTACTAGTCTCACCATTGTCAAATAGAGGGTGTTGGAGATGGATAGACTAATGTCTACCCTTTGTTGAGTACACAATCTCTTCAGGGATAAGTGGGACCCTTGTTTCTTACCACACCAAGAAATGGTCTTGTTTTGATAGGTAGGAATCTTTATAAAACATCTTAACAAAACTCCGGATTGGGGATGACCACAACTCATGGTGGAATCCTGTCTCCTTTGGTAGGTTTTCCCAATACTAGACTTCCCCTTCCCAGCTGGTACCATTAATACTGGCAAGATGATTATTTCCCCTTTTCGAGGTAAGAACTGATCCAGCAAATTCAACCTTAAAGAAGGTCAACCCCATGCTTCTGATCTCAAGCCAAGGTGTTCGCCATTCCTACCCTCAGGAATTCCTCTTCTCCACTCCCAGATCTAACTTCCTGGCTCTGCCTGACCTCACTGTTAATGGGGCATAATCCAGCCCATTCAGGCACCAGTACTTAACTGATCCAGCTTTCCTGGTCCCTTGATTAATTATGAGTAAATCAGCAGACTCAGTTTGTTGTTATTGGGCAACAATGTTATGGGTCATCTTTTTTTATGTATGTCTTGTATTTTGTTCCTGTTACCATTTCTATAATATTCTGGAAATGTGTCATTTTGAGTTATGCTCTGACAATAATTGCTTAGTCTACTTTGATAGTGGAGTGGATACTCCCTAAGATCCCCATCTATCTCAAATCTTATGAATATAGTAGTCAATACCCTTGCTCCCCTCCATCATGCAATTTAATTCCTAATAAAAACAATTAGTCTACTAGTTGCATGACTATAAGAAAATAACATATGTGGAAGAGAATTCATAACAGCAAACTAAACAATAACCTAAAATAAAGATGCACTGTGGTAAAATAAGTGAGATTAGTTTAAAAAAATAGCTGGACAGGTTTAATTTTTACAATATATTATTGGTCAGAAATGGAGAACACCTCAACTTGTAATTCCAACCTGACATATCTATCTATCTATCTCAAATCTTATGAATATATTCGTCAATACAAATGCTTCCCTCCACCATGCAATTTTAGTCATAAAAAAATAAAACTTGCTTTTAAATGATTTGTGAACACAAAAAATAGTAATGAAACAATATTAGAATCTTTTGTTATGATCACCAAGAATTCAGCTACATGTATAGCACTTACTTGGTGTATGACAGAGGTGGAGTAATTCATTCACATTGATTTTTAATGCAAGATTTCCAACAAAATGTGTATATATATTTATTTTCAGTTTGACTTGCAGCTCTAAATACTCTGTAGAAGAGTTCTCCACTATTGCATTTTAAGCTTTCGTATTGTGGCAGGAAGTTTATTATGCGTAATTTACAGTTATAGACATTATTTTTCTGGTTGTCTCCGTGGAGCAGTTTTTAGAGTCTCACAATGTGTAACTATGGTGCTGTTACACAATACTGCAGGGAGAAGAATTTTAATAATAGCAATTAATGATTCTGGCAACTGTTCTCTGGAATTTCATTGTAAGCTTCTGCAAAGAATATTGTGATCTTGCATGTTTATAATTATGTGAAGGAAAATGTAAATTCCTTTTTGATTTAAAAAAAAAAAAAAGATTATAAATATTAGTTTTTTCGAGTTGTATTTATTTGTTATTTTTTTAAACATATGATCTTCATTACAATGGCATATTTTGCAAGAAAAGAGCCAACATTGATTTTAATAGCTGATTATTTTACCTCTGAGTGGAAATGTAATTTTAATTACTGCTGGTGTTAGATATCTTTCACTGAGTGTCTAACAAGCATCCTCAGATTGGAAAATATAATCAGGAGATTATAACGGACAGCCCTTCAAATCCTGTTATATTTTTAAAAAGTAAAAAAAATAAAAGCTTTTTCTTTATTAAAGGTCCTCTATGGTCCCATTTTTGATGTCATGACTTAGTTTAAATCCAATTGTGGCTCCTATGACATCCATAAATGTAGCAACATTAATTGAAAATATTATTGTCGTAAATTCAAATCTTTGTCAGTTTTCTACTTTTGAAAAATGGAAAATAGACAGTGTGTTATTTCATATAACAGTATATAGGTTATGAAGATGGTGTTATATACAGGGTCTTTTTGGTATCTGGCGTTAAAGGACAAGTGGAAAAAAATATGTTTGAAATTTTAAGTCTGACTAAGAGCATAATTAAGCAGTAAAATAAGTCATACACCTAGCTTATAATTGGAAAACATAAAGGTTGATGCCTCTGCAGGACCCTGGAGGGATCCATGATACACTAGCGAAAGCTGTGAATGTGAGAGGATTGCATTGAATTATGCAAGGCGTCTGCTTCTGGGCCAGTGTGGGAGAAGGAGTATGATCCAAATTTCAATCTTATCAAGTTATGAAACAAAGGCTCTTCTATTCTACCTCTATTCTATCTGTTCCCTCATCCCCCACCCCTCGTTCGACTGATAACTTCAATAAAGTGACACTGTAGTGTCATGGCCATGTAAAATAGCATCCAGCATAATGAAACTCCCTGTTGGCTAAATGATATAGAGTATATAGTGTTTCCAAAAATGTCCTGTGAAACATTGTGATACAAGGTTCCACCTCCAATAGCTCTCTCTGTGGAAACTGTTTCTAGTGTCCTCTAGATTAGTGCCTCTCAACGGTTTTAGAACAGGTGCCGGTGCCTAAGACATTAACTGTCGGTCCTCAGGAACAAAAAGAGATGAGCAGAGCCTAGCACTTTAAGAATAACGCCACTGTTAGTAACAGATGAAGTTGGTTTATTGATGTTCACATCTGCAGTTAAAATGTGTTCAAATAAGTGCAAAACTAAATCAACACTTTGTATGCCATGTATAATATCACAATACTAAAATGTTCTGGATCTCAAAGGTGGTTGTAAGGCAACCAGATAGTCATTAGATCAAACGAGCTGAGAATCTTTACTAGATGGTTTTGGAGTGGAGTTCTGAAGTTGCAATTATTGAGCATGATCGTTTGGACCTATTTTAATGGTCTTTTGAGCTGTTCTGGAAACTGAGGTACAAATGTTTGTGTCTTTTTAATCTCCAAGTGCGATATATTTGGCTACTGGGGTTCTTTCAATACTTTTGGAGATCAAAAATGCTTCTACGACTGAATTTTAACACTAATGATTTTAACCCATATACTACCTAACACCCTAATAAACTTACAGAAAATTCTGATTGACTGAAGGCAATAGCGCCTTCGGATTGGATTACAAATGACTGACAGGTCCATCAGCCAATCAGAATGGGATACACCCTTAATTCTGATTGGCCCATTAGTCCTTATGGGACTAATGGGGTTAAGTGTTGTCCCATAAGGGTCTGTATAGACCCTTATGGGACTGATGGAGTTAATCAGTGTCCCATAAGGGTCTGTATAGACCCTTATGGGACTAATAGGGTTAAGTATTGTCCCATGATGGGGTTAACCAGTGTCCCATAAGGGTCTGTATAGACCCTTATGGGACTAATGGAGTTTCATTAGTGTCCCATAAGGATCTATACAGACCCTTATGGGACTGATGGGGTTAATCAGTGTCCCATAAGGGTCTTCTTAGACCGTTATGGGACTGATGGGGGTAATTAGTGTCCCATAAGGGTCTGTATGGGACTGAAGGTGTTAATTAGAAGCTCATGGGGGTCTGTATAGACCCCCATGAGTGATGGGGTTAACTTTAGATGCCTGAGGGGGGTACTTATAGTACCCACACGGCAGGGGTTACATTTTTATTTATCGCTGGTCCTTTAAGACCTTTACGGTCTCTTAAGGACCCACTGGGCAGGAATTTGAATTTTGAAATGCATCGTGGGTCGCGATTGGGAAATAGCAACTGCACTTTCAGCAGCCTATTGCTTTGATCTCTGGCATCTTGCATCTGTCACCTTCTTGTCTCACACGCCAAACTTCCCTCTAGATTGTAAGCTCTCTGGAGTAGGGAACTCAACTCTGTTGCTCCAAACTGACTGTTGCCCGGCTGTATTTTATTTGTATTTCTATTCTTACAATTTGTTTAGACCTTGTAAAGGTCTCCCTCCCCATCCGTGGATTTCAAACTCGCGGATCTCACATTCATGGGGGTTGTTTTTTCCTCTCACTTTTACATGTGAGAGGCCTCCTCTGAGGGGCAGGGGAGGGATGCTGAGCCCCACCCACACGACCGAAGGATGCTTAGACCCTAGATGATGAGTGATTTACACCCGACCCCTCGTCCCCTTCCTGAAGGACAGCAGATGGGTTACTATGCAGTTACCCAAGTTTTAGTTATTCATGGATTTTTGGCATCATGGGGACCGCCGCAAATGCAGAGGGTCACTTGTAATTTGCTAGTTGAATCGACTGTACTCTATTCTAGTGTGTAAATAGTGCTTTAAAAAATTCTGGTGTGTTAATTTGATTTTCATTATCCATCAAAACTACTAACACTAAAAAAGTGAGATAGCAAGCTACTTGACCCACCCCAGCCACACACCATGTAAATGATATAACCTAAAGTATGAACAATTTGTCTTATTATACAAACAGAGCAATACCACAGTGGTTTGCATGTGAACTACTGCACGTTACAACCTTCTATAACTATTTTGATAGGCCGCCTTTACTAAGTTTAATACTCTATTTAGTCTATTAGATATACTACTGAAAAATGTGGCTCATCTGGCTCTTGCAGCATCGTAGCAGTGAAATGCATTTTATCAGCACTCCTGCACATAAAGGTCAAGATTTATAGTCAATATTTCCTTTGATTACAAAAGCATTTTTCTGGTATATCTCTAGGAAGATAATAAATTCTTACGTCTCATAATAGCAGAATTTTTGTCAGAATCGCCAAAATAGGCCACCGAAAAAGAGTAACCTATGTTAAGTACATAAAGTAAAAAGAAATCTAGTAATAAGTTCCCTTGGGTTCCAAACATTACTGGCAATGTAACATATTTCTATCTATATCTGTGTATTTTTCCTGGCTAAATATTTTTTATTGTTATTTAAAAAGTGTCTGTTTAAGGGATCTCAAGACAATGTGTAATACCATTATCCATTTTTCAGATGTGATCATGCCTGGCAAGCAGTGTTCTGTGTCATTTTCCCACACATTTCCTCATTACTCTAAGCATGGAGATTTCTATTTGTTTCCTTGGCGAGGATTCCCTCTTTTTGCACAGTCTGTGGGATAAAATAGTGAATTGTTCATGTAGGCATTTTCCACTCAGACAGCCGGCTCAAGTCCCTGGGAACCTTTGCTACTTTTTCCCAGATATCAGATATTCAACTTTGATTTCTATTTGAAGTGACTGAGCAAAAAAAGGATTATATATTATTGATGAATTTTGCAATTCAAATGTCTATATGATACAAATTTATGAAAGGCTTCAAACTGGTGAATTAACTACTAGGCCACATCTACCTTTAGGTTGTCAGCTAGTGAATTAGCCAGAGAGATAACAACTAACTTATTAGTGCCTGTGCTGTCTGAAGCATTTAAACTCACTGGCATTCTGACTATCAGTAATCATCTGCTATCACTCAGCCTTAATCAGCCATTTACTCTGCTGCCATATAAAGCTGCTGGCAAGTGCATTCAGGATACCGTTCAAAACAAGCCTGACCAGGCTCGCTAGAGTACTGGCACGTCAGCTTGTCTCTTTGCCACTGTCTGATACCACCTGTTTCTTTGTCACACGTCTATTATTCACTGTTCCATTGTCCCCGTTGGGTCCTTAAATGTCCCTTTCTTTAGCCGTAGGTGATTCTATGCTGCATCCATTGGAACCTCCATTTTGTGCTTGGGTTAAAGGACCACTTTGGTCATATTTTTCAAATGTGGTCTTTTTGAAGAACTTCACTTGAAAATGTGCAACTCATTTTTAGAATGTAAATAAACAATAATACACCCCTAATTAAAAACTTTTTTGTGGAATCTGCCTTTTTGCTTTGAGTAAATCAACTTCCTGAGATGAGATGTAGCTCAGTGCAGCTCTATAGGAATAATGTCCTAAAGCTAGATTAAGAAACAAAACATATTTTTTATGTCTCTTGGTAGGTGTCAAATATTATAACCTCCATAAATCCTTCATCACCGATCTGTCCTACTTTCCCATACCATTTACTACACTCAATAAATTAGAACAGTGGTTCTCAACAGTGGGAGTTCCTCAGACCTTATATGCCAGTCCTCATGGATGAATGAATTCTAACATCTTATACATACTACATAAGACAAAAAATATTAAAATGTAAAAAAATATGTCACTTCTTTATTGCATAAACAATGCCGCAAACATTAAAAAGGTAAGTGCATATTTAAATGACTTTAGCATTCCTATGATCCGAGAAGGATTCCTCCTGGCTGGAAAGTACAGTAAAAACTGCCACCCCAAAGCATAATACAGCTCAGATATATGTAATGCTATCCTATTCCTCCTAACTGGATGGCACAGAAAAGCTGCCACTTAAAAACTGACTGGGTCCCTTATTTTACCTTAACTATAAATATAATTGCTGAGCCAATATTATTGTAAAGCCAATCTTCATAAAAGGAACAAATATCGCTATAATAGTAAATATACTGACATTCTTATTTTTTATTATTATTCTCTATTGAAATTCTATTACTAGTAGTCACAGTTGCAGTTAGATTGTAGAGGATCCTTTTAACAGTTAAACTATATTAAAATTAGTGCAAAACTAGATGAAAAATTCAGTTAAATCATATGAAGTATCACCCTTTTAAACATTTGCTGGATGTCACAGCAAGTACCCATGGACCTTGTATTGTGACCAGATGGTCTCCATGAGCATTGGAAGGTGCATCCGGTCCTCAGAGCAAAAAAGGTTCAGAACTACTGGGTTACTACTTGCCCTCCGACTCCAGGAAAGAGTCAAAACCAGAAAAGATGCAACATTACATACAAAAAAACTGCAGACATGAAGATTGTTTGTTGCTACGTCTTCTTAAGTGTGTTTTTTTCCTTAAAGTGGTTCTTTAAATACAATCATTACCGCCCTTTATATTTCTGTAATATACTTTATATGACTAAATTACTTTGCTTTCATTTTCTACTGATTTAATTCTGTCAATTTGAAGAATGACAAACTCTCCCTTATCTGTTCTCATTAAAGAAACATTACCATTTAACAAGTATTGTCCTTGAATCTGGAAGTGATTGGGAAACAATTACATTATAGATCAGTTGGTTTAAACAATCTTCACAGTATAGAATAGTTGAGTGTATCTAATTTTTGCTGACATAATATTTGTTTTAATTAGTACGTTTTGACTAACCCGAATCATAACTTAATTATTAGTACTAAAAAACCATTGTAAATTGGAATGGAAAGTTTTAGTTAGAGTAAGTACATCTGTGCGGTCGCAGCTGACAGGAAATTGATCTGGAGATGACTTCTTATCCAGTGTCAGAATCACCCTAGGGTCAAAGTGTCAATGAGAAATCTGTATGAAGGAAATGCTTCACATTATATTAATACTAGAGAATTGCCCGTCAAAAAATTACGGCAATTAAATTGTAAGGTAGCTAATGCTGTTTGGTGTGTTGTACTGAAATATATAATACATTAATGAATATACTTTACGTATTTTGAAGCATTGTGTTGAAGAGCTGTGAACCTTGTTTGATGTTGCTGCAGCACTAGTGGTGTGGAGCTGCTGTGTAAGCGTGCTGAATGTGTGCAGTGTAATACTGTGCGTGCGCGAGAGCAAACCGTTAGCGTAGTTGTGTACTTCCGCATTGTCGTAAAATGGCGGGTAATGTGTGGTATGCGTCTTAGCGGTATATCCGTAGGTCTTTTGTGGTGTTTTGCAAGTTTCTTGTGGTGTTTTCCGTGTTTATAGTGCTGTAGCCTCGTTTTCGTTTTGTTCGGCGGCTATTTTTTCTCTCGCTTAGAGAATTTTTTAGTGTCTTAACTTTTAGTTAAATTAAGGTGTAAGTTGCTTTTTTGAGGTCCTGGATGGTCCCTGTTGCTGTAGGTAAGCTTTTTATGTATGTGCTGTGTGTATTTATTGTGTTTTCAATTTTTTCATGTTCGCGAGTTGCGGACGATTTTTGCAAAATTGTAATGAGTGGTAACGTGTCTCGTATGTTGTTTGCGTTGCAACGTTAATTTTGCGAGGGTCGCGGTTGCTGTGTGGTGTTGTTTGAATTTTAACGTAAAGTTTGCGAGGGTCGCAGTTGCTGGCAAGGAGCGTAGCGAGGGCCGTGGTTCGCTGCGCGAGCCCGCAAGCGTTAGCAACAACTCGTACGCTCACAACTATATCTGTGATTCAGTCAGCTTTCCTCTTACTTGAATGATAGTTTAGATTCTATAGTTCACTGGCAAACAGTTTTGCACTATAATCAGTAACCATACAGTAGTATGGTTTATGAATTCCATACAGGTTTTGTATTATTAAATTACTGTGTAGCATTGTCACAATATATAAATACAAATATACCAATTCCAATAACAGATATATATTGTATATGTTTCTAAATATATTAAAGGGCCACTGTAGTCCATTATTTACAACATATTGTATTTATTACCTTTTATATGTAATTATACTGATGTGGAATCTACCATTTTGCTAGTGGCGTAGCTGGTGAACATAAGTGAAAACAATTTATGATCCTCATTTACAACTTCTCTAAATACCTCAAGGGTCAATGAAAAGCCCACAATATGTAGATGATCAGATCACCCCTAGGGCAATTAGATCCCTGTTCTATGAAAATCATCATCTAACCCCATCCATTTATAAATTCAGAGTCCTGACCCCATCCGCCTATAAATGCAGAGGGCTCCGATGCTTTGCACCTGCTGTACCACCAGTAGATCTGCCACTGCATATGGTTTTTGCATATCAACTTCTGCACAATGGGAATATGGGAACTAAATATTCCAGTGCTTTCAACAAGACTAAAGGAAAACATTCATTTACAAGGATATACCCAACTGTGAAAGTAGCAGAAAAGAAAATGGAACAACACAGTAACAAATAATTACATATACATATTACAAAACATATATTGTTTCTTTCTAAAACATTTTGGCTGTTTAGTTACTCAAAAGACCATATATAAAACAATTGAATGCAGTGGCCCTTTAAGGATACTATGACATTTTAAATTCCTATATGGTTGAACAGTTGTTCATCAGACAGAGATCACAGTTTTTGTAAGATATTTATACATACTGCTCCTTGTGTTCCTCTTGGGTGTTTTGATCTACTTTAGTTTCCCACTTCTGACTATCATGTTGTAAAATACATCCATAAGTTTCTAAAACTTCTCTCTATAAATCTCATTTTCTCCCAAAGTCCCTAAACTGTCTCTGTGAACACAAATGTCCTTCTTTAACCTTTCAGTTTGTGTTGTGATGCCAGCTTTTTTTTTCTCCTTCGTTCAAAGCTATTAACTTATGTCTTGCCTTTTGTGGATAGCTATGTGTATTTCTCAAGGGGGTGCAGCTCTTTAGGTTTCTGTTGAAGCTGTTGATCTATCTCTTGAGCGTGTAAGAATCCAATTCTTGATAAATGTATTGCTCTTGATAGGATGGAAATTTGACCGAAAAAAGAAAACAAGAGAGACTACAAATCTTCCAAAACCCCCAAAATTCTGTATTATGTATGGTTGCTGCTCATTATACCAGGTTGTAAATAAAATAGTTAGTCAGTTCACATTGAGAAATGGAATAAAGCACATTTTTCCCGACTCTAAAATATACAAAACTTTGCAGAATAATCTATATCCAGTATTTCAGATTTTTTAAGAAGAATGTTAAGAAAAAATACTTGATTTTGTAATGGCAGAGTCATATTAAAGGAAAAAGGAAGCATGGTACATGTTCACTGAATGTAGTATAATAAATAATCTTTACTTTTATATTTCACCAAAAAAAGATGATTTAATGATAAATTGTGCACTTTGTTTGGTGTATTATGGAAGTGGACCTTTGCGTGAGATTTGTAGACCAAAGCTGGTGACAGTTGGAAAAGAGAACCGACTATTGATAGGCCAACTTGTGTTTATTTTTATTATTTTTTGTAATATCCTTTATTTGTAACCCGCCAACATATTCCATAGGTCTATCGCTACTGAAGCCCTGTTTCAGTCATTTAGTTGTGTCCGACTCTCAGTGTCCATATGGACGCAGCACGCCAGGAATATCTGTCTGTGTTTCTGGTTGTGCTCCATATGGTTTTCATGGCAAAGACACTGGAGTGGGTTGCCAGTTCTTTCTCCAGTGGAGCTCAATTTGTCTAACCTCTCTGCTATGACCTGCCCATCTTGGGTGGCCCTACATGGTATAGCTCATGGCATTGAAGTACACAAGCTCCTTCACCACGATAAGGTAGCGATCCAAAAAGGGGAGTACAAGCTTACACTCTGCCAAGTCCACCTTAGGCAAAATTGTCTAGCACCAGACTCCAGCTGTAGTCTTTAGCTGAGTTTTGTCATTTTCAGTCCAATGTATATTCAGAGCCTCTCTCGTCAGTGCTTCAAGGTCAAGGTGTTCATCAATTTCCTACATAGAACCCAAGAACATAGTCTTAAGAGAGCTACTACATGGGTTTATGTCTACATCATTTGGGTTCATGACTAATAACTGGCACTACAAAACCTGACCAGCTGCAATGTTCGCTTAGCATCTTGACTTTGCTTGCTAAAGCATCACTAAAGTTTTGACTTTTTTCCTGATTATGCTCTTAATAAAACTTAAAGTATTCAAACACCTATTCTTTTTTTATATAGCGCAGTGGTCTTTTAAATTTACGCTGTGGTTGTTTTTATCATTATCTTTTATTTGTAACGTGCCAACATATTCCGTAGGGTTATACAGGGGTTGGGTACAAGTATAAAAAATGTAATGGAAGACCCTATTATTGAGCTTTCAATCAGATAAACACAGTGCTTTCCCTAAAGCACCTTACAAGATTGAAAACTCGCAAACTTACATTCTAAAGAGTGTGGGTGAGGTACAGGAGAGTGATAGATACATAGATGGATGTGTTTTTAAAGATATTTTGACGGATTTGAATCAGGAAGATAGTCTGGTGGAGCAAGGTAAGGAGTTCCAAAGAATTGGGGCAGCAATAGAAAAGTCTTGAAGAAGGGGGTGAGAGGAGGTGATGAGAGAGGAGGAGGAGAGAAAGCGTCATTAGCAGAGCGAAGAGGGCAGATGGGAGTGTATTTTGGGATTAGAGCAGAGATGTAGGAGGGTGCACTATTGTGGAGGGCTTTATAAGTTAGGGTCATGATTTTGAATTTTATTCTAGTGGCTATGGGAAGCCAGTGGAGTGTCTGACCGAGTGGTGCTGCAGACACTGATCCTTTAGTATGGTAGATATGTCTAATGGATGCATTCAAAATGGATTGGAGTGGAGACAGACGGTGATCGGAAGGCCAGCAAGGAGAGAGTTGCAGTAATCAAGGCGAGATATGATGAGAGCGTGAATGAGAATTTTAGTTGTGTCTTGTGTAAGGTAGTGACCTATTTTGGATATGTTTTTTGTGACAAGACAGCAGGCCTGGGAGGTGGGAGTGATGATGGCACTGCCAACAGTGAGAGATAAGTGAGGGGTGGGAGCTGAGGAAGAGGGTAGAAAGCTCTGTCTTAGATATGTAGAGTTTGAGTTGACTGGCACACATCCATGAGGATATGCTCGTGAGGCAGTTGGCAACATGGGCTAGCTGAGAGGGGGATAGTTCAGGTGCAGAGATGTAGATTTGGGTGTCCTGAGCATATAGATGATACTGAAATCCAAAAGATTATATTAGGGAACCAAGGGAGGATGTATAGATGGAGAAAAGGAGGGGGCCTAAGACTGAGCCTTGGTTGTTCTTTTGTGTTTTATCTATAATTTGCATGATGTGAATTTTGTACTATACTATTGAACCAGTCATGAGTACGCAGATCTTGAGTAAAATCACTTGAACTTTATAAAAGTATATGGCCCATATTCAATTCCAAGCCTGTAATTACCTTCACACTGTCCGTTTGTCATCATCCTTGCAGCCCCAACACGCGAAACATGAACCGTACGTAGCATTTCAGGGCATGATCATGATCAAGTAAGCTAGCCCGTAAGATACAATTTAGACAGAGCCAATAGTAAATGAGACCATCATCATGATTTCAGTAAAACATGGAGTTTAAACTATAATCGATTAGTATTCAGAAGTCCGATCTGCAATCAGACTTGTAATCCAGAAATGTAGAAATAAAAATAAATTAATTAATAAATCAACTGTTCTAGTCCATATGGTTGGCCTGATATGTATTAACTCCTTAAATCCTGGGATCAATATAACACAGAAATGAAATGTTACATTTGTTTTTTTTATTGCTGATTTTCGAGCTTAAGACTGTTGTGCAATTAATTCTAATGTCTTTCATTGCTTTCCCAGTATTTGTAAGTACAGTAAAGTGTTTTTATTTCCTTTTGCAGTGCTTATATGTAACCCACTTGCAAGTCCTATCTAGTACTCGTAGAAATATTTGATACATATGCCATTTACGGGTTTGAAGGCAATTGCGGGCTTGTTGAATTGTTGTAATTTAATATGGATTTGTCTTTAGCACTGGTAACATTTACGTTGTTGAAACAACAAAAGAGTAGATAGGACGGAGTTAAGTTTTTGACAACCGCATTGCTTTTGAGCCTGTAACTCACAATTGGAATGCGAGTAGCTAAAAGTAGCCGATTAAATATCAGTAACATTTACGGGCTCCATTATGGTCTCATGTAATTGCGATTTTGACAATTAAATAGGGGCCTAGGTCCCAGTGGTTTAAAAAATAGTTTGCCTTAGAAATGTTGGATCCCTGTCTAAAGTAGATTATGAACTAGAAGCAATAACCACTGCAGGTGCACCAGTTTGCCTTTTCCAAATGGATTAAAATTATTTTTTCTAGACTTTAGATTATTTTGTTTTTTTTTTCTGGTGAAAATGTGAGTATAAAATGTGGATTTCAGGGTCCCTTTAAATATAGTATTGCAGTTTCTTTATACTGTGTGTTACAAGATCTTCTTGAAGGAATTAAAATCAATGTTCATTTTTGTTCAAAATGCAGAGTTCTGAATAAAAATGCAATCTGTGATGTTTAGCCAATCTGACCACCACTGATAATTTGCATGCAAACAAAGTTTAAAAACAAGGCCTTCACATTATGCAAATGAAAATGTATTGCTGGTGTTATTTAAAGGCAGCTCAAGTAAAATTGCTTAAATTTAAGGGAAGTAATTAAGTCTGAATAAATAAGAACGCTACAAGTTACATCTGTATTCAGTGTGTTGTCCCGCTGTTAATACAAGCATGTTAAACATTAAGCGTAGAGTACAAAAAACATGGCAAACCTTCTGTTACACTGAACTTAAGTAACAAGATGAATCTGTGGTTGGCTACATTTCATGAAATAAAATTGTTACAGCTTAAAGCAACATTGTCATTACCTAAAGACCACTTTTTAACAACAACCGAAGAAGAATGTTCATCCCTCGAAAATCACGTCTAGCCTGGATTTAAAAAGTAGGTTTATATATTATAAAAGTTTGCATATTTTTGGCATAAGAAGACGTGCTATAAATGTTGAACGTTTTGCATTTCAAAGCATTGGAAATGGCAAATCACGCATTATCGCAATGCACATCTGCATGTGATATAATTAGGTCTGTGATGCGGTGCGGTAACCAATAAGGTCTGTGATGCAGTGCACATTATGCATTCTCCCCTATCCACTCTTTTACACTTCATAAGCAGAATAGGGATTGCTTGTTTTAGGGGTCATAAGAAAACAGAATACTATATTCAAATGTGTTTCAATTCCATAGATGTGACATCAAATGCACCATATAGGTTGGCAAAGATACAGTGGTTGACATCACATTATTAATGGTATATAATTGTTATTATTATTATCCTTTATTTGTAACTCGCCAACATATTCTGTATTACTATACAGGGGTACAAGACAATAAAATAATTATGCTAAAACCTGGCACAATGATAACATGCCCATGCATTGTCAACATCACCACATATTAATAATTTTCCTTATGATGCAAGATGATATGATTCATATCATAAAAATAATAACAATAACAATAATTATTATTATTAATATTTTTGCAGTCCAATGTACTCTAAGCAGTTTTCTCTAACACCACAATTCAAAATCTACAGTGCTCAGCCTTATTTATGGCCAACATTACTATTGGGAATATCATAGTTCTACCAATGTGGACCTTTGTTGATAGTGTCATATGTTTACCTATTAATAACTTGTACAGACGTGCCATCGTGTTTATCCCCAGAGGTAAATATCTTTTCATTTCATGGCTGCAGTCACCATCTACAGACATCTTGGAGTCCAGGAAAATGAAATCTGTCATTGCCTCCAGTTCTTCCCCATCTATTTGCCAGGAAATTAGATTTCACCATGATCTTCATCTTTTTAATGTTAATCAGTAGGCCATCCTTAACCCTCATCAATAGGCACTTTAGTTCCTCCTCACATTCTGCCATCAGAGTAGTATCATCCGTGTGTATCTGTCGATACTGATAGTTCTCCCAGCAATAAGCAGTTTTCTCCAACACCACAATTCAAAAGAATCAACTCTACAGTGCTCAGGGTTTCCTTATTTCAAATTCTCACATCTGTATGTTACTACTGTGAAATTAATGCAATATTTTGATAAATGGAGCACTCTTTGGCAATTCCTTTTTTTGGAATTGTGATGTATACTGATTTTTTCCAAATTTGTAGACATAATGCAAGCAACAGTTTCACAGCATCATCTTGCAGGATTTTGAACAGCTTAGCTGGCATACCATCAATTCCTACAACCTTGTTATCAGCAAGGCTTCCTAGAGCCCATCTCACTTCACTCTCCAAGATGTCTCGCTCATTGGACAAAACATTGACTTTATCAATGCTGTTAAGATATTTCCTGTATATATCTTCTGTGTATTCCAGCTACCTCTTCCTTATGTGATCTGTGTCTGCTATGTCCCTACCAATTTTGTCTTTTTTCACCCACTTTGGCATGAAAAGTAAATTAAAATCCCCAAATTTCTTGACTTTTTTATTCTTCTATCTTCTTCAAACTCTTTATATTGCACAGTATAGAATGTTTCTTGTCACTTCTTGCTATCTTCATGCTTTCAGTTGAACAAATATTTTCCTATCTCCACTAGCTTTTGCCTTCCTTCTTTCCTGGGTTACTTTCAAAGCCTCATCGGACAGTCAATTTACCTTCTTAGAGCTCCATTCCAATCTGACATGAAGCAGTGAGCAATGGCTCCCTTGTAAGGACCTTTTTTTTGCTCAATAGAGAGCCATTTGAATGTGGCTTCTTAAAACCCTGTGTGTCACGGGAGTCCATATGAACCATCATGTCATCTAACATTAACCTCTATGTACCATGGGGATCCTCAAGGATAATATAATAAACATTACACACAAAAACATTTTATATATATATATATAGTGACCGTTTGCCCCCTAGAGGATGGTGCCAAGTAAAGTAGTGTAGAGAGTTCTTGACAGGAGTGACAGAGTTAAACTCCTGAAGAACTCCTAATTGGTCCAGGTGCCGCTTCACTTTAAAGGCTGGAAAGCAGACATGGGGAGAGCTGCTGACTAGGCTCTGGCCCAGGTTGTGTGCTGCTGCTAATCAGCCACTGCAAGCCACAGAGAGGAGCTTGCTGGCTGGTCCTGTGTGGATCTACATTCTGAACTTTGAAAGCAAACCTGAAGGAGATCACCTTGTTTACTGGGGCTGCGAGTTTTGGACAACAGAAAGAAGTGTGTGCTGTTTGCAGTCGCTGGACGAACAGAGCTGACAGAAAGAGCGACTACAGACTCAGGAGGTGAAGCTACAAAGGCACCAAGTAAGGGATTTGAATATTGAGGATTCCCAGGCAGAGTTGCCTAAGAAGACAAGGTCTTGGCGAGTGTGGAGCTGTCAGAGGCACTGCATGAAGGTACCAGACTTTGTATACCGCAGGGAAGAGGCTAAGTGCTTGACCTGTTAATTTGCAGTAAGTTAGTATTGCAATATCAAAGGGTCCCTGGGGTTAACATATGGGAGAGACGGGCGGGCCCTATGCTTCATCCGCTGTTAAAGATGTGGAACAGACTTCTGCTAAAAGAGACTGTTTGTACCTTGGCCACAAGGTGGCACTATACCACTTATAAGAGACTGTTTGTATCCTTGCCACAAGGCGGCACTATCCGATCCACAAGAAACCCGCTGGAAGTAGCACGACTGGATTCATTGTTTTCTTTGTGAATCATATTTCTCCAGAGGAGAGAAGCTGCCTGGGTGTAGCCAGGGTGTTCCTGAATGTTTAGTCAGAACGTTTATGTAGATTTTTATTTTCATTTTTATATACACATACACACATATACTATCTCTACATGACAGCCAGCCAGTTCCTCTCCGCAGTCATATTCAAATAGCACCCAGTCCCTCTCAACATCCACCCCACATTGCACCTATCCCTCTTAGCATCCATCCTACATTGTCAGCAGCCATCCCCACTCAGCATCATTCCCCACACAGCACCCAACCCCTCTCAGCACATAGCACCCATCCTTATCTCTTTTGGTTCCCCCTCAAATAACCCAACTCCCTGCACTTTGCTATAATCCAGCTCTTGCTCTCTCGCATATCTTGTGCTGAACTACTCCATGCTGCCACCTCTTGGAGCTTATGTGGAGATTCTCTGTTTTGAACAGGCACAGACAAATTTCTGACCAGGGCTGTGTGCAGCTAAGGATGCCTAGAGGTGTCCAGGGGGGGCCCAAGAGGCCTTGATGGGTTGGGCTAGGGTGGGAGACCCTTACATTACAGAAAATGCAAAAAAAACACACAGCATTGGAGGGCCCTAGTGCATTGCACCACCTGCACTACAGGTAGCTCCACCCCTGATGTGTTATAATTTGGGTGGATGCAGAAAATATAATAATTTAACCTTTACATAGAGCTTAGCCAAGACCTCCTCTGATTTGATAAGTGTATATGATAAACAATGGGGCTAAGTGTAATAATTCTGAATGGACTGCTCACATTAAATTGATTTTAATAGCAAGATAAAGAAGGCTCTAGCATGCTTTTTTCTTCTCTAAAGATGTATATTGAAAATAAGTATTAAGGTAACATGTTATGTATATATACAACCTGTATAATATTAGAGGCCAGACAATAGTCTTTATACACCAGTCATTTAAAAATAAAAATATTTTTATTTTTTTAAATATCATCCATTGCTTACATGACAGAACCTCTGGAACTTCGGTGTCCTTTAAACTTCTTAACAAATGTGTGGTAAACATGATAATAAATGAATTATCTGTTATGTAATTTTACATTTTTTTTAACAAACATCATTATTTTTAGTACCTGCTAAAGAAAACTGTTTATTGTACAAGCAATATTATTATTATTGTTTATTTGTAACGTGCAAAGATATTCCATAGTGCTGTACATGGGTTAAGTTCAAGGCAAAAAAACAATAGCAATATTAATATATTGTAAAGGATGGAGTGCCCTATCTTTGAGCTTAGAATCCAGTGTCCATAGTGCTTTCCTCAAAGTACCATGCAAGATTGAAAACTTACAGTCTTAATTAATTGGGGGTGGTACAGGAGGGTCAGAGAAACATTCTGCGTGTTAAGGTGGAAGGTGATAAGCTTCTTTAAAAAATGTGATTTCAGTGAGGTTTTGAGGCAGAGATATAATATGGTGGAGCGAGGCAAGGAGGTCCATAGAATAGGGGCACCATGAGAAACGGCCTGAAGGCGGGAGTGAGAGGAGTTTGATAAGAGTGGTAGAACGAAGAAGTTTGTTGGCAGAACGAAAGGGGCGGGTATGGGAGTATTTGGAGATGAGTGCAGAGATATAAGGGGGTGCACCGCTGTTGAGGGCTTTGTAAGTTAGGGTCATGATTTTAAATTTTATTCTGGAGTCGACAGGAAGCCAGTGGAGTGATTGACAGAGAGGTGATGCAGACACTGAACGTTGAGTACAGTAGATGAGTCTAGCGGAGGCGTTTATTATGGAATACTTCATTTATTACCAGAGCAAAAAAGAGAAGACAATTATTTTCATTTACTGTTTGGTTTACTAACATATTAAGGGGCTTCAGCATGAAAGGCAAAAAACATTATCAGCCAAGCTATAAGCATAAACATGTTTTTAGAGAAAATCGTAATTTTAGTAAACTCTGCTATTATATACAGGCTGCCATGACAATGATGTTTCCTGTTCCTATGTGAAGTACAGAATAGGGATTTTCAGTTTGAACTGACTGAATGCTTCCGAACCTGTGTGCAGTGTGGTGAGAATTATTACACTTAGCTCCAGTGCTTATCATATACACTTCTCAAATCAGAGGCAATCTTGGCTAAGCTCTATTTAAAGATGTAATTATTATATTTTCTGCATCCACCCAAATTATACCACATCAGGAGTGGAGCTACCTGTAATGCAGGTGGTGCAATGCACCAGGGCCCTCCTCTGTGGGGTTCACATGCTGTGTGTTTTTTGCATTTAATTTTCTCTGTAATGTACAGGTCTTCCACCTCAGTGCAACTCATCAAGGCCTCCTGGGCCCCCTGGACATCTCTAGGCTTCCTTGGCCGCACAAACCCCTGGTTGGAAATTTGTCTGTGCCTGTTCAAAACAGAGAAACTCCACATAAGGGGGGAGGAAGGTGTCAAATATTATTAAACAAATTACAATACCTACTCTCTTCCTCTTCCCTCCACTCATTAATTGTTAAAAAGGTAGCAGAACACACCCTCTCAGACTCCAAACCAACAGTTTTTTTCTTATGGCTTAACTACAGCTAATGTTACCAATCTGTTACATATGGCAAAAAATATAAACATTTTCCAAAACAACAGTGGTCCTTTAAGTACTCCATATAAAAACTGTTTCTCACCAGATGAAGGCTGAATTATCCTGAATGCCATCGGTAGATTATAATACTACACATCGAGTGAGGTGTTGATTTATTTCCTTCTGTATATGTGTCTGGTCTAACACATCTGTCTAAATAATTACTTGTGAAACACCAAATAAAATTGACAAAATGTGTAAATGAAAATCTGTATTTTTACATTTCCGGCACAAATACAATCTTATCACATTTTAGTTTGTGGTCGACCACATCTCCTTGTGAAATATCCACGTGAAAATCAAAGACATAACATGGAGTCTATCAGTAATTTTCCATATGATTTATATTGAATGTGAGAACTGGGGTGGACGGAAAGGAATTGGCTCATCCTTTTTGAAACGGAGTGTGCAATATCATAGAATATAGTTTTCCTATGAAGTCTCTGTTATTCTTGATTCAAAACAATACAGTGCTGGAAATAAATTTATATGGAAGAAGGAAGAGGAAGGTTTGATAGAAATATGTATTTGTAAGAAGAAATACGACAAAATAGAGTAGAAAACATATTTTAAATAAAAGGAATTATTATGACAATGTTCTGTATGGTAATTTGAATAATTAAACTTGAAAAGAGGTATTATGATCTTTTTAAAGTAAAAAAATAAAATCAATAAATAAACTTAACCTTCTTATATGCAATAATTATTTACTATATGGTCTTATTTTCTTTGCTGAGCTTTCTTGGGAGTGTGTGTCCTTGTAAACTAATGAGCTATTATTAGTCCTGTAAAGCATTGACAGTTTTAGCTGGTATATTTTCATTGAGCAGATATAAGCTCCTGGGAATAGAACAGCAGAAGCTAAAATGGTAGATTCCACTGCAACGCAATTGCATTTAAAAAGATTAAACATTTGTGGTCTAAAATTCAGCCCAAAACCCCTAAGGGGAATTTCAATGGAAATGTAAAGCCGATCTTTAGCGGACTATCAATGCAATGGCCCTCCAAGAGGTGATCTGACAATTTTAAGCCTGCAAAAACACGGAGGCCTGAGGCAGCCATCAGCTACAGAGTGCACTCCCCCAGCAAAGGAGCGTGGCCCAGAGCCAAGGAAACCTGGTGCAGAGCCCCTCCTAGACCTCCGCAGAACAATCACCTGAGGTGCCAGGACAGAGACCGGAGCTACTGACGGCCCGCCTTGGGTTCTTAAAGCGGCAACAGACCCTCCAGCTAGGCTCCAGCTACCACCTGCACACTCTGCAAGGATTACAGAGGACCCAACAGTAAGCAACAAAATGGGGCCCAAAGTCTACAAGACCCTACGGAGGCTGTACGCCATGAAAAGGTACTGGAGTAACGACATGAGGCTCTAGGAACAGTAATTGTTGGGGTACAAGACCCAGGGGCTCCAGGGTAAGGGACTGGGTGCCTGCTATCATCACACTCCCCACATTTACTCCTTTGAGATAACTTATGCAAAATCTGGGCAATGGAGACTCCATACTAATGGTTGCTGGGGTCTCCCTCCAACTCTTCACCTATAGAACCGTTGGTGGCTCACTAGCTGGTTAGACAAACCATTTGTGGATCTCTAGAGACAAGAGAGCCCTAGGATGATTATCCTATTCTACAATGGAGATGTTCAGATGCTTTAAAGTTTTGTTCTGGTTAATGTTTGCTGAAGTATAACATTTTAATCTGTTAATGTATGTCCCCATAGTGTTTCTTTAAATTCAACGGTTCTTCATTATGCCTATCTTGTTATATTGTCTTAAAATTTTGATCCCCAACTTTTCTAAACCCTAGCTCTGGGTGACACTAGGCTGCGCTGATTTTTCTCATCTCATTCTGTGATGTTTCCGACAATTGCCGGTTTTATTTTACTAACTATCTTAAATAAACGAGTTTGGTGTCTGAAAAATTACTTTTTACATTTTTGCTACTTTCTCCTTTTTCCTCATATTAAAGGTATTTTTAGGAAGTGGATACTTCCCCCCCCTTTCCTTTGGCACGTGTGTGCCTTAGTTTAATTATGAGGACCACTATGTGCCTTAACCTCCAATTGCTGTGTTTTTACTATGTTTGTTTTGTAATTCAAATTATTTTTTCTTCCTTATAGTAGTATCTAAAATTATCTTTTGAAGCTTGGGATCTTCTCCTTTCCCTCCGTTCCCTGGGACCTCAGCCAGCCGAGGCTTAGACCTCATTAAACCTATCTGCCTGAATCACCTTGCCGACATTCAGCCCATAACTACAGTTTTACGTGTTACAGCTATTAAATTAGCTCTATAACGTTTCTTGCAGCGGACTTGCGTGTTAACACGCAAGGCTGTCTAAAAATGGCTAGGTGCTGAGCAACGTTGAACTTCACGCAGGTAAGTCCTTTGATCTGTCAAGCCCGTAACTGCTACTTGTTCAATTCAGCTATTAAATTGCAACGTGGTCACTCGCGAGCAAGCACGTAACGCGCAAAACGGAGCCCAAAGGCTTACGTGTGCTCGAGAGCACCCGCAAGGGGGGCAAAGTCCAATACGTAACACTTCATAGTCAAATAAAAACATACTACTGTACATTTATTGTAAGGAAAAGTGATGTTAGGCCTTAGAATTAATGGCACAACATTTTCAAGCCACAAATTGGTCCCGAAAAATACTTTATTTCTGCTTCATATTTTGTGTTATATCGATCCCTGCAATCAATATGTTACGACATATACTGTAACCCGCATGTAGTAGAATATCATATTTACTGCTTTATTAATATTGCATTATATCTGGCTTGTGGCTCTGATCGCAAACTGGAATCGAAGCACGTAGGACTTCAAAATCTACCCTCCCCTTTTTCAGTGACGTAACACTAATGATCTCTTTTTCCATTGGCTTCATCTGAACCGTAACTAAGTAATTGCTTAAATGTTTGTGTTCGAGCACAAAACCCCAATGGCCGCGAACTGGTTTACGAAATAGCTTCTCTCGCTCGTAGCTCGCAGCCCTTTCTACTTTAATAGCAATGTAAGTAGGGCAAATTTCGACCCCGCAGCCATTATGTGCTTCACGTTAGACTTACAAGGCTAATTATATTTAGAAACGCACTCTTCTAAGGTAAGATGACAGACACATTTATCCCCCACAATGTCAAAGGATTTATTTCCTTCTTCAAAAGAAGGAAGGCTTTCCTTTCGTACAAACGCCTCAGCCCCTCAGTACTGTTCCTTCGGGAGACACATTTTGCTCAAAACAAGATACCCAAACACGTTCATAATCACTATCCAGCTTACTTTGACACTTCTCAAGCTTCAAAGAAAGTGGGTGTAGCCATTCTAATGCACAGTGAATTCCCTTTTACAAGGGAATGTAAATATATAGATAAAGATGGTAACTTTATTATCTTAACTGATAACCTGCTAGACATCAAACTCTCTCTAATAGCTTTCTATGCACCCACCACCAAACCTCACTCCTCCTTTATTCAGCTCTTACAATACCTCAAGTCACATGATGTGAGAAAGGTTATCCTCGGGGGGAAAAACCTAAATTTAACCCTAAATTCACAACTTGATAGATCAGCTCGGAACCGGGGTGACAGGTTCTCTGCCAAAATATCCTGTATAGATTCACTATTGCAGGAATTACACATGGTTGATGCCTGGAGGCTGCTCCACCCAACAGATAGGGAATACCCTTTCTATTCTACAGTCCGTAATTTGTACTCGAGAATAGATACAGTGTTTATTGATTCATCCCTCTCAGACCATTTAACGAAATCTGAGATTCACCATGCACTTGGTCTGATCATTCTTTGGTGAGTGTCACTATTACTTTTGGTGCAAGTCCACCCCCAGCCCGCTTATGAAGGCTGATTGAAATGCTCTTGACCGGCCCGATATTCAGAGACCATATAGCAAATGATATTGAGCTTTTTTCTCTACGAATCTAAATATGGACTCTGATATCCGGTGGATTTGGGCGGCTCATAAAGCCTTTATTATAGGAACCTGCATCAAATATTCATCCATGAATAAGAAACAAATGCAAAGTAAAGATTATTGTCCTGGAAAAACGTAATCAACAAAATCCTTCTCATAGACTTTGCCAAGCCATCAAGATAAACTGAGATCAGAACTTGATTTAGTCCTTTCTCATCATATGGAGAAGGCTATGAGATGGACGCAACACAAATTTTATACCCAGGCCAATAAACCTGACTCCCTTCTAGCCAGAAAACTCAAAGGGAAACTAGGTCAATCAAAAATCTTCCATATTAAATCTTCATCTGGGGACACCATGGTTAGCCCCAAGAAAATCTTAGATACCTTTCATGCATTTTACCAGAAACTCTATTCTTCTTCACCCCACAAATTTGAATCTCTCACCACCTCCTTTCTCGACTCTTGTGATCTCCCCTTGCTCACCCCCCAGGATTTAGAACTTCTAAACGCTAAGGTCATAAATCAAGAGGTTAAAAAAGTAAATCAAAGCTTAAAAAGTGGCAAAGCCCCAGGCCCTGATGGATTTTCTAATTTATATTATAAAACATTTGCTGATTTACGAACTCCTCACCTAACCAACCCATTCAACCGGTTCCTAGAAGGATTCCCATTGCACAACAATTTAAATCAGGCAGGTACCCAATAAAAGTGAAGAATTACAGGCCCATTTCCCTTCTAAATAGGGATATTAAAATCTTAGCTAAATTCATGTCTAATAGAATTAATAATTTCCTCCCCAGACTAATACACAAGGACCAACTAGGTTTGTTCCCCTTTAGACAAGCAGGAGAAAAGATTTGACGAGTCCTTAACTCAATCCACTCGTCTTAGCAATCTCAGACCCCTGCATGCCTACTAGCGGTAGATATTGAAAAGGCGTTCGACTCTCTAGAATAGACCTATCTAGAAAAAGCTTTATGAATCTTCTTAAGACCTACTATTGTAATCCCAGAGCATCACTTAAAATGCCAACCGATTCAGTAATGTTTATTGACATCCAAAGGGGCACTAGACAGGGATGTCCTATTTCTCCCCTGTTTGCTTTGACTATAGAACCTCTTGCCCAGACAATTAGATCCAACTCTTTTGTCCATGGAACTGTGGTAGGACATCATTATTTTAAGGAAAAACAGAAGCTTTGAACCTGTTTCTCCCCCCTGAAGCCCTACAGTTTTTGCATCTAAATTATCAGTTCCAATGCCCCTCCTCCCACATCAAATACTTGGGTATAAATCTCACTCGCCCAATCAATAACCTGCACAAAGCTAACTATTGTCAACTTTACTCTTCAATGGGACAAAATGATTTAACCTGGTCTAAAGGAAATAGATCTTGGCTTGGGCGAATAAATGCGGTCATGATGAACATCTTACTCAGACTTTTATACTTATTCCGCACCCTGCCCATAGCACGCAATACTTCTAAACTAGAGAGATTTCAAAGTCTGACATTTTATTTTATCTGGAGCAACAAATCTCACTGTATTTCAAAAAGCATGATGTTCAAACACAAAGCAAAGGGAGGGTTGTCATGTCCTAATGTTAAGCAATATTTTAAAGCAGCACAAATCTCCTTCACACCTCCGGCTCACTTTATTGTACATCAACCTCTATGGGTCTTTATTGAAAACTTTCAAATGCACCCATACACATGGGACACTATCCTATTGCTCCCTAATCCCTACAAGACTCTTAGGGCTTGGCCAACCCCCTTTATTAAGCTGTTACTCACAATTTGGCTATGGGCTAGACAAGCACAGGGTCTCACTCCTAAATTCTCCGTACTCACTCCATTAATCCCCCAACCACAGCTTACAATACGGATTCCTCCCCACTCTGCTAACTGGTGGAAAGCATCGGGCCTTCTTCTGGGTGGGCTTGTGGTAACAAGACAATCAAATTCTTACATATGACCAACTAAATGCTCTACACCAAATCCCACCCCGCAAGCACTTTACATACCGTAGCTTTCAACACTTTATTTATACTCAGGAACACATACATGGCACTCCAATGTCATCAGGACTAATGAAAATATGTGAGTTATTAGCCTCATTTATGATTCAATTAATATTGACTTAAATCAATCTAATCTTTACTATATACGTAAATGGGAGAGTGTCCTAAAGCGTTCCCTGACTCAAGACTTCTGGGAGTCCTCATGGTTAATTTTAACTAAGGGTTCTTTTAATAGTAGCGTCCCTGAAACTTCGATTAAAGTTCTCCACAGGACATATTATACCCCTGACACACTTTATGGTTGGAAGTTTAGCCCCCAGCCCTGACTGCTTTAGAGAATGTGGGAGAGTGGGCTCCTTCTTCCATATCTTGTGGGATTGCCCCCATTATTATGGAGTGAAGTATTTTCGCTTGCTTAAGATATATTTGTTCAACAAATAGTCCCTCGGCTGAGGTAAGTCTCCTGGGCCTACATATCCCTTCATTATCCCTACACCAAAACAAACTGATGCAATTCATAGTTTTGGCCACCAATGGAAATCTTCATCTCTTTAGTTGCGATTGGTCATCTCTAAGTTGAATTACCTTTTAATCAATGAGTGACTCTTCCACATTCCCCTAATTTCTTAATATCTGGACCCCAAATTATCCTAATGACTTGTAAACTGGAACCTGACTTGGCTGGCTGAGGATCCCCACAGAGATACAGCGGGAGGCAGGCCTTGAGAGCTATATGGTAATGTATATCTGAGATACAATTTTTTATTAATTTAATATAATTAATTTTCCCCCTCCTTTCCCTTTATTTTTTATTAATTCCCTTGTGTTTTTTCTCTTCTTGTTTTTTGTAATTTGTATGTTCACAATTCCCTTGTTATGGTATTACATTGTACTTTATATTCTGAAAAAGAAAAAAAACATTAGTGGAAATGTTTCACTAAGTGCTATTTATCCAGTAGAACTTTTACATCTAGACAATGCTACTTTTGCTAAATAAAATAAAAAAAGTAATAAATTAGTGGCTATATTTTTACATTCTAAAATCAAAATATAAATTTTCAAAAGTTCTTCGAAACAGCCAAACATTATGGAGCAACTGTGATCTTCTAAAATCATAGGATTCAACATTCAGTAGTTTGTTAGGCAAAAAAGTTAATGAAGCCACCACCTTAAAAGTGCAGTGATCAAAAAACCTGCTTCCTGCTCAAAAACTCAAGAAATATAATATAATCTAAGTGTTCAGTCCATGACATTTTATGACTATCTAAAAATGTTTTAATATATTCTATTTAAAACGTATTCCCTATTATAACATTGTTTTTAAACATAGCACGTGTGGCATATATATGCATTAGCTAATCCACCCACATACGGAATTGTTTCACTGTTGTGGAGCTCATCAGTGTTTTCCTGGTTGATAATGCATATCTGCTATAAAATTAGAGGGTGAAAGGCATATATATATATATATATATATATATATATATATATATAGTGTGAAAAACTACTTTAATGATAGGACACACTAAATAACTGAAAGCAAAGGTGGTAGTGCTTACTTTGATATTTTAAGCACAATACTAATATGTGTATATTTCTGATTGACAACTGAAATTAAAATGTTTCTAATGCTTTATCAGTATAAGACGTTGGAGGTCAATTTACTAACGGGATGCATGATGAGATGCAGTCTACACATTAGCGCGAAAAACGCTGGTATTATAATTAGGTCTGCGCAGCACTGTCTGTAGGTGTAGACACCATATTGGTTTAAAAATCTGCAGTGGTTGTCAATACGCCAATAAAGACATATTACAACAACAAACCCAGCAAAATACAAAGCTTGTGGATGATCAGTTGCACTACAAATTGATAAAATGTCTACATAACGTTAACATACTACACTATCACATTACTCCCTATGAACCTGGGTCTCCCCAAGGACTCCCCTCAACACTCTTGAAACCGTCGGGCCCTCTTGTCCTTCCTTGTACTTTTGGGTGGGGAACACGTTAACTCCTTCTGGGTCCTTTTGCGCCTCTAAGTTTAACCATGGGGGGCTTTATGGACCCATTGCATCTAACATTAATCCCCCTAGAGATCCAAACTAGTACAATAGAGGTCCTTATAAGCAACATTTATGCTGAATTCAGATGATAAATAACTTGTTATTACCTTATTTTAAATACTATATTTTGAATTGTGTTCCATGCTACATCACTTGTGTAAAGGATGCAGCAATCGTAATAGACATAGGTCTCTATTAAAATATATTAAAATCACTTTACTTTATAAGATATTATTACTGAATAGACAACATTCAGTAAATATCTTACAACAAAATGTACTTTTCGTTTTATTGTCAGATTGGAAATTCAGTAATAGACTAGAATTGTGGATACAAAGCAGAAGTGAATTTATTGACCCATTTCTGGACAACAACAACACATAGCTCTAGGGGATGAGCAGATGAACTGATCATCATAATAGTACTTACTGGCAAAAGTCTTATATACCTACAGCCTAATTCAGGCTACATGTTAAAAAGTATCCCTTAACACTGAAAGTAGGACTTACGGCTATTAAATTAGCCCCGTAACGCAGGCTGTGGGTTAAAATGCAGGAAGGCCGAAAAATGCCTACGGGACAGGAACGTGGAACTTTGCAGCCCACAAATCCTTTGATCTGTCAAGCCCGTAACTGCTACATATCCAATCATGCTATTAAATTGCAACAATGTTATCCGTGAGCTAGCCCGTAACACTCAAATGGAGCTCAAAGCCCAACGTGTGCTGGAGAGGATTCGCAAGGTGGGTAAAGACCAATACGTAGCCCCGTAAATGCAAATAAAAACACACTACTGTACTTTATATAAAAGAGAAAGGGATGTTAGATGTTTACATTTTATATCTATCCCGGCAATCAATGTGTTAATATAAATACTGTAACTTGCATGTAATAAAATATCATATTTACGGCTTTATTAATATTGCATTATATCTGGAATGTGGGTCTGATCGCAACTTGTAATTGATGCCAGTAAGACTTTGAAATCTAACCCCCCCTTTTTTAGTGACGTTACGCTAACGATCTAATTTTCCATTGGTTCCATCTAAACCCATAACTACAGTCTACACTAATTGATCATCCGCAAGGCCGCAAATCCAACATTCTACGAACATGCTACGATTTGCGTCCTAAGCCTGTAGCTCGCAGCCCATTCTAACTTAATAGAGACGTAACTCAGCCAAATTTCAAGCATGCAGCTGTTACAGGCTTCACGTTGGGGTTCCTGGATGGAATTTAATAGGGCTGCTAGTGGTACAAATGTGGTCAGGTTGCAGTTTGTTTACGTAGAGGGCCTTTTTGTCTTATCTAATCCGATTGCTTACTACCACATATCAACTTTTCAAAATATTCTACACCCAATGTGAATTTAGAAAATCATTAGAATATTAGAAGACCAGGATGTGCACCAAGACACACCTCTCCTTGCTTTATTTGCTTTGATTTATTTTCATCAGAACTATACATTTAATGCAAAATTCATGCAAAAGAACATTTTAAATTTCAACATTTTAGCCAACAGATCAGTTAATGAACAGTAAACTGCCTTAAAGCTGACACAGCGAAAATACGCAACATTCATCAAACGAGTGAAATCCTTCTACTTCCTATTATTTGGCAGTGGTTTCTAGATTTTATAGCTCGTTTATTTGCTATTATCCTGCATGATGCTTTTATTGTGTGGCCATGTATTCTTAGCTAAATCTAAAGATTTCTGGATAAGTTACTGGTCTAATCAATGAGTGAAAAGATTCTTTGTATCTCCACTTTTTATTCAAGACACATACATAGTAATTAAACAGAGCAGAAAAAATGCACATCATCTCTATATAGCAAGATGATTATGGCTGCAATTGTATAGAACTGAACAGCTTCTCGTAAACAGCACGATCTCATTCAAGCATATTAAGAAAAAATGAAAATCTAAATATAAATGCATAATATATTTATGCCAGTTTGGATCTGTATATGGTTTCTGAATACCTCTTAAAATAATGCTTATTGTACATATTGGAGCACTTTTTTCACAGTTGGAAACTGTATTTATGCAGTTTACAAATGGGACAAAGCAGATGTTAAGAAGTTGTTTTTAGGATGCCACATGGTACCTAGAACTGTAATTTCAGGTCACCAACCAATTTAAACAAAATATAATTAAAGGGACAGGAAGAGCATTTATTTTCTTTATTGAATTTGAAAGAGGGTATTTGATAATCTGCCGCTGTGCAATTTATTTTTTATGCTCTGAAATAAAATAAAAAATATTCAAATGCTTAAATGATTTGGGGGTTTACCCCTTTCAGTCATTAAGCAGTAATACAGATGTACTTGTTTATTAAATCTTCAGATGTACATATGGTCTGTGCAAATCATGAACCCTAACATTTGAAGCCCTTAACTGCCTTATATCTCTGACCTTGTCTCAAAATACTGTGCCAACCACCCTCTTTGCTCTGCTAACAACCATCTTATTTCCTTGTCAACTCTTCTCACTCCCACTTTCAGTACTTTTCTCAAGCTGCACCTACTCCTTGTGGAACTCCTCGCTCAGCCAGACTATCTTCCTGCCACAAACCCTTATATTTATTCTGGAGGCTATGGGAAGTCAGTAAAGTGGCTGACAGAGAGGGGATGCAGTAGGGTAGATGAGTCTAGCAGAGTGGAGACAGACGGTTATGGGATCGGAGTGGAGACAGTTGGGTGATGGGAATGCCAGCAAGGAGCATCCTGCAATACTTAAGGTGAGATATGATGAGAAAATGGATTTTAATTTTAGTTGTGTCTTGTATAAGATAGTGATGTATATTGGAGATTTTTTTTGGTGAAAATTACATGATTCAGTCATTGATTGTATGTGAGGAATATAAGAGAGGGAACCCCAACACAATGGGGCTGAAAGGTGAGGGTGGTGATGGCATTGTCCACAGGGAGTGACATGTGAGGAGTGGAAGTTGTAGTAGAGGGTGACAAGATTAGGAGCTCAATCTTTACAGTTGAGTTTGAGTTGCTCGGCAAACATCCAGGAGGCAGCTGGTAACATGTGTTAAAAGAGAGGGGGATACAGTATCAACTTTAGAAAAATGGCTTTTACAATATATAATTAAAGGAACCAAGAATATAAAACATGAATGTTTCATTTTAAGCAATTCATGACATAACAGATGGACCCTCACAGACAGGGCACATATCAGTTGACGGATATTTAATTCTATCTACCTCCAATCATATAGTGCTGAGTAAAATGATGGCTCGTTATAGGTGCTCAGTAATAATTATAACACATATAACATAGAAGCCATACATGGAACATCATATTTAAATAAGTGAGTGGTGTGTAGGTATTGTATATGTGGCAATATCCAATGTACAGATTATGCTTCTATCAGTTCTCAAAAATAGATACTAATGGGTAGAGCGTGTTTTTAAAGTTTAGACAGTTACTAGAAAGCACAACTTGGTGAATACTGAGAAGATCTGTAAAGTATATCCAGGTCAGGAAGAAGTTGGTCAACAAATAAGGCCTGTAAAGCCATTGTTGTAAAATGCTAAGTAGAGTTAAATTGCACATTACATTACATGTTTTTACCAGGTTGGCGTGAGTCGCTTCAACAAAATATTTTATTATATGCATGAAAAACACGTAGGCTTTATATAATTTCAGCGCAACATTCTGCTTTCTCTTACCATGGGAGCATCAGCTAATTGAGGTCATGCTGGAGAAAAGACATGAGAATCCTTGAAATTCCTTCTTCTCTCAGTTTAGTATCATTTTCTCTTACATTTGCTATTTGATTAAATTATATATTTTTTCATAATAAGCAAGTACCCAGTTATGTATAGATTTATCTGGCTAATAAGAGCTGATTTGCCCTTGAAGTGAGATATTATTCTTTGCACACTGAGCAAACTCCTTCTTACTTAAGATGGAATATTCTTTAAATTATTCAGAGATGTTGGATTCCAAGAACTGTCACAGTTATTTAATGTGTGTAGATGTATATATGATCACATTGTACAATTCTCAGATGATATCAGGGAAATTTATATTGATATATTCAACTGAATATATTGATATGTGTAGGGATGTGTTTTAAAGGAGTGAAAGAAAATGAATTACTGTATTTATCAGCGTATAACACACACCGGAGTATAACACGCACTTCATTTTAAGAAGGAAATTTCAGGAAAAAAAAAAAAATTTCAAATAAAGAACTTTGAAGCAAAATCCTCAACCTCCCTCCTCATCCTCAACCTCCCTCCTCATCCTCAACCTCCCTCCTCATCCTCCCTCCTCAACCCCCCCATCCTCAACATACCCTCCTCAACCCCCATCCTCATACTCCCCCTCAACCCCCCACCCTCATCCTCCTTCCTCAACCCCCCCTATCATCAACCCCCCTCCTCAACCTCAACCCCCCTCCTCAACCTCCCTCCTCATTCTAAACCCCCCTCCGGCCCCAGTATATGCTAATGATGTGGCGCGCATGTGACGTCACATGCGCGCTGGGACATGGAGCGGAGCGGAGGCCGGAGCAGAAGCAGGTAAGTGAGGGGGAGGTATTTAGGGGGGTTTAGGTTGAGGAGGGGGGTTTAGAATGAGGAGTGGGGGTTAGAATGCAGAGGGGGGTTTAGAATGAGGATGGGGGTTTAGAATGAGGAGGGAGGTTGAGGATGAGGCGGGGGGAGGGAATATCGGCGTATAACACGCACCTATTATTTGCCCCCTATATTCAGGGAGAAAAAGTGTGTGTTATACGCCGATAAATACGATAACAGCTTCCTTAACCCAGTCATTTATTCATAACTTTTCATACAGACTTTGCATTCATGGTTTAGCGCCACAAACATCTCTTTGGAAATACATGTTTAGAAAATCTGCATTGGATTCTGTTAAACCTGCCCTTGGCTACCAGTACAACATAAAACAAATTATTGCATAAAGATGTTATAAATACATATCTCAAATGGACATTTGAAGTCTTTTGTTTTATAAAATGTTTTAACTTGATACCTTAATTGATATTGTATTTTTTGATAAATTGTAGATGACTATTAAACTGAGGAGATCACCCAGTTACATTTTGCATAGAGTCACTTTAACTCAAGGGCTCAGTGCCCTTAAAGGGACATGGATATTTTCTGGCTTTCACTAGGAATATAATATATCTATGTATCTATTTAAGTTTGTATACTTTAGTCTTGCCTAGGAGGGGCCCCACCACTGAACTTTTGGGGGACCATGGACTGTGTGGGTCCTTTAGGGAAACCTGGTATCTGAATCATGGTTATTCATAATCCCAGTCTGTGGACTTGCTAAGAAATATGACATGATGGTTCTATGTGTAATGTACGGTACACATCAATAATTAACATTGGGGTCACTCAATTATGTATATTAGAGAGAGCAGTGTATGTGTGTGGCCTAATGGATGCAAAGGGGGTATACAGTCATATTTGGTATCCATGTGCTGCATTTTCCTCTGAGAATTTAGTAAGTGTATTGCCAGGGTCTCTGGGCATAGGGGTCATCAGTTGTGAAGTGCTTGGTCATAAGGGAATCAAGTACAGCATGGATAAAGGCCTCCAAATTGCCATGTTCCTGCCATAAATCTAGCCGTATGGCACCTCAGACAATGTGCTGCCACTAGCAATTTGCATGGGCCAGTCCATGAATGTATAGATCAGAAAAAGTGCTAAAAAGGGAGACAATGGCTCTCTAATTACCTCCTAGAGAGAATAGGAAGCAGGAAAAATCGTAGATGTTCAGGCTCCTAAGCTAAGTAGGCAGCTAATAACCCTGACCTCAAGGTAGTTTGAAGATGTGGGAAGATTCATTAATGTTGTGTTTTTCTGCCTAAAATATTACAAACTAGCTACTTGCCTGTCAAAAATGACGTCAATAAAATTTGAAGGCTGGCAATACTGTTTGAAGGCCACACAATGCAAGGCTCTCACCCCTCTAAGTTAAGGGCCTTCGGCGCTGATTGCATGCCCCGCAAGGAGCGGCTTTGCCGTTCCTTGCAGGCCTCGACCAACCTGCCATATTCATGCCTTCGGCGCTCATCGCGAGCCTCTTCCACTTCTACTTTCCGGGCCTTGCAATGTGCGGCTTCACCCTGATGTCTCTTTCCTCTTCCCCTGCTGTCTCTCTCTCCCCCCTCTTCCCCTGCTGACTCTCTCTCCCTCCTCTTCCCCCTTCTGTTTCTCTCTCCCCCTCTTCCCCTGCTGTCTCTCTCTCTCTCCCCCTCTTCCCCTGCTGTCTCTCTCTCCATCCTCTTCTCCCTTCTGTCTCTCTCTCCCTCTTCCCCTGTTATCTCTCTCTCCCACCCCCCTCTTCCCCTGCAGAGGGAAGAAAGAGACAGCAGGGGTAGAGGGGAGATAGAGAAACAGCAGGGGGAAGAGAGGGAAGAGAGAGACAGCAGCGGGGTGAAGAGGGGGGAGAGAGAGACAGCAAGGAGAGAGAGGGAAGAGGGGAAGAAAGAGAGACAGCAGGGGAAGAGGGGGGAGAGAGAGACAGCAAGGGGAAGGGGGGGGAGAGAGAGAAAACAGGTGGGAGAAAGGGGAAGAGGGGGAGAGAGAGACAGCAGGGGAAGAGGGGGAGAGAGAGACAGCAGGGGAAGAGGGGGAGAGAGAGACAGTAGGGGAAGAGGGGGAGAGAGAGACAGCAGGGGAAGAGGGGGAGAGAGAGACAGCAGGGGAAGAGGGGAGAGAGAGAGAGACAACAAGGGGAAGAGGGGGAAGAGAGAGACAGCAGGGCAAAGATGGGGGAGAGAGACAGCAGGGGGAGAGAAGGAAGAGGGGGAGAGAGACACAGCAGGGGAAGATGGGGGAGGGAGAGACAGCAGTGGAAGAGGGGGGAGAGAGAGACAGCGCTCATCGTGAGCCTCTCCCACATCTACTTTCCAGGCCTCGCGATGAGTGCCTTTTTGCGCCCATCATGATCCCCGCAATGAGCGACTTTGCCCTGCTGTCTCTCTCTCCCCCCTTCCCCTGCCGTCTTTCCTTCTCCCCTCTTTCCCTGCTGTGTCTCTTTCCCTCCTCTTCCCCTGCTGTCTCTTGCTTCCCCTCTTTCCACTACTGTCTCTCTCTCTCTCCCTCCTCTTCGCTGCTACCTCTCTCTCCCCCTTTTTCCCTCTCTCCCACAAACTGTGTCTCTCTCCCCCTCTTCCCCTGCTGTCTCTCTCTGCCTCTCTTCCACTCTCTCCCACCTGCTGTCTCTCTCTCCCCCCTCTTCCCCTGCTGTCTCTCTCCCCTCTTCCCCTGCTGTCTCTCTCCCCCTCTACCCCTCTCTCCCACCTGCTGTCTCTCTTTTCCCCCCTTCCCCTGCCATCTCTCCTTCTCCCCTCTTCCCCTGCTGTCTCTCTCCCTCTCTCTCCCCCCTCTTCCCCCTCCTGTCTCTCTCTCCCCCTCTTACCCTGCTGTCTCTCTCCCCCTCTTCCCCCTGTTCTCTCTCTCTCTCTCCCCTCTCTTCCCCTGCTGTTTCTCTCTCCCCTTCTTTCCCTCTCTCCCACCTGCTGTCTCTCTCCGCACTCTTCCCCTGCTGTCTCTCTCTCCTCCCTCTACCCCCTGCTGTCTCTTTCTCTCTCCCATCTTCCCTTGCTGTCTCTCTCTTTCTTCCATCTGCTGTCTCTTTCTTTCTTCCTCCTTTCCCCTGCTGTCTATCTCTCTTGTCATGCTGTCTCTATCTCCCCCTTTTCACCTGCTGTCTCTCTCTCTCTTTCCCTGCTGTCTCTCTCTCTCCTGTAGTAGTGTCTGCACTTTTCTATAGCTCACCATTGTGCTGCTGGCTGGTCCATGTTGCCTCCATGCTCAGTCCCTGGTATGTTCTTGCTCAGTGTCCCCTCGGTCTATGCTCAGTTCCTGCTGGTGTCCCCTGTCTGCCTCTTATTCCTTTATATTATCTCTCCCAGTAGGGCCCAAGCTGTCTCTCTCATCACTCTCTGTTCGGTTCCGTCCGTTGCCATTTTGCACTCTCCCTGCGGAGCCATTCTATTAGTCACCGTGTCATAGGAGCGGAAGCGGCTCCTTAGCTATTTAATGTGCGCCGTGATGTACTTCCTGTGTCGGTAAGACTGTGGTGTCTTAAACCACTTCAAATTATGAGTTAAACCAGAACGGCACCACGTGACAGACAGTGACACCTGTTGGTGGGAAGAGGGAGAGCACTGAGGAAGAGGAACACTGGGGGCTATATTTTGAGTCCTGCTGGCCTTCGTCGCTCATTGCAGCCTAAGTAGTGCGCAAGACCGTAACATTTGAGAGCGTTACAAACTCGCAATGACGACAGCTATTATAGCATGCGCAAGACCGTAACATTCGAGAGCGTTACAAACAAACTCGCAATGACGACAACTATTATATGTGATAGTTGCTAATTGATTTCCTCCTCTGCAGCTCATGAAGACAGTGTAATTATAAGCACAGATGTTGCCCTGTCACATAGCAACCAATCAGTGGCCACATTATGCAACATGCTACTTAGAGAGAGGTCACTGATTGGCTAATTTAAAACACTGCATTTCCCACTCTGTGTATTTATGGGCTGCATGAGCTACAGAGGGCAGACCCAAACCGGTACGAATTGTATGATTTTATGCAGAAAAATTAGCTTTTTAAGCTTCTAATGAAATCCAGAAACCTTCCACGTGACTTTAACTCCATTTGTACCAGTCCATCTAAATCTGTATTATTGTTTCTGAGGATAAAGTTGGCACTATACAAGTAATAATATCATGTTAAAAGAAGTTGATATCCAAATCTTAAACCCACATGTCCCCTCTTCTTTTCATTATATATGAATATTAACCATAGTTATTAATGTATCTAATACTATAAAGAATCACCACTGTAGTGCTCATACAATAATGCTTCATTCATTTATTTATTTAAGAATTTATTGGAAATAAAATTAGTATAGCTTATAAAACTTAATTTGAACCAGAGGGTGGAAGGAGGGGATATTAAGGGGATGGAGAGAAGTAGTTTTGAAAGCTAATGTTTAAAATTAAGGTTTAAAAGCTATGGTTCAAATACTGATGTGACTCCTAATCATTTATGACCACTACAGTAGTCCTTTAACAGCAAAGTGGCGAAAAGAGGAAATTGGGTAATAAACATACATTGGCTCAAAATAGGCAATATTGAATATTATCACTAGTATGTATGTATGTACAAAGTAGTATCTGAATTTTAAACAGGCTGAGAGAAAGAAACACATTTCTCTACTGTCAGTTCCCTTTAATATGCTCTCACTAAGCAGCAGTAGCCTTAACATCTTGAGGATAATTTGTAGCAAAGGTAGACATGTAATAGTCACCAAGGTCAGACAGGTTAAAATGTCTTCTTGAACATTCAATTAGAAAAAATATTTTTTACAGAAAAATATTAATAATAGCCTTCCATTGTTTTTGATTGCTTCGTTAGCTAAAGAGAAATTATTTAATTAATTTGTGATTTAAAAAAAAAAAAACATTAATACCCTAATTACAGTATTTTTAGGGAAAACCTCTAAATATTTCATACCTCTCTAATCTCTTCTTTTTTTTTTTACAGCTTGTCTCATTGGAACGTACAAGCACTGGGTTAGGTAAGTGGTGTAAATTAGTCATAAATTACTCACAAATTCTTGGCAGCTCATGGTACCAACTCAATTACATGAACCCACTAACACTATTAGCTCCTCATCCACCCACTCTAGTTGCAGTAGCTTAACTGGATTGTTTAGGTGAGTACTAGTAAACAGCATTATATAACAGTAATATAAAGAGGGAGTGTGATTTATTAGTCATGAGTTTTTATACAGTAAGAGTAAAACATGCAAACGTGTTCTAATTTTACAAACTCACTATGAGTGTGCTGTGGTTAAAGGAATCATGTTTTTATTTTGGATTATTTAATATACATGGCCCGATTCAACTGCAAGCCCGTAATTACAGTTGGTCAAATTTTTGGGTCACTAACCCATAAGTAATTGCTCACAGCACCAACATGCAAACCATCAGTGGCGGCCCGTCCATAGGGGCGTCGGGGCAAGCGCCCCCCCAAATATTTTCGTGACCCTGCAATAAAAAAACACAATAATTTATTAGTAATAAACAAAAAACAATTAAATAAAATGTGTACATCAGCATTCAAGTGTTATTACAGTAATAAATGAAGCAAACTATTCCTTGGGACACTGTCACTTTAAGATAACCCCTTGGCCTTGTGTGTATATACATTAACTGCTGTGTATCCATTGTAGCTTTCCCTGCATCGCTGTGTGATCATATTACACCACTACACTAGTAACCTTAAGACTCTATGAATGAGCAATGAGTCCTGACCGTTAATGCATTCCGCCCAATCCGCCCACCAACCACAATGACGCTATGCATGGGCAGTGATAAATGTATCCATTTCAATGACTGACAGTCTTCCATCATTGACCAATCAATGATGGAAGGCTGTACAGTTGTCAGGAGAACCACCTAAACCCACCCAGACCGTTATCTCAGAGCGCCCGCCAGCTAATAGAGCCTCAAGTTTAATTTTCGATTGACAGCCCCTGTTAATAAAACCACCATAAGCCAGTCCCATCCCTCTTTTTGTTTCCTGCTCCCGCTGAGACTGAGACCTCCCTGGCTGAAACTACTCCCTCAGACTGACCCAACCTAACAGTAAGTCCTAACTGCCCTGGCCAAACCCCTAGTCCCCCTAATAAAACGAAGGGTCCCCCAGTTACCCCACTATGCCCGCCTGCCACCCACCAACTTACCTACCTAGGCCCGCAATGCCTGGGCAACCCCCAATCACCCCCGCAGTAGGCCACCCCCGATCACCCCCATGGGGCCTGTGCAATCCCATGATCACCCCAATCACCCCCATGTGGCCTATGCCACCGCCCGATTACTCCGATCACGGTGACCGGGGTAATCGGGCGGTGGCATAGGCCACATGGGGGTGATCGGGGGGGGTGATCATGGGGTGGCACAGGCCCCATGGGGGTGATCGGATCACCCCCATGGGGCCTGTGCCACCCCCGATCACCCCGATGTGGCCTATGCCACCGCCCGATTACCCCGATCACCACCATGGGGCCTGTGCCACACCCAATCACCCCCATGGGGCCTATGCCAACCCCCGATCACCCCCCCTGTAGGCACATCGGGGCCTGGTTAACCCCCACCCCAACCTACCTAACTACCAACCCAACTACCTACCCCCCTGACCCAGTGACCACACCTGACCCCACTCTGACCTAACTACCAACCCACCTGCCTATGCTAACAGTTAAACACACAACACAACCCCCCCCCCATATTTTTATTCCATTTTTAGAAGTAACAGGCAATGTATCTTTAACATTGCAGTTAAAATAAAAATAATAAATTGCCTGTCACTTTTAAAGATAAAATAAAAATAAGGGAAGGGGAAAAAAAACAATAATAAAGTAAACAACAACTGCACATACTTACCTGTCAAATTGACCCCTCCAGCGGTGGCCTTCCGCCCTGGATAGTCGGGCATTCCAATCAATTTTGATTGAAGCCCATGTCCTTCCATCTTGATAGAAGCCCTTGTCCTTATCTTGATTGAAGCCATTGTCCATCCATTCTGGCCCATTGCAAGAGGCCTCCACCTAAAAAAAACCACCACTCTAAAAAAAAAACCACAACAATCTAACGGAGCTCCTCCTACAAGGAGCTCCCCCCGCGACTAATTGATTTTTTCCCACGCTCCGCCTTTTATACTATTTTTGAAGGACTCTGATTGGCTGAAATTTTTTGATTGACATTGATTTCAACCAGAGTCTTTAAAAAATTAGCAAAGCAGGTATGGAAGCCTGTAAGGGCAAAGAAGGTTAGTGTGAACTTGTGTGACCCTGTATGTATTATACATATTACAGGGCTATTTATATGATATACATGTTACAGGATAATATCCTGTAACATGTATAGCAAATAAATAGCACTGTGGTTTTGATTGGTTATTTAAAGGTTTTTAAGGTGCGGTTGGGGCCTATATGGTCACCCTTGGTCTTTTAATGTTTTTAAGGTGCGGTTGGGGCCTATATGGTCACACTTGGTAATTTAATGTTTTTAAGGTGCGGTTGGGGCCTATATGGTCACACTTGGTCTTTTAATGTTTTTGAGGTGCGGTTGGGGCCTATATGGTCACACTTGGTCTTCTAAGGTATGTTTGGGGCCTATATGGTTCCACTTGGTCTTTTAAGGTTTTTAAGGTATGGTTTTGTTCTTGAATGGTCTAATTGATTTGCTTGTTTTCTTTCAACCCCAGGTGCAAACCCTATGTGGCAGCAGATTTGTTTATACTCGTTGGTCAACTTACTGAACGGGAATACCCTGAGAAGAAGAGCCGACTAATGGTAAGTGTCACTGCTTTAATTTTTTTGTTAATGCGTATAGGTGCAATTATGATATTGCTGTAGTCTTGTCACATGAGTTTTTTCAATCTATATTGTATACCAATGAATTTAACACATTGTTACTTTACTTCTTGACATTGCTGCATTGCTGATCATGTATTTTAATGGGCTTTACAAGTATAAGGTAATTGGGCGGGGCTTATAAAGGGCAGTATGTTATGAAAATGGGTGTGGTTTAAAAAAGAGGAGGGGCTACGTTTCGCCTTGGCTGCACTCCAACTTGAAAGTTCACCAGCCGCCACTGCAAACCATGAACCCGTTAGTAGCATTTCAGGGCATGATCATGAACAATTAAGCAAGCCCGTAAGCTACTTTTTAGACAGAGCCTATAGTAAATGAGACCATCATCATGACGTCAGTAAAACATGGAGTTTAAACTACAACCACTTAGTGTTTAGAATTACAATTTGCAATCAGATTCACAATCCAGAAATGTAGAAATCAAACAAGCGACTGCCCTAGTCCATGCAGGTTCCATGATGTATTAACTCCTTGATTCCTGTGATCGATATAACATGGAAATAAAAAATGTTTTTATTGCAGATCAGCAAGACTGTGTTGCAATTAATTCTAATGCCTTTTTTTGTGTTTTGAACAGGTGTTTAACCCACTTGCGAGTGCTATCTAGTACTTGTATAATTTTTTCATACATTTGCCATTTACAGGTTTAAAGGCAATTGTAGGCTTGTTGAATTATTGTAATTGAATATGGATTTTGCATCTTTAGCACTGGTAACATTTTGAAACATCAAATGAGGAGATAGGATGGAATTACAAACACAGTGCTTTTGAGCCTGTAACTCGCAATTGGAATGTGAATAGCTAAAAGTAGCTAACGGGCTCATGTAATTTCGATAATTTGTCCCATCGAAAAATATAAATACATCCTATAATGTGACTACTGTGGTATATCAGCACCATTCACATTGCTTTGAAACATTGAACTAAGGTTATAGAGCTCTTCACACAGAAGGAACCTCACATCATTGCTGGTGATGCAAAAGTCTTGAGAGAAGCATTAGACTGCAAAATGGCTCCAATATAACCCCACATGCTTTTCACAGTAGGATATAATGGCTTCAAAGGATTAGAAGCCAATCCATAGGACCACCAAAAAGACCTTTGGACATGATCATCACTCATTTCCCCTCCAGAACCCCCTCACTGTTACTACAAAACTTCCATGGATAAACATTTTGAGCAATTTTCTCATGGAACCCTTGGTCACGCAAAATGAAATCCAAGTTTATGTGACCATTAGAGTGAAATACGTTACTAATCACAGGCTTAACATATTCATTGTCAAAAATACATTAACTGATAAATAAAATTGGAGGACCTTGTGCATACATGGATACACAGATTATATTTAGCTTTATCTAATTGCCAGCAACTGCGACCCTTGCAAAGTTTACGTTGCAACGCAAACAACACGACACACCAACTACGACCCTCGCAAACTTTACCTCGCAACGCCAACAACATACGAGACACGTTAACACACATTACGACCTCGCAACAATCGGACGCAACTCGCGAACATTACAAAATTCAAAACACAATAAATACACACAGCACATACATAAAAAGCTTACCTACAGCAAGAGGGAGCATCCAGGACCTCAAAAAAGCAACTTACACCTTCATTTAACTCAAAATAAAAGAATTTAGACACTAAAAAATTCGCTAAGCGAGAGAAAAAATGGCCGCCGAACAAAACAAAAATGAGGCTACAAACGCAAACAACATACGAGACACGTTAGCACACATTACGACCTCGCAAAAATCGTCCGCAACCCGCGAACATGAAAAAATTAAAAACACAATAAATACACACAACACATACATAAAAAGCTTACCTACAGCAAGAGGGAGCATCCAGGATCTCAAAAAAGCAACTTACAGCTTCATTTAACTCAAAATAAAAGAGTTTAGACACTAAAAAATTCTCTAAGCGAGAGAAAAAATGGCCGCCGAACAAAACGAAAACGAGGCTACAGCACTCTTAACACGCAAACACCACAAGAAACTTGCAAAACACCACAAAAGACTTACGGATATTCCGCTAAGACGCATACCACACATTACCAGCCATTTTACGACAATGCGGAAGTACACGAGTACGCTAACGGTTTGGTCCCGCGCACGCACACTATTACACTGCACACATTCAGCGCGCTTACACAGCAGCTCCACACCACTAATGCTGCAGCAACATCAAAACACATTGCCAGCTCTTCAACACAATGCTTCAAAATAGGTAAAGTATATTAATTTATTAATGTATTATATATTTCATTATTACACACCAAACAGCATTAGCTACCTTACAATTTCATTGCCGCCATTTTTTGACGGGCAATTCGCTAGTTAGTATATAAAAGGCAATAAATGAGAAGCTGTATTATATTTTTAAATTCTAAAAACATGTGGCCTCTTTTCAATTGTAGTTTTTTAAAATAACATTTTAATTATAGGATGAATATGGTCCTTTAAGCTAGAATTTGTATTGAGAAAGTTTCACAAAAGTTTCTTTTATATGATATAGTTAATATACATGTAAACATTTTAGCTCTTGCCTTGTATTGCTACAAGAGCTCTGTATTAGGTGATATGAGCCGCTGAGGAGCACAGAGCTGCCCAAGCTTTCAGCCTTATTAAATTGCAATTCGGCAAATTTAAAAGGGCTCTATTTAAGCACAAAGCCTATTTTTTTTACAGATGTTTTTAGTTAGTAAAGACCTTGTTTTTTAGAAGTTCACTAGCTAAAAACTTCTGTAAAAGAAATATGCTCTGTGCTTAAATAGAGCTCTTTTAAATTTGCTGAATCGCAATTTAATAAGGCTGTTAAGCTCTCAGCTGCACTGTAACCGGCTCTTGAACCTTTGACCCAATCAGCTCACAGAGCTCAGTGTCAGTGACAAAAATACCGCATGAAATGGCAGCTTCTGCTCTCCACAAACATGGAGGATTAGCTACCACACTAGACAAGTTTCACAACTGTTAACATTTTGTAATACTGATCATTAATATAAAAGAAACTTAATTTTAGGTGGAATGTGCCACTTAAATCACATTTTACTTGCAAATTTTCTTCCAAATAACCCTTTCGTGTGCTGGAAAGGCATTACTGACAATATAGTGCTCATTCAAACTTCAATAGTTATTTTGAATCCAAACATACAAAATACAAAAAAGCAATTAATCACTAGAGCTAAAACAAATTTAAAATGTTGAAGAATTCCTAAATTAATTATAGATAGCGTGCAAATAATGAAAAACAAGCAAAAAATACACAGAGGAATCCAAAAGGTATTATTTTTTTTTTATTTAAATACTGCCATGAGTACATAAGGCGATGACAATAAATATGTGTATGCAACAGAAGCTAAAGATATTGCTTGGGATAGTGAACAGACTAGAGGAGATAGTTGGAGGAAAATGGGACAAGGGATTACTAGGTAAACCTGGTCTGACAAAAATATCAAATTACAGTGATGTAGGTGTAGTGGTGAGATATTAAATAGCCCCTGTAGTTTAAGAAAAAATACACTTGTTTGTTAAATATATAACAAACTAACAACATTAGCACCCGTGTAACCCATGCACAAAAAAACATTTGTTTTGGTAAAATCTGATTTAAAAAAAATTATCTTTATAAATAGAGGAATTAATTGTGTTTGTTTTTTTGTCCAAAACTCCTGAGAGGTTTTATCGGTCAGTGGACAGAGATGTGGTGGAAAAAGAGAACAGGGAGGGGGCTGTACTTTTTTTTAGATGATTGGATCTAATTTAAATCAATATCACACCACTTTATTCGCACAGGCCCAGAAGCAGGCTGGTTACATCAATAGATGCAAGCATTGCACTCCAGAAATATAAACATCTCCCTCACATACACATCTTACACTAAGACGGGTGCCGTCAGGGACCAGCAGAAACATCAACATTTTACAATTAATAACTATCTTTACTTTAACTGACTTTTTGATTCATGTTATTCTTAGTAATCCTCAAGTTTGCAAACATATATTTGTATTTATTGTACAATGGTCATGTAAACAGAATTATGATAGTAGTTACTAGTAGATACTAGATAAAGACTGGATTCAGGAATGTTTAAAAAATGGAAAAAAAGTTGTATTAAGCAAGACAAGGAATTGCAGGAAAAGCGCATGACAATTGGAAGTTGATCATTGCACAGCTATCACAACATGAAAGCAGAGATAAATAAAAGTTTAGGTGGTTGGTGATAGAAATGGATCATTAAGTAGTTACAGTAGTTGGTTTGTTGATTTATGCATTTTGGTTGTGGTTTCACAGTTCTATGAGTACTTTTGAGAAATAGTGAAAAACGGGGAGTAAAAGAGCATTTGGATTCAGAATTCTTGACAATAAGATATCAGGTGTGGTGGCTTTGGGAAATCATTGTATTCATATTGAGTGGTAAACAAATAGATTATTTAACATTGGCTATAATTAAAGATAGCATATGACAACCTTTCAGACTGAAATGTTGAATCTCTGCTTTACTGTGGAAGGAAGGAAGGAAGAGAAATTGCTTAGTGAATGCCTTTAAGGTGGTCATTGCTAGTTGTTTACATTCATAACACTGAGAACACCCATAAAACACCACAGTCACGATGGATTGTGATGTAACATCGCTTAGTAAATACCTTGAAGGACTGTGATGACATTGGTTCTCTCACTCATTGAGAGAGAATAATGGAGAGTTAGGTCAGTGTCAGCTTGCCAAAGGGCCAAGTCTAGATATAATACATTGGATACCTAAAACTGAGCCTTGAAATAGAGAGATAGCAGCAATATTATATATGCCCAATGTATCTATAACCTTCCAAATCCCTTAGATTGTGAGTTTGCGACTTTTTAATCGTATAGGATGCTTAAAAATAGTACTCTATTTGCAAGATTCTAAGCTCAGAAACAGGGCACTATATTCATTTAATCTGTATTGATATTGTATTTATCTTGTGCTCGTCCTATGCATGGCGCTGCAAAATATGTTGGCGAATTATAAATATACTAGTAAATTGCCCGTCAAAAATGACAATATAATTTTTATTTTTTCTCTCCCCCCTCCCATTTGTCTTCCCCCTCCCCTGTGTCTCTACCCCCTTCCCTCCCTGTGTCTCTTTCTCCTTCTCTCGTCCCCTGTGTCTCTTTCTCCCTCTCCACTCCCCTGTGTCTCTTCCCCCCTTCCCTCTTCTGTGTCTCTTCCCTCCCCCTTCCCTCCCCTGTGTCTCTTCCCCCTGTGTCTCCCAACCTTTCCCCTGTGTCTCTTCTCCCCACCACTCCCCTCCCCTGTGTCTCTTTCCCCCCTCCCCTTTGTCTCTTCCCCCCTCTCTCCTCCCCTGTGTCTCTTCCCCCTCTCCTCTCCTCTGTGTCTCTCCCCCCTTGTGTCTCTTCCCCCTCTCCCCTCCCCTGTGTCTCTTCCCCCCTCTCCCCTCCCCTCCCCTGTGTCTTTCCCCTCCTCCCCTGTGTCTTCCCCCTTCTCCCCTGTGTCTTCCTCCCCCCTCCCTTTCTTCCAGGGTCTTCCACCCCCTCTCCCCTGTGTCTTCCTTCCCCTCTCCCCTGTGTCTTCCTACCCCTCCTCCTCTGCAGCTCTGCCGCGCAATGCACGCACACCATGTGCGCTTGCTTGGGACTGCTCGTAGCTCTGTACGGACTTAGGAAGTACTGGTAAGTGTGTACGCTCCCATGGAGCATTACACACTTGCCAGAATTTTTAGAGTTGATGATAATAATAATAATAAAAAAATGTGGCTCCAGGCTACAATAACAGTGAGGTCCATAGGAATTATATGGATAGGTGACAGTTTGTCGTTTTTTTTTTTTTTTTTTGATCCTCTCTGATTATACTGCCCGCATTGAAACCAAATCACAGACAGTTATGTGAAGGGCTTAAAAAGGATGAATCATTAGCTGTATGCAGGACAGAAGCAAAGGCGAGCAGAGAAACATGATAATACCTATTAAGAGATGTTTTTAACATTTATTGGTTTTCATGTAATGTGTATTCAAAGGAAAGCGGGTGCCAGACATAAGTAATAGATTGAAGGAATATGGGAAGTATGAAAGAAAAGTGAGGATTAGGATTTCCCTGGGTGTTTTCCACCCCAATATACAGTATACAAAATGGTGGGAGTAATATAATCAGAAGTAAAGGTAAATTTATTAATTGAATGACAGCGGCGTATTTAAAAACAGGGGATATTTAAAACGTAGACAAAGGGAGTAAAAAAAGGGCAAAAGTAAAGAATGGTAATACACCCTGAAGCACTGATATTGTGCAATGTATAACTCTGAAGTGAGTGGGTATTACTATTCACACCTAGCGGGCCAGCCAAAATAATTATAGTGAGATATCAAGGCATAAAAGCCCTATCTTCTCATAAATGATATATACATAAAGCACCCTTATGCTTAAACAAGTGTCCTCCAAGCATCTAGAGGGTTCATTAAACAAAGCAATGTACTTGCATAAAAATGAGGTATATGTCACTGTATGTCTTGCTGACACACCTATAGTATATAAATAAAGGTACAAAGAAGTAATGCCTATATACTTGAAACTTAAAGGGAGCTCTGCCTAAAATACAGACAAGGTCGTTTAAGCAGCTATATGTTGCACAGCATAGAGTCCAAGCTGTGTCTATATTCACTTATAAGCATCTGACTTCGGTATGGCACATAAAGTGCCTAAAAAATGTATATACAAGGTAGAAGCAGTGCCCCAAATGTTAGGGTTATAGTAGGCAATATCAAGTACTTCCAGACGTAATGTACCACTAAAGGGATATAAGGGGCTTTAAACTAGGCCGTGACTAAAGCAAGTTTGCGGTTCCAAGAAAGCTCGACCGCCAGGTTTGCAATGCGCATGCGCACGTCTGACGTGATGACGTGCGCAGCGTCGTTGCTAGGAGCCTGACGCGTTTCGACGTACAACGTCTTTGTCAAAGGGAAATTGTATAACGCTGTCTCAAGGAGCTTTATATAGGGAGCTGTCGCCTAGGCAACATGAAACAAGTAAATATGTTGCCCATAAAGGGCCGAGAGAGTAACGGAGATAATAGAGGTGGTCTATACAGTATATACAAGGGACCACGGGCTACTAAGATATATATACAAAATTATGGTAGAAACGACATATATATGTGCAACAGTGCACTGATACTTGATGTCAATGCATTAAAAAATTGGCGAACATGTTTATAGTATCAAGAATGGATTGGATACACCAATTGCCCGCCATGTTAAATATTGTCACAACAATAAAAGTGAAGTCTTATCTTTCTGTGCAATAGACCAGGTCCAAATAGGCCCTAGACAGGGAGATTTGGAGAGAAAATTATTACAATGTGAGGCACGCTGGATATATAAATTGAATGCCCAAGTACCCAATGGACTCAATGAGGGGTTCACTTTTACTCCTTTCATTTAGTACTTGCTTCTCTTTTCTGGTTATAATATTATATTTATGCATATTTTTTCGTCAATTAGTGCTAGATCTTTTCCTGTTACAGAGATACACCTCACTCTTTAGCTCCCATTATCTTTAGTCTTCATCTTCACTTTCTTCCACCTTCATACATATATTCACCCTAGTGAGGATAGATGTCTCATTATAGGCTCCTCACTCTTAAGTTCATTCTATATGGGTGGACCTTATGTGCTTTAGCACTCACCTTTCTATCTTTATGATACACGAGTAACCTGTTATAGGTGTTTGTTATAGTTGTTATTTTAGTTTATACATATTTTAGAGTCCTTAAGTACTCTCTCATTCCCAATGACCCTAGTACTGTTTTCATATCCATTAGAGCTTAATATTCACAGATCACTAGTCTCTTGATATAGACTTTGTTTCCTGGTTCACACCTTTAGTGTTTTATATAATGCGGCTATTTCCTCCTTATATAAAGTTTTTTTTGTATATGGCACTTTATGCCTATCTATATCCTGCCTTTATTGGCAGTTTCTCACTTTATATATGTAGTAGTTATTGCACTACACACTTGTATCTCTCTCCTTTAGCTTACCATAAGATTTTTAATGATCGTTCATATGGCGTTGACTTTTTTTATGCATTGACATCAAGTATCAGTGCACTGTTGCACATATATATGTCGTTTCTACCATAATTTTGTATATATATCTTAGTAGCCCGTGGTCCCTTGTATATACTGTATAGACCACCTCTATTATCTCCGTTACTCTGTCGGCCCTTTATGGGCAACATATTTACTTGTTTCATGTTGCCTAGGCGACAGCTCCCTATATAAAGCTCCTTGAGACAGCGTTATACAATTTCCCTTTGACAAAGACGTTGTACGTCGAAACGCGTCAGGCTCCTAGCAACGACGCTGCGCACGTCATCACGTCAGACGTGCGCATGCGCATTGCAAACCTGGCGGTCGAGCTTTCTTGGAACCGCAAACTTGCTTTAGTCACGGCCTAGTTTAAAGCCCCTTATATCCCTTTAGTGGTACATTACGTCTGGAAGTACTTGATATTGCCTACTATAACCCTAACATTTGGGGCACTGCTTCTACCTTGTATATACATTTTTTAGGCACTTTATGTGCCATACCGAAGTCAGATGCTTATAAGTGAATATAGACACAGGTTGGACTCTATGCTGTGCAACATATAGCTGCTTTAACGACCTTGTCTGTATTTTAGGCAGAGCTCCCTTTAAGTTTCAAGTATATAGGCATTACTTCTTTGTACCTTTATTTATATACTATAGGTGTGTCAGCAAGACATACAGTGACATAAACCTCATTTTTATGCAAGTACATTGCTTTGTTTAATGAACCCTCTAGATGCTTGGAGGACACTTGTTTAAGCATAAGGGTGCTTTATGTATATATCATTTATGAGAAGATAGGGCTTTTATGCCTTGATATCTCACTATAATTATTTTGGCTCGCCCGCTAGGTGTGAATATGGGAAGTAGCCTAATACAAGGAAATGAGTGTTTATTTAGAGATGGGTAGAGAAAAGGGCTGGGTGTTAGTGGCCTTGTTCTCTACCCCACCCACCCCTTGAAAGAACAAAAACTAGTTTAGGGCAATAGGAAATTAAGGGACAGGAAGCATCTCTCCTTTCTAACACTATCAATTCTCTGTATCCCTACCATAATTTCCTCTCCGATACTCTCCATACTTCTCACTTTCTTCCATCCTATCTCAACCCCCTCGCCCTATATCTCTCCCTCCTTTTCTATTCCTTCCTTAACCTTTCTAGTTGTGTGATGATATTTATCTAGTTATTGCAGTTGGTGGCAAGATGCTGGCCAGTGAGGCCATTGTGTGGCATATGATGTAGGGGCATGGGATGAAGAGTTAAATGTACAGAACAACCTTTAAGAACATTCATAACTTTTTGTTATGAAGTACCATCTTTTGTTTTAGTGGGTAATATAATAACTATCCAGATGCATCTAGCATATGTTCACTTAAATATACAGGTAGCATTTTTGTCAGACTCATTACATATTTCAATTGTAGGTAACATCATCCCTAGACTGACAGGATTTCCCTGGTATGTGTATGTTTATTTATTTATAATTTATTCTTTATAATGTTGTATATAGCATTTCATTTAGATAAGAAAGCACATGATTCAATTTAATCACGTTTTCTTTTGTGTAGGGAGAAGTAAAGAACACAGTTCTTCTGAGATCTACAGAATTTATGGACACCCGGCACTAAAATCCTTGTTTGTTAATTCATATTAGGGAAATCCTGAAATTATTGCCTGGATATGGAAATTCCAGACAGGCATTTCCTATACCTGGTATGACAAAATAGGTACCTTAAAATCCCGGTTATCTGGCACCTAACCAACTGGCCCTCTCAAGCAACTGGCATCGGCATCAATTCCCCATTTGAACAAAACTCCAGCTAAACCGGCATAACCGGCACTATCCAGCAGTTCGAGACTGCAAAAAGAAAAATACTAACTATTTTTCTATTTTTTTTTTCTGGGTCTAAATGGCCCAGTTTTGGTGCTAATGCCATTTTAAAGGCATTTTGAAGTTTTTTTTTTGGGGGGGGGGGGTTTAAGGGTCGTTTTGACCCTTTTTTCGGGGACACACGATTAACCTGCAACTACATTTATCCAACAATAGGGAGTCCCTGTGGGTGCCAGATAACAGGGAGTTTACTGTCTAATCTTTCTGCATCTTAAGCTATTTCACAGTGACTGCAAGTCTCAATTTTACAAATAACAAAATTCAACAAGCATATAATATACATTGTATTACAGTATATCATATTATCACAGCACATTTGGTTTCTCTCACCACCTGGAACTCTAATAGAGGTGTAGAGATGCATATCTAATGAGGTCTGAAGAACAAATGTAAGTTTTTAAAGCCACGGTTATTTATTTTTCAAATTGTATTACTAATCAGTTATTAAATATACAAATTAAACATTTTGTATGAGCCCTATATTGATCCTTTTATGTAATGTTTAAAACATGTTTTGTAAGATGTATTTTTGTGTTCCAAGTCATTTTTATCAACCCATAACTAAAGAAAGACAATGCTTTTACAATAATTGGCTTTAATCCCTTAGGTTTCCCTTTAAAATATTCAATATATAAAGTTAAAATGTTACCTGAATATTCTCCACTGTATACAGTTTTTATACTTTTCAATATTATAAATAAAAGCTTGCTGCAGCTTGTCTTTCTGCATAGTATAGTAATGAGCACATTTAAATTTACTATGTTGTGACACATTTATAGTTATACCATTACATGAAAGCACTATAAATATTATACGATAAGAATATTAATAACTCTAAACAAGAACAGTCAATAGATTTCAATAACAATAAAAATGAGTAGTAATTAGATTTCCAGAGATACACTCCTTCGTTATTCAAAGTTTCTTTGGAGAACTTGGTCTAAGAGTTTCTGAAAAATAAAAAAAAAGAATACAAATAAGTATATGTTTTCTAATGATAAACTCTATTCCAGGAAACCGCTTCTTATTATCAACTATGACACATACCAGAGTAAAAAAACAGAGTCAGTATTTAAGAAAGCTAGTTTGCATAAATTAAATCATACTGATATAAATATATATAAATAGATATACACATATATATATATATATATATATATACATATATATATATATATATATATACACATATATATATATATATATATATATATATATATATATATATATATATATATATGCATGTATACTCCGCTTAAAGCTACCCATTTTAAAGCGAATTCGCTTTAGAGCGTTTTTTCCTGCCAGACCCGTTTTTAACGCTGTGATTCGCTATTGCACTGCTTTTTTTCTCCAAAGAAAACAGAATCCAGGATGACCCAGAAGCTTCAAAATCAATAATTTAAAGTTTATAGTGTTATGTTTGCTGTTTCTTTGAAGTTCATATAAAAACAAAAAAGTTTAAATTTCAATTGTGTGTTTTTTAGGAGTTCACCTATCCCTTGTTAAACTGCCCTGTTAAGAGCTGTTTTGCTTAGCACTCCTATTGCCTGTAACCTATCTACAACATTAAATGGGATATTCCTGTATATATATATATATATATATATATATATATATATATATACTGCTCAAAAAAATTAAGGGAACACTAAAATAACACATCCTAGATCTGAATGAATTAAATATTCTTATGAAATACTTTGTTCTTTACATTGTTGAATGTGCTGACAACAAAATCACACAAAAATTAAAAAATGGAAATCACATTTTTCAACCCATGGAGGTCTGGATTTGGAGTCACCCCCATTATGAAAGTGGAAAAACACACTACAGGCTGATCCAACTTTGATGTAATGTCCTTAAAATAAGTCAACATGAAGCTCAGTAGTGTGTGTGGCCTCCACGTGCCTGTATGACCTCCCTACAATGCCTGGGCATGCTCCTGATGTGGTGGCGGATGGTCTCCTGAGGGATCTCCTCCAAGACCTGGACTAAAGCATCTGCCAACTCCTAGACAGTCTGTGGTGCAACGTGACGTTGGTGGATGGAGCGAGACATGATGTCCCAGATGTGCTCAATTGGATTCAAGTCTGGGGAACGGGCGGGCCAGTCCATAGCATCAATGCCTTTGTCTTGCAGGAACTGCTGATACACTCCAGCCACATGAGGTCTAGCATTGTCTTGCATTAGGAGGAACCCAGGGCCAACCACACTAGCATATGGTCTCACAAGGGGTCTGAGGATCTCATCTCGGTACCTATTGGCAGTCAAGCTACCTCTGGCGAGCACATGGAGGGCTGTGTGGCTCCCCAAAGAAATGCCACCCCACACCATTACTGATCCTCTGCTAAACCGGTCATGCTGGATGATGTTGCAGGCAGCAGAACGTTCTCCACAGCATCTCCAGACCCTGTCACGTCTGTCACATGTGCTCAGTGTGAACCTGCTTTCATCTGTGAAGAGCACAGGGCGCCAATGGCAAATTTGCCAATCTTGGTGTTCTCTGGCAAATGCCAAACATACTGCACGGTGTTGGGCTGTAAGCACAACCCCCACCGGTGGATGTCGGGCCCTCATACCACCCTCATGGAGTCTGTTTCTGACCGTTTGAGCAGACACATGCACCTTTGTGACCTGCTGGAGGTCATTTTGCAGGGCTCTGGCAGTGCTATTCCTGTTCCTCCTTGCACAAAGGCGGTGGTAGTGGTCCTGATGCTGGGTTGTTGCCCTCATACGGCCTCCTCCACATCTCCTGATGTACTGGCCTGTCTCCTGGTAGCGCCTCCATGCTCTGGACACTACGCTGACAGACACAGCAAACCTTCTTGCCACAGCTCGCATTGATGTGCTATCCTGGATGAGCTGCACTACCTGAGCCACTTGTGTGGGTTGTAGACTCTGTGTCATGCTACCACTAGAGTGAAAGCACCACCAGCATTAAAAAGTGACCAAAACATCAGCCAGAAAGCATAGGAACTGAGAAGTGGTCTGTGGTCACCACCTGCATAATCACTCCTTTATTGGGGGTGTCTTGCTAATTGCCCATCATTTCCACCTGTTGTCTATCCCATTTGCACAACAGCATGTGAAATTGATTGTCACTCAGTGTTGCTTAATAAAGTGGACAGTTTGATTTTACAGAAGTGTGATTGACTTAGAGTTACATTGTGTTGTTTAAGTGTTCCCTTTATTTTTTTGAGCAGTGTATATATATATATATATATATATATATATATATATATATATATATATTGGCAACTTGCCCGTCAACAATTACGGCAATAAAATTTGAAGCTTGGCAATGCTATTTGCCACACAATGTGAGTCTTTTGGCCCCCTGAGCTTCTTGGGTTCTCATTGCGAGCCCTGCCCTGAGCACCTTTGGCGCTCATCGCGAGCCTCTCCCATCATGTACTTAAACTTTCCTGCTTTGCAATGATTACTTTCTGCACTCATTGCAAGCCTCACGATGAGCGCCTCATTGTGAACCTTTTCTCCTGCCTACTGTACGGGCTGCTCATTGCAGGGTTGTTTGTCACACAATGTGAATCTTTTAGCCCTCTGAGCACCTTAGGCGCTCATCGCTAGCCCCACACACAGATATATATACTGTATATATATATATATATATATATATATATATATATATATATATGTGTGTGCAATTTAATTAAGATTAGCATATTTTGCCATGTACTGCAACAGCTGTGTGCTTTTTAATATTTTGGAGAATTATACTAGAAAGTAAAATGTGGCGTTAATTTTGGTAATATTAAAGTAAAATATTCCTGTTTAGTATTTTTTGGTTTTGTTTGAATTTGTGATATGCACTGGGAGTTTTTGGCTTTACTAGTTTAGTTATTAATGTATTAATATGCTTTCATTGCATGTTTATCACCTGTGAATGTATCAGCTACAAATTTATTTGTATCCTTTTTTTCAACTGGGGTTGAGTGCCTGAAAACTTTAACCCTGTATGTTTCATATAGTTTTACTATGATCTGACTGATTTTATGTTTTATATTTTCTATTTAGTCTGATATTTTTGGTAAACAACTTATACACTGCCTTTTGGGAAACATATTCCTCTTGCACTAAAACAAACCTGATCATCTTGATTAAGATATTATTTTACATTATAATTTTTCTTACACTATGTACTCATCTTAATTGGCAGTAATTAGCAAATACAAGTTGCTCCTATATAAATGGGCACACTGAGAAATACTACACATATATGCAACATGTATATATCTTTGTATATTTTGTTCTATATAGCTCCAAAATATTTGTGTTTTGGAGAATGCAGGGTACAATGAATTGACACAGAAATAAGCGTTGCTTACACACATATGAATACACAGCTGTATTCTGTATTCACTTGTTACCTTTTTAAAGAGTTCAGCTCTCTGTCTGTTACTTAAGGTAACCATTCGTTTGTCTTCCTCTTCCTTTTTCTTCTTAACTTCAGGCAAATTCATATAAATTCTGAAAAAAAGTTTTAAACATTGCATTATAATATTATTAAGTAATAATAATAAAAATAATAATAATATTAATAATAATAACTCTAATTGAATATTGTGGAGAATTGACACAGTAAGGGTCTGGTAGAGGTTACTTAATAAAACGGGTTTAAAGGGATGTGGACACCAAACCTAATTTATTACATTTTGAAGCAAAAATTATATGGAACTCAAACTATTATCCCCCTCTATGATGCAAAGGGCCTCATTCAAAAGGTCCCTCGAGCAACAATTAAGCACATAATAACGCCATCATGCACTTTGATGAGACGTGAAAGTGATTGGAGGTCTTAGAATTCATAGCACAACATTCCCCTACACTCAAATCTGAAAATAATTTTTAGTTTAATTCATGTCAAATTTCCGTGTACAAAGTCCCACGGGCTTGGAGCACATCAGACCCGCAAAGGCTGCGGGATCAGCCTACGTCAAGTCCGTAAATGGGTAAAATAGACCCAAGGGTTGTAAAGGGCTTACTTACAAGTCGTAGCATAGAAAAGCCATCCTGTACTTTTATTAAAAGTGAAAGTGATGTTTGGTTTTAGAATTAATAGCTCAACATTCCCCTACTCTCAAATCTGCAAATAAAGAAATTTAATTTCATGTTCAATCTTCTTGTTCTATCATGTAAGCCCGCACGGGTTTGAATAACGAGCTATGGGCTTGGAGGACATTCACTCTCCAAGGCCGCATGGTATTCAAATACAAATAAATAAAATCCTACTTACAAGATAAAATAATATCAAATAGCCTAATACAGGACACTAATGTGCTTTGTCAAATTTAACGGACTTCCTCAGGGTAATGTATTTTATCTATCAAATCCTTACTTTACTGTTGCTTGCTGTAAGATTTGCTTGTACTTATATCTAACTAGCGACTTGCCCGTCAAAAAATGACGGCAATGTTATGTATATGTTTGTCAAGTTGTTTAGTTATTAACATATATTTTTGACACTTGTAAGTATTTTAATATGAACGTGTATTTTTGTAAAATGTTGATGTAATGGTTTTTTAAAATGTAATTAGTATCTGAAGAATTGTTAACTTGAATATACATTGAATGAATAGGAAAGCCAAAAGTAAAAAGCCTTTTTTAAACGTTGCAAATTTTAACATGAAGTTTAAAATATATGTAAGCAATAACCATCAAAGTATATATTTTTAAACTTGAACTTTATTTTTTATGTAAGTTTAGAAGTTGACAAAACATTGGTATAATTTTGAACATTATAAACAGGAACATAGTGAATACATTTTGTAAAGTAATTTTTTATTAAAAGTATTAACATTTGAATGTAAAAACAATTGACATTTAAATTAATCAGTATTAAAATTCAATTTCTATCACAATAATTGTTAACTTGAATATACATTGAATGTAGAGGAAGGCATACAGTCAAACTCTTCTTAAAACGTACGTAATTAAACTAATTTATTACTGAGCACATAAATTGGCGATAAACATTAATGTAGGTAGTAATCTTAAGATAACAGACAATATTTACATTGTGACTTAAAAGGTGCTTGACCTCTTAACATCCACTTTGTAATATGTTGAATGAAATAACTTCAAAATATATTTTTTAAACTTGTAACATTAGAAACATTAACATAGTGACTTAACATTTTAACATAATTTTTACTAACAATGCAAGGCAAGTATTTTGTGAGGCGAATCATTCATAAACATGACTTCCATTAATTATGACTGAATTAAACAACCAATTGTTATGTATTTTGCAATGCTTTTAAAAAATCTTGGCACCTTTAATTAGTATCCTTCAAAGTTATAGTACTTCATAGTAGACAATGTTTTTAGTAAAAATACGTCCATCTTCTAATAAATCACCTTGACTTTCATTGTTTTCAATGTAAACTTTAATTGCCTGTGGATTTTTGCACCTTGACAACGCAACGTACAATTGACCATGTGCAAAAACTGGTTCTTCCAAGAAAATACCCACAGATTTGAAAGTTTGACCTTGTGATTTATTAATGGTCATGGCAAATGCCATAATAATGGGAAATTGTCTTCTTTGAAGTATAAAAGGGAGACTACTTTCACTTGGTGCTAAATCTATTCTTGGTATGAAAACTCTCTCTCCTCTATGGGTCCCAGTTAAAATTTCAGCATCTATAAAATGGTCCTTTAATTGTTGAACAATTAATCTTGTGCCATTGCATAGGCCTTTTTTGGGATTCATATTTCGCAGTAACATGATAATTGCACCTTTCTTTAGCTGCAAAATATGTGGTGGCATTCCAGAAGGAGTTAAAGAGTTTATGAATTCAGTGGAAAAGTTAGCCTGACTTTCATTGTCATCAGCAAGTACAGAATCAGCACTGTGATAATTTCTTTGTGGTGCATAAATTTTTTTAAAGATTTTATTATTGAGGATTAATGCATCTTTATTTTTACACGTCAGTATGACTTGGTTGGCAAGCTCGGAATATTCTTCGTTATTTATGCTCCCTTCAAATATAGCCGATATAATATCTTGTTGACAAATCATATGAGGTGGGATCTCTACAGTGTCGTCAGGTAAATTTAGTATTTTTTCTGTTCTGCCTTCTCCAATTTTAATAAGCCAATCATTGAAATCAGTTTGGCCTTCTGATCTCATATTTTGTTGCAGTTGAAGATGGGTAAAATGTTTCCATACTGTACTTGACTTTATACATGTTTCGATAATGTCAGTTCGATTTCCATGTACAACAACAGGTAATGTTTGTCTAAAATCGCCACCCAACAACATTACCTTTCCACCAAATGGAAAAATATTATCCATGACTTCACGAAGCAAACGGTCAATACATTGGAGGGCATAGCATGACATCATTGTGGCCTCATCTATTATAATTAATTTACATTTCTTCAATTTCTTTGCTTGTAAGGATGTCATGCGAATATCTGACACAGAATTTTCTAAAATAGGCACTGGCAGTTTAAATCCACTATGAACAGTTCTTCCACCTTCTAATAAAAGTGCAGCAATTCCAGTAGTGGCAAACGCCATTGCTATTTTTCCTTGTGCTCGTACTGAACTCATTAATAAATTGTACAAATATGTTTTTCCTGATCCGCCAGGTCCATCAAGATAGAAATAACGCTCTGTCACCATGTCATCATCTATAGCATTTTTAATGGCATGAAATGCTTGCAATTGTAGTGTATTTAAAGTTGCAAGTCTTTCTTCTGTTCTTTCTGCTTGTAGTTGAATGTCATAGTCTTCAAAGTTAATGTCATCTATAAGACCTGGATCAGGCAAATTAAAACTTGCACAACTTAATCCATGAGTTAAAAAGACTTCTTGGATTTCCATTAACGCTTTTAAGTGTGCAATGGGTTCATTGTATCGTCGCATAAAGTCTTCAGCCATATTACTTTTAAAAGTCTCCCACAAAGCTAATGCATTTGGAGCATTTGAGAAGATACAAATAAAAGCAAATTGTTCTCTCATCTGTCGTGGCATTTGACATTGTGCTGCTTCTTCTAAGCATCTTTCCCACTCTGTATCATCAGCGAGTAAGTTTCTATGTCTTGCAGCTAAATGGAAGGATTCATATACAATGTCATTAACAGTTCTTAAGTGTTCAAAACTTTGTGCTCCAGGAACATTTAAAAGTAATATCCGTAAGCAAAAACGTTCAACATCTCTTGGACTGACTGTGTAAATTCTTGGAATAATTTTATTGCCTCTGGTTTTTCTTGGTCTCCATAATCCATTCACAAAAACATAGTGATATGGAATTTCAATATATAAGTATTGTGTTGCTTCAGCATCAGTGGAATTTAATGCAAACCATGCAGTTAGTGTAGTGTGACGATCTTCACTTTGGGCCAATGCATTCATTTCATTTCCAGCATGGAAATAGACTAAATGTCGTTGTGGCAAATGTACTGCTAACCTATATACTGCATGTGATCTATCATGCATTTCAAATTTTAAAAGCCGCCACATAGCTTCTGGCGCACTGACATAGCGAGCATCTACATGAGATGCAAGTTCATCATGTACTAACTCACTACTTTCAGGGTTGTCTGCACTTTTGACGACTACAGTAGCTGCATCGTAACCTTTGTAAATATATTTGTAGACATATTTAATGGATTTGATGGAAGTGCAGGCTTCTACGTTGATGTGGGCGTTGTACTTCATGAGTAAATGTGGATTGTAGGGTACTACATATCTATTGTCCACTTTTTTCCCACGAATAATGGCACTATCTCCTTCTCTTCTTTTATAAAGTGGATATCCATCACAATTGGCATAGGTTTTGTCTCTATAATCTTTGGGAAATTCTTTGGAACATTTATTATTTTCCATACATGGTGATTGTGGATTAAGGTCACCACAGGGTCCATGAATCATGCGATGAGTAACAATCTCATATAGTCTACCATATAGTTCTGGATCTGGTAGTTCAGCAACAATGACTGCATCCACTTTGTCTGAAGTATCTAATTTATCTTTTTCTTGAAGTATTATTAGAAGATGTGCATGTGGAAGGCCTCTTTTTTGAAATTCAATGGTATATACATAAGCAAGACATTTGCCAAATAACTGATTTATAGTGAAGTCACGTATTAATTCATTTAATTTAATCTTAAAAACTCTGGCTACTAAATCTGGTCGATCTGAAGCAGTTTGTCCAAGAAGTAGATTTAGTGTAATTTCTGGCCATTGTGGATTACATGTAAATGTCACAAATAAATCGGGTTTGCCAAATTTTGTCACAATAGCCATAGCATCATTGTATCTTTCTCTCATATTCCGGGGAGATCCTTGAAAGGAAGATGGTAAAATGATGGCTTTGCCAGCTGTCATGTCTCTGCTTGTAGCCACGTCAGCAACATAGTCCATGAGTCCAGAATATTGTTCTACACGGAGTTTATCTTGTTGATATTTGATAAAGTTTAAATTATTTGCCTCAACTTGCAAATATGAATCAATAATCCATTGTTGTGTTAGTTTCCCACCACATAAAATTGGATTAAATACATTGCGAATGGCAATTTGAGCTACTTTAAATTCAAGCATAGAAACATTATTTCGGATTCTGGCTTTAGCATTTGGGTAACTGGGAAGAGTTAATTTTGGTTGCCAACCTGCTTCTCCGTGTGGGAAAAAGATGGGATATGTCATTGGATCTAAATTTGGACTTAAGATACTCATATTAATAAACGGTTGGTCCTCATTTCTAGGATATATTCGTATGTCTCTTTGAAATGGTGGTTCTCCTTCATCATTGTGAAACACCATTGCAACCTCATTTGTTGTTGGCAAGTTATAACGACGTTTATCAGTATGTCTGTCTCTTTTAAGCACCATATTAACCTTCGGCATTGGTAATTGATGTGTTTGTGAATGAAGTAGTTGTTCATTTTCTACTTCTGCCAATTTTTTATAAGCTTTACTGTAGGGATTGTTGTCCATAATGTTATTTAGCTCTATGAAAACAGTGGGTAAGCATTTTTTATTTTCTTCCATCTGCATACGTTGGTCAACAGCTTCCATTGTATCTAGGACATATAGTTGAGCGAATTTTCTTTTATTTCCTTCCTCTGGATGTAAATGGGAAGTGCGATGATAAATTTGTCCTTGGACTTTAAAACAGTAAGGACCATGTCCTGGTACATTAGCAGCTAATGTTGCCCCCATGGATGCAAAGGATATGGCACTATTGTAGGATCTTATGTTTGTCTTAAAATTTTTGTAGTTTGGAAAAGTAGGTTCAGTCATAATATTTTGTAAATAAATTGGAAATTCTTTCCTTTCTGGAAGTTTGAACTTGCCTTTTTGACAACAACTAATAAATTGTCCATCTCTGGGTGTCTCCTGTTTAAAATAATAAGCCTCACAAAACTGACATTGAGTAGTCATGTCCCCACAACTATGAACCTCTACTGCTAAAGACTTGAGTAGAGGACAATTTGCAAAGCATATAGGATTTTGCCTTTCATATTCATCAGGTGAAATGTCATATAATGTTTCAACAACAGGTTCTAAATGTTTTGTTTTTTTCGTTGCTTTTCTTGGTATATGTTGTATTGTTTGAGGTAAAATGTCATCTAATGTTTCATGAAACGGTTCTAAATGCTTTGTTTTCTTTGTTGCTTTTTTTGGTATCTCTTGTCTTTTTTCTGGCAAAATGTCATCTGATGTTTGAGCAACAGGTTGTAAATGCTTTATTTTCTTTGTAGTTTTTTTTGACATATCTTTAATTTCTGCAAGTGACAGTCTTTTGCTTGCAATTCTTTTGCGTTCTTTTTCTCGTCGAATTTCCTTCTTCTCCGGTGTCTGCTGGCTGTCTGCTCTCTGTCGTCGTTCTCTAGCTTGGCGTCTTTTCTTTTCTTGTTTACTCTCATTATCAGCCATGTTAATCTGTAAAAATAAAATAATGTACCATTAGTTTATTTTGAGATGTTAAGTTGTTTTTCATGACATATAGTTATCAATAGTGTGTTAACATTTTATAGTTAATCAATTTCAATGCGTTCAATTGAATAAAAGTCTAAATAAGGGCATGAGATAATTATTTAAAGACATTTTTATTTATTAAACATGTATCCAAAAGCAAGTGTTTCAGTAACTAAAAAGGTATTTAAAAAAAGATGTTATGTCCTTATTTACAGCACTTTTCAATTTGTCAAATGGCAATTAAATTAGGGTTTAGGACTGGAATGTTACAATGACAAATTGTATAGATTCTGTGTTTTTAGACTTTTTTGGACTATGCCAATTTATTTTTTAAGTTTACATTGAAGTTTGTATTTATTGTTAAAGATTATTGGCCCTAAAAGACAAATAAGAGATAGATGATAGATATTACTTTTTATACTGTACCTTGGTTGAAGTTTGATTTCAAGCAAAATTCTTTGTTGGTCCTGTGTTGAAAGCCTTCGTCCGATGGTCTGGTCCTGTGTTGAAAGTCCTCGTCCGATGGTGTAGTCCTCTGTTGAAAGTCCTCGTCCTCTGGTGTGGTCCTCAGTTCCAACTCCTGTTCCGATGTTCTTGACGCAGTATCTGTTATAAAATAAAAATGAAAATGTTATGTTATTTGAATGTCTTTGTATGAATGAAAAAATGGCATTATTTCTGTGTTTTTCTACAATCCTTTTTGGTGCGCCACAATTTTGGTATGCTTCTGTAGGCTATTTTCTAAGGCTTATAGGTGGTTAAACATTAAAGAAGAATATTAATTAATTTTTCTCTTTTTTTACTTGTTATACTGTACCTTGGTTGAAGTTTGATTTGAAGCAGAATCTTTGTTGGTCCTGTGTTGAAAGCCTTCGTCTGATGGTCTGGTCCTGTGTTGAAAGTCCTCGTCCAATCGTCTGGTCCTCTGTTGAAAGTCCTCGTCCGATGGTGTAGTCCTCTGTTGAAAGTCCTCGTCCAATGGTCTGGTCCTCTGTTGAAAGTCCTCGTCCGCTGGTGTGGTCCTCAGTTGAAACTCCTGGTCCGATGTTCTTGACGCAGTATCTGATATAAAATAAAAATGAAAATGTAATATTATTTTAATGTATTTGTATGAAGTAAAAAATGACATTATTTCTTTGTTTTTCGACAATCCCGTTTGGTGTCCACCACTTTTGGTATGCTTATTTAGGCCTTTTTCTAAGGCTTATAGATTGTTAAACATAAAATAAGTATCTAAATGTACTTTGGTATGTGTTTGTGTGAGTTTTCATACAATCCTGTTTGGTGCGCACCACTGTTGGTATGCTTATTTAGGCTTCTTTCTAAGGCTTATAGGTTGTTAAACATAAAATAAGAATCTAAATGTAGTTTGCTATGTGTTTGTGTGAGTTTTCATACAATCCTGTTTGGTGCGCACCACTGTTGGTATGCTTATTATTGTTGTTTTGTAATGCTTATAGGTTGTTAAGCATAAAATAAGAATATAAATGTAGTTTGCTATGTGTTTGTGTGAGTTTTCATACAATCCTGTTTGGTGGGCACCAATGTTGGTATGCTTATTTAGGCTTCTTTGTAAGGCTTATAGGTTGTTAAACATTAAATAAGAATGTAAATGTAGTTTGCTATGTGTTTGTGTGAGTTTTCATACAATCCTGTTTGGTGCGCACCACTGTTGGTATGCTTATTTAGGCTTCTTTCTAAGGCTTATAGGTTGTTAAACATAAAATAAGAATGTAAATGTAGTTTGCTATGTGTTTGTGTGAGTTTTCATACAATCCTGTTTGGTGCGCACCACTGTTGGTATACTTATTTAGGCTTCTTTCTAAAGCTTATAGGTTGTTAAACATTAAATAAGAATCTAAATGTAGTTTGCTATGTGTTTGTGTGAGTTTTCATACAATCCTGTTTGGTGCGCACCACTGTTGGTATGCTTATTTAGGCTTCTTTCTAAGGCTTATAGGTTGTTAAACATAAAATAAGAATGTAAATGTAGTTTGCTATGTGTTTGTGTGAGTTTTCATACAATCCTGTTTGGTGCGCACCACTGTTGGTATACTTATTTAGGCTTCTTTCTAAGGCTTATAGGTTGTTAAACATAAAATAAGAATGTAAATGTAGTTTGCTATGTGTTTGTGTGAGTTTTCATACAATCCTGTTTGGTGGGCACCAATGTTGGTATGCTTATTTAGGCTTCTTTCTAAGGCTTATAGGTTGTTAAACATTAAATAAGAATCTAAATGTAGTTTGCTATGTGTTTGTGTGAGTTTTCATACAATCCTGTTTGATGCGCACCACTGTTGGTATGCTTATTAATGTAGTTTTGTAATGCTAATAGGTTGTTAAACATAAAATAAGAATGTAAATGTAGTTTGTTATGTGTTTGTGTGAGTTTTCATACAATCCTGTTTGGTGGGCACCAATGTTGGTATGCTTATTTAGGCTTCTTTCTAAGGCTTATAGGTTGTTAAACATTAAAATAAGAATGTAAATGTAAATCCTGTTTGATGGGCACCACTTTTGTTATACTTATGTAGTGTTTTTTCTAATGGTTATACATTGTTAAACAATCACATTTGAATGAGGCCCTCGGCCATTAAACATATTTAGGTCCTGAATCAATTGCGTTTTGACCAATTGAATAGGGCTCTATATAAGCACATAAAATATTTTTTGACAGAAGTTTTTAGTTAGTGAAGACCTATTATGTGCTTATATAAAGCCCTATTCAATTAGCCAACTCACAATTGAATAAGGCTCATGGTTCGGTTCTTTTTTATACTTAAATACTTTACCTTGATTGAAGTGTGGAATGACAGAGGGTCCCCTCCTGCCAATCTTAATCCGCCGGTCTTCTTGTAGTGTCTGTTTGAAAAATAAAGTGAAATAGTGAATTATAGAATTTTTTATTTGTATTTAACAAACCATGGCCTTTTCAGCATTTAAAGTATTTTTGTATCTTACCTCTTGTTCTTTGTTGGTGTTCTTTAAAAGGGATTGTGCTTCACAGTGTACGGTGCAAATTGTTGAAAGACGCTGTTGATGCAGAGTCTGTTTGAATATTTAAAAAAGTAGAAAGATTGAGTTTTAGGTGATCTATTGAATTGCAGTAAATTAATTTCATTGAATTATACTTCTGTAATTAATTTGAATTAACATTATTTTTTGGTGGGTGCTACACACATATGTCACATACATGAAGCACATTTCCATAGTTGAAAGTAATTTTTTTGTGTGCGTGTGACATATCAGTATACATGAATCATATTTTAATTGTTAAATTAACCTTATTTTTATTTTTGGCCAACATACATAAATGTGTGTGTGACATGTGACTATAGATGATACACATATATGTGCGTGTCACATATCAGTATACATGACTCATATTTTAATAGTATTTTAATAGTCCCAACTTATTTTTTTGTAATGTAATTTAAATGTAGTTGTTTAATTAGTTTGTTGCAGGGGCAATACACATAAATGTGCATGTGACATGTCACTATACATTATACGCATAAATGTGCGTGTCACTTGTCACTATACATTATACACATAAATGTGCGTGTCACTTGTCAGTATACATTATACACATAAATGTGCGTGTCACATGTTAGCATACATTATACGCATATATGTGCGTGTCACATGTCAGTATACATTATACGCATATATGTGCGTGTCACTTGTCAGTATACATTATACGCATAAATGTGCGTGTCACATGTTAGTATACATTATACGCATATATGTGCGTGTCACATGTCAGTATACATTATACGCATATATGTGCGTGTCACATGTCACTATACATTATACGCATAAATGTGCGTGTCACTTGTCAGTATACATTATACGCCTAAATGTGCGTGTGACATGTCACTATACATTATACACATAAATGTGCGTGTCACATGTTAGTATACATTATACGCATATATGTGCGTGTCACATGTCAGTATACATTATACGCATATATGTGCGTGTCACTTGTCAGTATACATTATACGCATAAATGTGCGTGTCACTTGTCAGTATACATTATACGCATAAATGTGCGTGTCACATGTCAGTATACATTATACGCATATATGTGCGTGTCACATGTCACTATACATTATACGCATAAATGTGCGTGTCACTTGTCAGTATACATTATACGCCTAAATGTGCGTGTGACATGTCACTATACATTATACACATAAATGTGCGTGTCACATGTTAGTATACATTATACGCATATATGTGCGTGTCACATGTCAGTATACATTATACGCATATATGTGCGTGTCACTTGTCAGTATACATTATACGCATAAATGTGCGTGTCACTTGTCAGTATACATTATACGCATAAATGTGCGTGTCACATGTCAGTATACATTATACGCATATATGTGCGTGTCACTTGTCAGTATACATAAACCTCTTTGTCTTCTTTATTTTTTTTTATTTGATGTCCTGTCTTGAAAATAAGTAATATATTATAGCTTACCTCTCAGTTGTAATTTGCACAATGTAAAGTAGTAAATTAGGAAAGAATTATCTTCTCAAGTTTTAGCAGCAGTTATCTCCGAAGTCACTCTGTTCATCACCTGAGGAGAAATGTATTTTTCTCTGTCAAATAGACAGTATTTATAAACTTGTAGAACATTCTGGAAAGTTAGACCGTTAGAACGTAATACGCATGCGCTATTTGCGTTCCAGCTTACAATTTGCGTTCCATCCGCCATTTTGTGCGTAGTAGTGGTTAAAATGGTGTTTAATATGAGTGTGATCCGTTCCGCATAGTATGTGTTTCATTATTGCGAGTAAGTGTAGTGTAGTTACGTCTGGAGCCTCGTTTTCGTTTTGTTCGGCGGCCATTTTTTCTCTCGCTTAGCCGATTTTCGGTCGTTTAAACTGTTTGTTTTCACTTAAATGGACGTGTAAATGAACTTTTGGAGGTGCCGGATGCCCCCCCCGTGCTGTAAGTAAGCTTTTTATGTGTTTGTTGTGTTTATTTCTTGTGTTTGTGATGTTTTGATGCGCGGCGGTTGGAATGGGTCTTTCGCGGCCGTATTTTTTTCCGATGCGGCCGTATTTTGTTGCGAGTAAGTGTAGTGTAGTTACGTCTGGAGCCTCGTTTTCGTTTTGTTCGGCGGCCATTTTTTCTCTCGCTTAGGCGATTTTCGGTCGTTTAAACTCTTTGTTTTCACTTAAATGGACGTGTAAATGAACTTTTGGAGGTGCCGGATGCCCCCCCGTGCTGTAAGTAAGCTTTTTATGTGTTTGTTGTGTTTATTTCTTGTGTTTGTGATGTTTTGATGCGCGGCGGTTGGAATGGGTCTTTCGCGGCCGTATTTTTTTCCGATGCGGCCGTATTTTGTTGCGATATACGCAGTTAGCTTTTACGTGTACGACGCAGTGTATTTGTTTCTAAGTCGTGCGTATGTGTGTTAAGAGCGTGTGAGGGGCCTTTTTTACTGTTTTTTTGTTAAGTCTTGCGTCTGTGTGTCTGGGTGTAAGCGGGTGTGAGGCGACTTTGAGTTTTTTTTTGTTATGAAGTTGTGTGTGTGTGTATGTGTGTGTTAACACAGCCGATGTTGGGATGCTCCCACCACCGCAAATGCGGACCCTCGCTTCGCGAGGATCCGCATTTGCGGGGACGTTGTTTGGTTTTTGTTGGCTGGGCGGTTGGGTTTATTCTGTTAAAAAAGTCGTGTGTGTGTATGTGTGTGTTAACACAGCCGACGTTGAGCCTCCACAACCGCAAATGCGGGCCCTCGCTTCGCGAGGACCCGCATTTGCGGCGAACTGCGTCCCTCGCTTCGCGAGGGACGCAGTTTCTTGCGGGCTCGCTACGCGAGCCCGCAAGCGTGAGCAACGACTTGGGTTTTTGTTGGCTGGGCGGTTGGGTTTATTCTGTTAAAAAAGTCGTGTGTGTGTATGTGTGTGTTAACACAGCCGACGTTGAGCCTCGACAACCGCAAATGCGGGCCCTCGCTTCGCGAGGACCCGCATTTGCGGCGAACTGCGTCCCTCGCTTCGCGAGGGACGCAGTTCTTGCGGGCTCGCTACGCGAGCCCGCAAGCGTGAGCAACGACTCGTACGCTCACAACTATATATGTGATAGATGTGCACGGATAACAATATGTAAGAACTTTTTTTGAGTTAAGCAATGGTCTTTACTCACTAAGGTGACTGAACTTATTTACTACCCAAGTATCACTAAGCTTCACAAGGGCTACACATCAGTTCTATGAAGGCTGCAGTGTACATAGATTAAAGAGCAAGGCATTTGTGGGCACATTTGAATGTGCCTGCTCAGCTTCCCAGAATACAGTGTAATAACTATATTTCTCGGAATTCGGAGTGGGAAACCATTTTTTTAACTAGTTTTAGACATTCAAATGTACTATATATATATATATATATATATATATATATATATACATAAATAAATATATTACAGTGTTAATAAGTTCACCATTTTAATTCACATTGTGATCTTGGCTCCAGCTTATTTGTTCAATTTAGTGCAATATCTCCTTCCTGGATCGCTACCTTCACATTGTCATGGTGAAGGGGCTTGTGTATCTCAATGAAGCTATAGCATGTTGGTTGGGTCACCCAAGATGGACAGGTCATAGCAGAGAGGGCAGACACTTTAGCAGATTTGCCAAGAAAACCTTTTGGATAAGCATAACCCAAGACATAATGATATATAATGGCATGCTGCTGTCCATAGGGTCACGGAGAGTGGAACACAACTGAACAACAAAAATAGTGCAATATATATTGATGAATGTGAGTGGGGCCCAATGAATATTTTTTTTTTTTTTGGTATAAAGTTTGGGAGTGCTTCTTTAACAGTTCTTTATTATATTAAATATAAGTCTGCAGTCATCCTTTTAATTTCATAGATCTGGTCATGTTCTGCGATGTGTGTTTGTAATAAATACAAAGGACACAATAACTTTGTAAGCACCACTCAAATCCCCAGCTAGGAATATGTTCTCATTAAGCACACTTTAGCTGTGCATATATTTGATTGCTAGATAAGATATCAGAATGCCTCATACCTTTTAGATCTTTGCAGCATCTCTTTTTCTGAAATAGCTCTTTCCTTTGGTTTGAATAGGTTATCTATGAAGAAAAAAATAATCACATAGCGTTTGAATAATTCATTACATGTCCTGTGTGTAATTCATATATGCAGTGCATTATTGTAAGTGAAGATATCAATAGCCTTCAATTAATTTGGCAGGTCCATTGCCCTCTACACTGAACAAAAGATTTCTCTCCCTATAATCAACCATCTCATTATTACAACCCCCATTAAGATGAACTGCATATCATTTTCTAAACCTTTTATGTATTTTTGTGCATTTATTTTATTATTGTAATGTGTCAAAAAATGAGCAAATTAAATGAAATATTAGATTTCTTTTGAACAATGATATTGTTGTTTTTTTCCGTTCCTATTGTCCCCGTAACTGTAAATGTATTCAGGTTTCATATAACAATGGGAACATATAGCAGACAGTCCATCCATCACACTAACAATTAAGTGCAGGAGCACCCTTGTTCATTACTGAGAAATTTCGACTTTAATAAACTAAAACCCAGAGGGAGACAAAGTGAAATATATCTCACAATCCTTCTGCTGTTACTGCTTCTCTGCTCTTGTAGTTAAAGGGACATTGGATTTATCAATGCTGCTGTACATTATCAAAAAGGAGCTTGGGGAGTAAGCACTTATGGACTATTTGCACTGTGCTAGATCAAAGCAATGCTGCCCGACCACACAAGTAAATAATGCAGTAGTTTAGTACATATTAGGAGGGAGGAGAATAAAAGCCAGAGAAGAGCAAAAAAATATATAAACTGTGTAAAATGATTTACTTTTTCAGGGTACAATTAATTTTTTACTCTAAAGGCATATCTAAGTTTCCAGGATTATTCCATGTCTGCAATCCTTAGGCAAAAACCATCCTTGATATATGCTGCACATTTCCTAAAACATTTTATTTATTTATAAATACCTAAAATCCCTCTAATTATTATGTTTAACCCCCAGGGGTGCCTACATAGGCACCTGACACCCCCCAAATCAGCATGGAGCATTTGGGAATAGATTTTAGCTCTTTACGAACCTTCTGTGTCTTCCTCAGCCAATAGGAGAGCACTGATGTCACTGCTGGGATGTGACCAACCAGCTACTTCCTGCTGCTGTATGCACAGTAAGAGTCTTTCTTTGCAGGGAGATGAAGCAGAGGAAGTGCTGGCAGAGATCTGCCCATACGACCTCAGTTCTTGTACTGAGCATGCCAGAAGCCACTGAGGTGGAGATTGATGCAATGTAGTAGACTGCTTCTGATTGTGGACAACAAAATAAGAATTTTACGCTAATTTAGCCTGGATTTTCTAGGGGCGTAAGCCATCAAATGCAACTGCCAAAAAACATTAGAAATGTTGCTATCTTCAGGGAAAGCTATTTAATGTTTATTTTAGGATTTTTCATGCATTTTCTTTCCATACACTAGTTCTTCTCTATCAGATGCATTCATAATCCCGGAAACTTAGATATGCCTTTAATTGATTTACATTCAAGTCAAAATGGACGTCTATTACAGGAACATTGTAATGGCTCAGCTTTTCCAATTTTAAGTAGTAAAGATCCGAATAAACAACTTTTCAATTCATTGCGATGTTAGAAAATTGAAATGTTGTGAGAAAACATATATTACAAATAGCTGATTAACACCTCTTTAGGCTGCAGCTTTCCCACCTTTTCCAAAACTAGGAGTAGCTCATTTGCTACAATTTGACACCAAACCTGTATAGCTAATTAGATGCTAAATTTGCTCCACACTCTGCAAAAGTGTGGAAAAGAAAGGAAAAATACAGATGGTGGGAAAAACAGCTTTTTTCAATGTGCATTTCTTAGTTTAACTTTTTTAACATTAAATTGAAAGCTTGTTAATTCTGGTCTTTACTAGTCACTTACAATTTTTAATTGTCCATCAACCCCATTAAATTTGGGCTATATTTTAAAACATAGACCGTAACTCAGATTTTCGTACTTACGGATTTTAAATTAACTCCGTAACGCAGCCCACAGACGACTTGCGGGTGAAAAGGCAGCAAGGCAGAGAAATGGCCCGCAAAGCTACCAGCTGACAGATGGTTTACGGTTTTGCATCTCCAGCTCATAGCTCTCAGCCTTTCTAGTTTTATAGCACCGTAACTTATGGAAATTTCAAGCCTGCAGCCGTTATGGGCTTCACGTTGGAGTTACTGGCTTGGAATTTAATATGGCCCCAAGTCGCTATTACTTGAGTCATAATGGAGCCCATAAATGTTACAAATAATTAATTGGCTACATTTTTCTACATGCAATCGATTAGATAATGAAAGGCTCAAAAGCATTGTGGCTGTTAAAAATGCACACAAATGTTACCAGGGCTAAAGATGCAAAATCCATATTTAATTACAACAATTCAACAAGCCCACAATTGGTTTCAAGCCTGTAAATGGCAAATGTATCAAAAATTTCTATGAGTACTAGATAGTGGGTTAAACACCTGTTCGTAGCACTGTAAAAGCAAATAAACCCACACTACTGTACATTAAAATACTGGGAAAGCAATGAGAGACATTAGAATTAATTGCACAAGTCTCAAGCTTGCAAATCTGCAATAAAAAAAAAAAAATTATGTTTTATTTCTGTGTTATATAGATCCGAGATTCAATGGGTTAATAGATATCATGGAACCCGCATGGACTAGAACAGTTCCTTTATTGATTTGTATTGATTTCTGTATTGTGAATATGATTGCGAATCAGACTTCTAAAAACGAATTGATTGCAGTTTAAACTCCATGTTTTACCGAGGTCATGATGACGGTCTGAGTTACTATTGGCTCTGTAACTTAAGGGCTTGCTTAATTGATCATGATCATGCCCTGAAATGCTATGTACAGGTTCATGGTTTGAGTTTGGTGCCTGTGAGCATGTAATTGTGGGCTTGAGCCAAATAAATAAATCTATAAATGTAACAAATTTCTAACCCGCAGACATACGGGCAGTGTGAAGATAATTACAGGCTTGAATTAAATAGGGGCCATAGGGCCATATTAAATTCTAAGCCAATAACTTCAACTTGAAGCTTGTAACGGCTGCAGGCTTGAATTTTCCCTGAGTTACGGTGCTATTAAATTAGAAAGGCACGAGCTGGAGACGCAAAACCATAAACCAGTTGTTGGCCGTCGGACTTGCAGGCTAGAACGTAATCAATTCAGCAAGCCCGTAGTTATGGGTTTAGATGGAGCCAATGGAAACAGAGATCGTCAGCATTGCATCACAAGAAAATGGAGGATTGATTTTAAAGTCTTATGGGGTTCAATTATGATCTAAGAGCGAACCCACATTCCAGTCACAATGCAATATTAATAAAGCCGCAAATATGATATTCGATCAAATACGAGTTACAGTATATGTATTAACACATTGATTGCTGGGATCAATATAACACCAAAAATATACATTAAATGACGTATTTTTCTGAGCCTATTTACTTTCCCTTTTAATATTAGTACAGTAGTGTGTTTTTATTTGCTTTACAAGTGCTACGTATTGGCCTTTTTCCCCCTTGCGGGGCCACCAGAGCACATACTGGGCTTTGAGCTCCATTTGCGTGTTACAGGCTTGCTCATGAATGTCTTCTTTGCAAATTAATAGCTCAATTGGAAACATAGCGCTTATGCTTTTGAAAGATCAAAGGATTTACGGGAGCAAAGTTCATCGTAGCTCAACCCGTAGGCTTTTTTCGGCCCTGCTGCATCTTAACCCGGAAGTCTTCTGTGGGCTCCGTTATGGGGCAAATTTAATCAATGTAAGTCTTAAAATATGAGTTGCGGGCTACGTTCTAAAACGTAGCCCTAATTTATTGGGGGTGATAGTCTGTAAGTGGCTAGTACACCTAGTACCAATAGAAACACTGTGTGCATGAGCTCTTGGGGGGCAGACCTTTGCAGGGATTGTGTTGAAGGGTTGAGTTGGTGAAAACATGGTTTTTAACCACTTGTAAATGGTGGTTAGATATGCAAACCAACATATAGTTTATTTTAATGTTAAAAACATCCATATCCCTTTAAAATTGAAATAACACAAACATATACTGTAATCATTCCAGAAGTTAATACAACAGTAATGGAATAGACAAAAGAGTGTGGCCGAATGAAATGCACTTTGAGCACCTGTCTAAAATTACCCCAGCTCCACTTACAAAAGTATGACCAAAATGACAAGAGTTTTGATTGATGTACCCTTATCTGTAAAGTCTGTCCACTCATCTTTATCATGAGCTCCTAAAAACTGACTGTGCCTCTTTGTTACATATTTTTGTCCACCTATATATGAAATATACTCACTTAATAAGGGAAACCACTTAAAATATGTCACAACTCTATGTTCATTTAACATAAAGCCTGGCTATAGAAGATAGGGAATATAGGTCTGCGTTGGGAATAGGTGACCCCAAGATTTCTGATGGTGGACCTGTTTATATAGTCTTTTGTTTTTACTTTCTTTTAAAATATATGTAACTGCAAGAGCCATTATTTTTATTTAGTAGATTTCTTTAGAATTGTGTATATTCAAATTATTAGAAGCACTTAGCTCTTAATATTCTTTTGCATCTGTTATTGTCTTTGTAGTTATTACTTGTAACACATTTTAACAACCTCTCCAGACAAAATGCATTTGCTTGTAGCCCCTGGCACTTAATGCCAAATTAGCTTGTTCTGCAGAAGTCGTTGATAATTGGATTTATTTTTAGATTTAATACACTGCTTTTACTAATATAGTTATTTACTCTGTATTTATATGATATATTTATATAAATATATTTATACTAGGAAAAAATGTATTTCTATGTCATCAAATATTTAGCTGCTATTTTATACACTTATCTAAAACTTTCATTTTTTTCTAAGTTGACCTAAAACTTGATAGTTTTGCTTAGCTATGCTGTAAAGGCTAAATTACACTCCACAATGCAGTGAGTGTATTTAGTTTTACATAGAATATCAGGGTATACAAAACTGTAAATTGTCAAGGCAAAACAAAGGTGATGTTTTAATAGATGGATATATTTGCACTACAGTGGCCCCTTGTCAAGCATGCAGTTAGATTTTATCAATAACCACTACAAACATCCATAAGTAAGTAAAAGCACATATCTCTACCAGCTCCATAAAATGGGACATTTAAAAGACAACTTATGTGTCCATATGTGCTTTGCACCATCAGTTAGAGGGTGGAAAATCATGTCGAAAATATGATTACATTTTTAAAATTGATCAACAATTGATTAGATATTTTCATTTTAGTTTAGCTCTTGAAGCCATTTCACAAAATTCTGCATAAATAAAAAGGCTGGAGTCTGTATGTGTTATACATTGAATTTCTTTCACTTCATAAGCAGGCTATGGTGGTGCAGTGGTAAGCAATCCATTTTAAAGATTTTTTATTGTTTTATTAAAAAGATGTACAGGCAGGGACACACCAAATATTACAAGGGGGAGGGTGGAATAAAAAAACTATATAAAGAAAAATCGTACACATAATATACTATATATAAAGCTTAACATGAAGGTAATATTTAAAGATTCCGCATACCGGTAATTAATTAGAGGGAATATTTTTGTCACCTGGGGGGGGAGGGGGGTTGTTCCCCTCCCTATCACCCCCAGTTCATAGGCCCCTGTTTATAGTGCTATGAAATCTGCTGATACTCTAAAAAAGAATTATATATATATATATATATATATATATATATATATATGTATATATATATATAGGGCCAGGACTATACTTTCATTATAACATATCTCTATGAAGGTCTTCCATCCTGGCTCCTAAATACAGCCTACCTGACTCCTAAGTATTAGATATTTCTGTCCATTCCTATGGAGATAAATGGTCTGTGTGTTGTTGAAGAATGGTATACTTAACACTCCAGAGAACAGAATTGGAGAAAAATAGGAAGAGCTTGAGGTCCTCCTGTTACCTAGAACTGTCCTAAGCAGGGGGTATTTTACGAAGAGGACACATGTTAATCTGTGATCTTCTGTGGCCTATTACTCTTTGCTGTGACTCATGTCAATACAAGATTAACTAAATCTCATGTATTATAATTAGGGCTGCGATGACGTACTGAATGCACTATGTAGGATTATATGTCTACCCACTTCGGCGCTCATTGCAAGCCTCTCCCCACGTGTACTTTACAGGGCCTGCGATGAGTGCCTAAGGTGCTCATTGCGAACCTCCCCCCCCTACCCCTGTGTAGTTTAGGGGCTTCGCCATGAGTGTTACTGGCTGCTTTTGGTAAAATTTTACTACGTTGGTGTAAATGTTACTGTTGCGGAGGAAGTGTTACTGGTTTTCCTCAAATGTTAAGGGTTTGGGCTATTTTTTGCGAGCTTCGGCCTCATTTTCATCCGTTTCGCATTTTTTCGGCCGCCATTTTTTTCTCACCTAGCCGATTTTAGATTGTGAAAAAATGGTAAATATGCCTTAAATTAACTTGTAACCTCCAAGGCTCCAAGGCTCTCCCCCTGTGCTGTGTGTTAATTTGAGGCATTATTGTTGCTTTTTTCAGCTTTTTAGTGTTCAGTGATTCATCTGTTAAAGTCATATTTTTGCAAGGCGCACCGTCCTTATACGTGCCTCTGTCCTACAGGCCGTAATTTTGCGACCCTCGCTAACGAGAGCAGTGGATGCTACAAAGCGCAGTCGGTGCTCATTACAAACCTAAGTCCCGTGAGCTTTGCAGTGTCGTGCCTCAACTGCTCGCCTCGCTTTGCAATATGACCAACATCCTTGAACTGACAACTATATATGTGATCATTTATTTGTAACGCGCCAACATATTCCGTAGCGCTATTAATACATTGCAAAAGATGGAGGGCCTTGTCTTTGATCTTAGAATCCAGTGTCCAAAGTGTTTTCTTCAAAGCACATTGCAAGATTGAAAACTCGCAAACTTGCAATCTAAAGATAATGATAACAAAATGAAATACAAAATAATAACATAAACATGCATTTTCATCAGTACCAAATAGTATTCACTTCTTTTTTTATAATGTTATATGTTAAAGGTGGCAAGCATATCATGAAATGATTAAAAACAAAAATGAATAAACATTAATTTTACACAGTCTATGTTACATTATATATAAATATAAATAAATACATATAAACAAACACAAATATTGAATGATGATGATTACTATTATTGTTATTATTATTAATATTAATACATTTAATATTTAGAAAGCACCAGCATTTATTGTAGACCTTTTTAATAAGTAAAATAAAGTACAGATGGTGCAATTAGCAAATTACAAAGCTATATACAAATACTAAGGTAAATAGAAAGTTCAGATACAATATTATACAAATAAGCTACAAATGTTTTGGCAGACAGTTTTGTGCAACATAGTTTAAGTCCTTGCTTTAAAGAGTTTATAGTCAAGATGGTAAGGGTGGGGTCTGAGACAGGAGGGTGACAGGTGCAAGATGGCACTGATTAAAACAGTAGGTGACTGTTACACTGTAGGTTGTGTGTGAGCTAATTGATAGAGAATGCAGTTGTGCAGTTTTGAGGCCGACAGATAGACTGGTGGAGCGAGGAAAGGAGTTCCACAGAGTAGGGGCAGTACAAGAAAAGTTCTGAAGGCGAGAATGAGAGGAGGTTACAAGAGAAGAGGAAAGAAAATGGTCATTAGCAGTGGGTGGTTGGGAGAATATTTTGAGATGAGGGAGCGATTTAAGGGGGTGCACTTTTGCTAAGGCTTTTATATGCTAGGGCCATGATGTTAAACTATATTCTGGGGGCTATGGGAAGCCAATGAAGTGACTGACAGAGAGGTGCTGCAGACACTGAACGTTGAGTATGGTATATCAGTCTAGTGGAGGCATTCCTTGGTTTGAAGGCACACAGGTGATGAGAACGCAAACAAGGGGTGAGTTGAAGTAGTTGAAGCGAGATATAATGAGAGCATGCATTAGACTTTTAGTTGTGTCTAGTGTAAGATAGTTCCATATTTTGAAGATGAGCTTTAGGAGGAGGCAACATGATTTGGTTATTGATTGTTTGCGAGAAATGAAAGAGAGTCCAATAGAAACCCAAAATAGTGGGTCTGGGAGGAGGGATAGACAAAAGCATTACCAACATTAAATGGTATTTGAGGAGGGGGTCATGTAATAGAGGGTGGAAAGATTATGAGGTCAATATTTAAAAAGGTTAAATTTAAGTTGACAGGTGGACATCTAGGAGGATATGCTTGAGATGCGATTTGTAATGTGCTAGAAGAGAGGTGGATATGTCTAGTGCTGAGAGATAGAATTGAGTGTCATATACATATAGATTTTATTAGGGTGCCAATTATAGTTCAGATTTTGGTTTAAGATTTTCATTTATCATTCTTTAAGCATGAGTCGTCTCTGATGGAATTTGCCAGTTATATTTATCTGTGTATGTTTTATGTTAATGGCTGAATATTGGTAATATCATTTTAAGTAACTATAAAATATATTGCTATTGCGGCATTGAAACATGTGATGTTGAATATCAGCATCGCAGGTAGTTAAATGTAAGATTTGTTTTTAGAAAATTTGGACTAATGGGATTTTCACAGTATGGTGCTCATAACACACCTTAATACGCCCATTAAACATCCAGTTTATGATAACTTGTAATGAGCCACATTAGGTTAGCTTTGAAAGGGGAAAAAGCCTTTAGTAAATTGAACAATGGCAGGCCATGCTGGATTGCAGGTTAACACAGGCTATTAAACCTGTGTACCCACCCCTGATCTTTTAGTAAATCCCCCCTTGAGTGTCAGGGTAGAGCACAAGCTAGTTATAGAGCCCTAGGCAGAATCCATATAATTAATCTAGACTGATTGGCTGGAACTTGGATTTTAGATTCAGAATTTAATAGAGAGAGGTCCTTATAAAACTGCATTTATATATATATATATATATATATATATATATATATTTTTTTTTTTTTTTTTAAATTTGTAATTTTTTCATGGAAAGAAGACTTTCAGAGCCAGCTCATTTACAGCCATGCTAGACAACCATGGCTTCCATGACCCTCTGAAGCCAACTATAGTTATTTTCCTATCCATGGGCTCAGTGGAAAAGGCCGTAAACATCTTTTTACCAGTACCCGATCTTCTCTCCTATGCTGTATTTCTGAATATTTTGCTACTTGATGCAACTGCCGTCTTGAGGTATTGTAAGGAAGATGCCAGTATCTTACAAGTGCTTCAACTTAGATATTTTCACTAGTTGAATCATTAAGAATTGCTAATAGTCTGGAACTATCTCAAGTGAATGATTGTATCTGTTTAAAGGTCTATGGCAATTCCACATTTTCAGTATGTTCTTTTGCAGAATTATGACTGACGATGGGAAACATATTTAGAAATTAAAACAAAATACAATAAAGCATTTAATTTATTAAAAGGATTTGTAAGGTTTCTTGATTTAACTATAAATATAATATAACCTATCTATTTACTTTTATGTACTTTATGTTATTAAGAAGTATTTCAAAGTTCTGTTTATTTCTGCCTAAAAGTATACAAACTTTACTTGTTTAGGTCTGCCTTTCTTCTTCTTGACAGTGAAGCATTTTAAGCTGTTTCCATTGTGGTTAGTTCTAAGTGCTAGAACTTATAACAGTACTAATGAAAATCTGTCTACAGTTAGGAAATCACCGGAATCTAGCAGCTCCACAAAAGCAATAACTGCACAGAATAAAGAATAAATACGTATATCTTTTATTATATAAAATGTAATTACTTCCTAAAATAGAACCCGATTCAATTGCAAGCACGCATCCTGCGGGATACAGTACATATGTCTGCTGGCGTGCAGGGGCCTCCCGTTCGTCTCCAATTCCAGTGCTATTCAATTAAAGGAGCTCGCAAGTTACGGGCCCCAAGCCGACTCTGTAACCATTCACTCATCTGTAGCAGTTCAGGGCAGGAATATGATCAATTAAACAAGACCTTAACCTCCCATTTCGAAACAGCCAATAGAAAGTGAGACTGCCATCATTACAGAGGTAAAACATGGAGGTTACATGTCAATCAATTAGGTTCGGGGGTCTGCAAAAATGAATGCCAATACTGTTTTAGTCCATGTGGGTGGCCTGATATGTATTAACTCGTTGATTCCCGAGATCGATATAACCCTGAAATGAAACATTAAAATAAATATACTTTTACTACCGATTTGCGAGCTTGAGACTGTTGTGCATTGTAATGTCTTTCATCACTTTCCCCGTTATTTACAGTGCAGTATTGATTTTTATTTGTATTTACAGTGCTGCGGACAGGGGTTAAACCCCCTTGCGAGTCCTCTCTAGTAGAGATGTCGCGGACCGTTCGCCCGCAGACTATTCACGGCGATTGTGGCTCTTTCGCGCTCGCATCGGTCAGGCGGACACATGCGCTTTTCGGTCCGCCCCCTATTCTTTATCATTGAGGAAACTTTGACCCTGCACCTCACAGTCAGCAGACCCATTCCAGCCAATCAGCAGCATACACTCCCTTCCAGAGCCTTCCATCTGAAGGACAGCATACATTTTAGAATCATTCTGAAGCTGCATTCATTGTGAGAGGACAGATAGTGTAGCTACTGGAGATTTAATAGGGAAATAGATAGCCAGGCTGTGTATTTAGCTTCCACTACAGACCTGAAGGACTCATCTGATATCTGCTGCAAGGACAGCAACCCCAAAAGCCCTTTTTAGGGCTATTACATCATTTATTTTATTTTATATATTTTTTCTGTGTAATCTAATTGCATATGCCTGCCTGCCAACATGTGTGTGTGACAGGCTAACACCTAACAGCTTATATTGTGCTTATTTTCACTACTCATACCTGGTGGTGTGCCATACATTGAAAACAACCATTTTTTCCTGTAATCTAATTTCAGTTGCCTGCCTGTGTCAGGCTCACAGCTAATATTCTGCTCTGTTTCACCAGTCATAGTTGATGTACCATACATTGAAAAAAAACAACCCTTTTTTCCTTTAATCTAATTTCAGTTGCCTGCCTGTGTCAGGCTCACAGCTTATATTGTGCTCAGTGAAATAAAACAACATTTTTTGACTGTAATAGATTGAATAGCAATTGCCTGCCTACACGCGTATATGTGAAGCCTATTGCATCTACTCTGCCAACTTTTGCCAGTGCACAGTGATACGTCATATCTGGTGCAACCGTAGTGTACAGTGACATAAAACAACACTTTTTTGACTGTAATCGATTAAATATCAGTTGCCTGCCTACTGGCGTGTGTGTGAGGCCTACAGCGCCTACTCTGCCAACTTTTGCCAGTGCACAGTGACACTCATATCGGGTGCAACCTAGTGTACAGTGAAATAAAAGAACCCTTTTTTTTCTGTAATCGATTGAATATCAGTTGCCTGCCTACAGGCGTGTGTGTGAGGCCTACAGCGCATACTCTGCCAACTTTGGCCAGTGCACAGTGACACTCATATCTGGTGCAACCTAGTGTACAGTGAAATAAAAGAACCATTTTTTTACTGTAATCAATTGAATATCAGCTGCCTGCCTACAGGCGTGTGTGTGAGGCCTACAGCGCCTACTCTGCCAACTTTTGCCAGTGTACAGTGACACTCATATCTGGTGTCACAGTAGCTTGCACGCATAGTACCACTAATTGAAAAAAAAAATGACAGGCAGAGGCAGGCCACCCTGCAAGGGGCCGTCGTGGTCGTGGTGCTGTGATTCCCTTTGGCCCTAGAATAATGCCTAGTTTTCAGAGGCAACATACCCTGAACCTGAAAAGTTCTGAGGACATGGTTGACTGGCTAACACAGGACACCCAATCTTCTACAGCTTCCGCTCGGAACCTAGACGCACCATCCTCCTCCAGCTTAGCTTCGGGCACCTCTCCAGTTACCACTCGCCCACCTGCCGCCACCACCAACACTAGCACCAGAGCCGCTTCACTTGATCCGTCAGCAGAGTTATTTACACATCTGTTGGAAGAAATGAGTGATGCGCAAACATTAGTGCCAGAGGATGTAGATAACAGGGATATGTCCCAGTCAGGCAGCAATACACACATGGACGTACAGTCTGATGATGATTATGTTGTACCCGGTGCTGCTTCCTTTGTTGAGTTGTCAGATACAAGTGAAGCGGTTGATGATGACGATGCGTCCGTGGATGTCACGTGGGTGCCCTGCTATAAGAGAAGAAGAACAGGAGGAAAGTTCAGATGGGGAGACAGAGAGGAGGAGGAGACGAGTTGGAAGCAGGGGGAGGTCGTCCTAAGTAGCTAGTGGCACAGTCAGAAAGCATGCATCGGCACCCGGGGTCAGCCAGACAGCACGCCAGTCAACGCATGCTGATGCCACCACAAGAATGCCGTCATTGCAGAGCTCAGTAGTGTGGCAATTTTTTGGTGTGTCTGCCTGTGACAACAGCGATGCCATTTGCAACCTGTGCGAAAAGAAGTTGTGGGAAGTCCAACACCCACCTAGGTACAAATTCTTTGCGAAGGCACATGATGTCACATCACAAACGCCTATGGGATCAACACATGAGTACAAGCAGCAAACAAAGTCAAAACCGCCATCCTCCTCCTGGTCCAGCATCTTCAGCCACGTCAACCACTGCTGCCCTGCTTGCCCCCTTGCATCCATCCGCCACTCCGTGTCTCGCCCTGAGCAGTCCCTGCTCATCTGCCCACAGTCAGGTGTCTGTCAAGGACATGTTTGAGCGTAAGAAGCCAATGTCACAAAGTCACCCCCTTGCCCGGCAATTGACAGCCAGCTTGTCTGAACTCTTAGCCCGCCAGCTTTTACCATACAAGCTGGTGGAGTCTGAGGCGTTCAAAAATTTTTTAGCTATTGGGACACCGCAGTCGAAGGTACCCGGACGAAATTTCTTTGCACAAAAGGCAATCCCCAACCTGTACTCGATTGTGCAAAAGAAAGTAATGGCATCTCTGGCACACAGTGTTGGGGCAAGGGTCCATCTGACCACTGATACCTGGCCTGCAAAGCATGGTCAGGGCAGGTATATCACCTACACTGCGCATTGGGTAAACCTGGTGACGGCTGCCAAGCATGGAATACGTGGCTCTGCAGAGGAGTTGGTGACACCGCCACGACTTGCAGGCAGGCCTGCTGCCACCTCCTCTACTCCTACTACTCCATCCTCTTCCATAACTTCCTCGGCTGAGTCCTCTTCTGCTTCTGCTATGTCTTGCTCCACATCAACGGCACCCCCCAAGCTCCACAGGTACTATTCCACATCCCGGATACGGCAGTGTCACGCCGCCTTGGGGTTGACTTCCCTGAAAGCAGAGAGTCACACCGGACCAGCACTCCTGTTCGCCCTGAACGCACAGGTGGATCAGTGGCTGACTCTGCACCAACTGGAGATCGGCAAAGTGGTTTGTGACAACAGAAGAAATTTGTTGGCGGCATTGAATTTGGGCAAGTTGACACATGTGCCGTGCATGGCACATGTGTGTAATCTGATTGTACAACGCTTTGTGCATAAGCACCCAGGCTTACAGGACATCCTGAAGCAGGCCAGGAAGGTGTGTGGCCATTTCAGGCGTTCCTACACGGCCATGGCGCACTTTACAGATATCCAGCGGCGAAACAACATGCCAGTGAGGCGCTTGATTTTAGACAGTCCGACACGTTGGAATTCAACACTCCTAATGTTCGACCGCCTGCTCCAACAAGTAAGGGCCGTTAACGAGTATTTGTATGACCGGGGTGCTAGGACAGCCTCTGCGGAGCTGGGGATTTTTTTGCCACGTTACTGGACGCTCATGCGCAATGCCTGTAGGCTTATGCGTCCTTTTGAGGAGGTGACAAACCTGGTCAGTCGCACTGAGGGCAACATCAGCGACATCATACCATTTGTTTTCTTCCTGGAGCGTGCCCTGCGAAGAGTGCTGGATCAGGCCTTAGATGAGCGTGAAGAGGAAGAGTTGTGGTCACCATCACCACCAGAAACAGCTTTATCAGCATCGCTTGCTGGACCTGCGGCAACGCTGGAAGAGGATTGTGAGGAAGAGGAGTCAGAGGAGGAATGTGGCTTTGAGGAGGAGGAGGAAGACCATACATAGCAGGCGTCCCAGGGGGCTTGTTGTCACCTTTCTGGGACCCTTGGTGGCTGGGTGGAGGAAGAGACCTTCAATGACATCAGTGAGGACAAGGAACGGGACATGGCTAGCTTGGTATCCAACCTTGTGCAAATGGGGAGTTTGCGGTTGTGCAAAGGGACTGTTTGCGGTTGTTTGCGGTGCATTAAACGGGGAGATTGGTCTGTTACTGTGAAGCGGGTGTAACCCTTGCACTACCTGATCGATACAACATCATACCTGATGTTTTAAAGCATGTTATTCCAAACAATTTAGGAATGTTAGGTGATTTATGCCCTTTATGGCTTAAAACCAGACTCTGCATCAACTATGTAGTTTTCCGTGGGAGTTTTGCCATGGATTCCCCTTCGGCATGCCACAGTCCAGGTGTTAGTCCCCTTGAAACAACTTTCCCATCACTATTGTGGCCAGAAAGAGTCCCTGTGGGTTTTGAAACTTGCCTGCCCATTGAAGTCTATGGCGGTTCGCCGGGTTCGCCGTTCGCGAACATTTGATGAAATTCCCGTCCGCGGTTCGCGAACCGAAAATGTTATGTTCGCGACATCACTACTCTCTAGCACTCGTAGGATTTTCTCCTATATTTGCCGTTTACGGGTGTGAAAACATTTGCGGGCATGGGGAATTGGAGTAATTGTATATAACTCAAGATCAAAGGCTTTGGGAGGCTGTAAGTTCTGGGTTTAACCATTGCAAAGTTTTCAAGCCTGTAACCTGTAAACCGCCCGGTTCCCGCAAAAAGATGCCAATTGAATAGCAAATTAACTTAAGGGTTTCAGTAACTTACAATTGCTCATAGGTTGCCCTTTAGTTCTTCAAACAGGTGTAAATTTGGGGCTTTCTTGGTTCTTTAAGCACCAGTACTAATTAATGTTCAAAACAATAACCCTATTTGTGTCCTATATTCTCAGAAATGTTTTAAATGACCACTGAGTTATTTTTTACTGCAGTCTTCAATTTTGCTTGTTGAGATGACTTGGTGTGTCCATGTAAACAGCCTTATTCTATTGCTGCGATTTTGAGATACGGGTTCCCAAGTGGAGGTCGCAAGCTACTTTGCTATTGAATTGCACTCCGTTTGCATGCTCCAATCGGGTTACTTGCTACGAGCTGCGATCCATTGCAATTTGTCAAATCACAAGTTACTTCCCTCAAAGCCTTTGATCTTTCACGGCCGCAAGAGTTGCGGCCGCTAAAATCACAAATTGATCTTCAATTGCTACGATTTTCCCTCGCGAATCACTCTGTCAAGCCCGCAAATGACAAAAATCGATCAACAGATTACTGGGATCAAGGAGGTCTCGTAAAGGGCCTAATTACAAATCGGAGCACTTGAAATGCAAATATAAATTAAATACAGCATTGCAAATGATAGGGAGCACAATGGGTGACATTAGAATTAAAAGCACAACATTCTCAAGCTTGCACATCGCCAAAATAAAATACTTAATTTCATGTTTATTTTCCATCCAAAGTCCTACAGGCTTCAACCTCCAAGCCCGTAGGACTCCAACCTCCATTTTTGTTCAAAGTCCTACGAGCTTGAATAATGAGTTAGAGAGTTGGAGGTCATTCAAGCCCGTAGGACTTTGGACAGAAATTAAACATGAAATAAAGTATTATATTTTGGTTATGTGCCAGCTTGAGAATATTGTGCTTTTAATTCTAATGTCACCCATTGTGTTCCTTATCATTTACAAGGCTTTATTGATTTTTAATTTGCTTTTTAAGGTGCTCCGATTTTTCGGGCTTGAACCACGACTTACGACCTTGCGTCCGTGATTATGTTCCAAGTCCGCAAATGCTACTGTTGATAGCATGTTTTCCGATTCTCGCGACCGGCGCCTAACTTTTGCGCCTGGCCAATTGTATAGCAGAGTAAAAGTAGACCTACTTGAGCTGGCATCTCGACCGCAGGAAATCGGCTACTTGAGATTGAGTTATGGCCCCGAATAGAATGAGGCTGAAAGTAATTATATTTCAGTTAGCCCTATTGAAAGCACTGACAGTTTTAGCTGCCATATTTCAACTGCATTCAAATTCTCTTCCCACCTTAGAGACTACATTGATAAACCCCACTGAAGCAAAACTGCATATAAAAGGTAATAAACTAGTTCTTCAGAAAATGTGTATTTTATATATATATATATATATATATATATATATATATATATATATATATATATATATATAGGACTACAGTGGTTCTCTGTGATGTGTTTACTTACTAAGTATTAACAAATTTTTTTTTTTTATATATTGATTTCTCTGTTGCACCTGCAGCCGTTACAACTTCACATCTTATCAGAAGTCTATGTGAATCGTTTTTGGGTGAATTAATAAGGACAATACATCCCAAGCAGCACATTTATCATGGTGTATTGATCAAATGGATGGCTGCACACATTGCTCATTATTTATAGCTTGCATTAGAACTACACTCCTACCTGAATAGTACCAAATAACCAGGTGGTGGGGCAACGTGAATAGACAGGTGGTTGAATACGTTTAATCAACCATGCTGATACCAGAAGGCGGGCAAATGACTGTGTGATTGCTATTTTATATGTTTGCTAAGCTCTAATATTAATCTATGGGCTGCTTATTACAGTATATATTTCTACTAAACAGAACATGAATGTCTGCCATGAATATATAACGGGCCACTATAGTCTGAATTATTATTCATTTAAAAGAATGAGTTGTATATATTATGGGTGTTGTTTGAAAATTAACTCTAAAGAAACAATGAAAGAGATTATAAGCAATGTATCTGATCCGTCTTAGTCTTACCGGTGAATTGAAAGAAACTTGAGAGGACGAATAAACAAGGAGTCAAGAAAAGGTTGTTATCTGTAATTCAAAAGAACAGGGCTAAAAGAACAATGTTGTCGCGGATCAGAGATTCACAAGGCTACCTGCCTCTCTGTTTCCTGTAACATGTAAAGATAGCGTAGAAGAAACATTTTTTTTTAATTGGGGACTTTATTGTCCATTTGACTATTCCATAAACTTTGATCCTGCAAATGTTTTGAAAAATATTCTGATCTGCTTTTTGCATTTTTTGTCCTATTCATAGTGTGCTCTAATTAAAAAATTGATAATGAACAAAAATGTTTTTAAAAAAGTTCCAAAATGTAAACAGTCTTTGATTTTTCACAAATATATTTCAATTATGTTTTACTGGAAGGAGATATATAATTTCCCCCTTACATGATTAGTTACTTGAGGGGGACCTTGGATGCAGATGAGATATCTATTCAGTTATATTTAAAGCTGCCACAATGTGGCACAACTTAACAATAGGGCTAAATAGAAGTGTGGCTTCCAAAACAATCAGACTCCCCTCAGGCTACAGGCAAAAAAGCAATGCTCTCAAGGTAGAACACGAACTTCTCTTTTTGAGAACTTTTGGCAAAGTTTAATTTACTTTCTTTGAGAACACAGTACTAAGAGAAATCTTTCTTTGCTACAAGCTATTATTTCAGTCCCATAGATAGAGCTAAACAATTCTTACCTAGAGTTCCAAACTGGGTTTCTCTTTCTGTGAAGCTAAGCAAAACAGAAGCAGTTGGAGAGCCCAGTGCTAAATAAAGTTATACAGAGGTGAATATCTTGATAAACCATTGTGTGTACAGTGGCATCTTGCCATTTTTCTTGCCATCCATTGTACACCGAGCATGTACTGAATATTTCTTACCCTGTGATTGAACTGATATTCCACAAATCTGCTGCCAATATAAATGGATTTTATGTGAAGTGCTGCAATGTGCTGTAACATAGAGTGCATATCATCCACATCAAAATCATCCATACCCTTAGAAGTCTCAATCAGACACACTATGGGCCATATTCTATTGCCCAATTTTGTAAACTTACACACACTTAAAATCACTGTTAATATTGCCACATATTCTATTAGCTACTCGCAATCCAATTACGAGTTCCCTGCCCACAATCACTACAGGTCAGCCAAAGCCACAAAACAGGCCTTAGAACTCCATTGGTTTTAGCACAACTTGAATATTGGGAATGATTAAAGTTACACTAAATTGATATTATATTAGACCCGTCACTCTATCTCGCAAATAAAGTCTGACCCGCAACTGAAAAAAAGTATCATGTTTCTTGCAAAAATATTACAAGTACTAAATAGGATTTGCAAGGGCTTTTCTAACCCTTATTAAAGCTGTAACAGCAATTAAATGCACAGTACTGTACTTTAAAAGCATGGGAATGCATGGAAAGACAGAATTAATTGCACAACTGTCTCAAAACCACAAATTTGCAATTACAAAATATTTTGCTTAAATGTTATTTCGGAGTAATATCAATCCCGGGACTGAAGGGGTTAATACATATCATGAAACCCACATGGAATAAAACAGATGATCTAATGCATTTCATAGATTGCTTGATTGTGAGCCAGATCTGCAAATATTACTTATTGGTACTAATTAATTCTTAGCCTCTGATTGCAGATTACCTGTAACTTCCATGTTTTACTGATGTCATGATGAGGGTCTCATTTATTATTGCCTGTGTGTAGGAAGTAAATTACGGGCTTGCAGAAATATTGTCAGATCATATGATCACGCCCCCTGAAATCTGACTTAAGAAGGCAGGGTTATGAGTTTTGGCCTTGCAGTCATAATTTGCTAGATGGAAACAATTGAATACATATAAACATTTATTTAAAAAAAATCCCAAATTTGTGAGTTTGAGGCATTTGCGAGCAGCTAATAGAATATGACCCTATGTTTTCAGCATTGCTTTGTTTTGGTTAGGTGAGGCAGATGAAATAGCTGAGGCTACATTCCTGTTTTTTTTCTCTCATCCATGAAGGAAATATTTATATGTTTAAAGTAACTACCAAGTTATCAAATTGGACACACATGTAAGGTCAAACCTAGCTGGTAAATTGTAAAACTGCAATTTCAAGCAAGGAACATACTCTTGAGTCTTCGTTAACCACAGCAATGAGGTGTTCAATCAGATGAAGGTGTCTGTAGTTGCCAGGTGTAGGGTGTAGTCCCTCATATTGTTCTGTCTCTTTTCCAAGGCTTTAATGAGTGGTGTGACCTGTGGTGTGACCTGATGCAATTAGGGCATTTCTGGTACCTTAAAAGATTTAAGTGTGCTACATAAAAAAATCTAACAATCCTCCAATGTACATACGTACGATAACTTACACCTTTTTCTGATAGATTGTCTTGTAACAATTACTAACTCTTCCATAGCCAAACCTTCACAGATTTTACTTTAGTAAGAAGCTGTAAATGTTCAATTTCTATGTGTTTTTCTGTTAGAGATCTCAAATATATTTATTATACAGCATTGTTCAAGACACAGTTAGATATGTAACACTGAGTTACTTAGAAACGAGGTGCAAGTTAACTGCAGCTTTTTCAATGCCTTGGTATTTAATATGTAGAATTGTGAGAAGCCATATAGTGGGTGAGACATTTAGATAACTTGCCATAGTGATTACCACTATCATGCCAAGCATTACATGATGCTCTAGCCTTTTAATGTATGATTCTACAGTTGTATCCAAGAACTTGAATCCAATATGTTTTTGGAAGAAATTAAGAAAATGAAGAGAAACTTGTTGAAGTGGTACCCCAGACATAAAAAGTGTGGTAATGTAATAAACATGGAGACATTCTTTACATATGAATATGTCACCACGAAGGTAGCTTTCTACAGGCTACAGACCCTGGATATGCCCTATCATATGCCTTGATTAAACCACTGCATTTATCAGTAGTTAAATAGACATGGAACACAATCTCATGCATTTCAAAGAGTATATTTTGAATATTACAAGAGGTATTTTTTTTATGACTATCATCAGGGAAAACTCACAATAGGGTTGGGAGGTTCTGGGGCCCTATGGGAAATGTGACCTCGGCTGCCATAGAATGCAAAAAAAATGTTTTTAGTTAAAGGTATATATAAGTTTCCTGGGTTTCAAATTTTTCCTAAAAAACAGTCACTGATTAGTAGAAAAATATGTATTATATTGAAAAGATGAATGTACTTAGATATTTATATGCTGGATACTGTTATCTGGATTTGCACACACCTAGGAAGCTTACATAACAGTGCAGAGCAGCTAGGTACAGTATGTGACCTTCAAAGGAAGTGCGGCCAGTCACACCGTTGGTGGGGTCACAACTGAAATGTTCCACAACACAAAAAACACCAGCAGCAGTTGAAGCAGTTGATTCAGAAAACAGGCAACCTGCAGGGTTGTAATCTAGTGTGAATATGCTGCACAGATAGACTCTTTTATAAAAATACATAGCACTTTCTAACATGGTGCCTCACTACATATCCCAGGCTGCAAAAAACTTTTTTTGAATTTTATGCTAATTTAGCCTGGGTTTGGAGATGATGTTAACCCTAATTTTCCACTGTCAGAAATTACAAGACATTTTGCTACCTTCAAGGTAAGTGTTTACATGTTTATTTTAGTCTTTTTTCATGCAAGTTTTTATACACTACTGATTTTCCTCCAGCAGATGCAGGCATAATCCGGCAAACTTAAGTATGCATTTAAGTAACAGAAAGAGGGTAATTGATTATGGGAGGAAAGAGGAATGGTGAAATACACATCATCATTATTTTTTGCAGCCCCTCCTCCCCCCCAATAGGTGGTGCATGGGCCATGTGGGAGTGACAGCACCACAACACTTCCCTTCCCCTGATTGTGAGGGGAGCAGAAGAGCGGGGCATGATGGAGTTGTATTATTGCTCTCCAATGAGGCTGTCAGCAGCTGTGTAAGTTTCTCAGTCCTCTAAGGCAAATTAGAAAATGTGTATTTAAAGTGCCACTATATGCTACTAAATATAAAAATCTGTTGTGGCATAATTATTTAGTATTTATGTAATTACATTAACATTTGAATGCTACAATATATTGCATGTGTATACCACATCTATATACATTTGAAGGGACTTGTCAAATGCCACAGTTATTGGAGAAATGAAAGCTACACATGTAAATAAATATAATTGTTTGTTGTTATTGAACACTGAGTTATGTGTTAAATAATTGTGTTTGTAACAGGTGTTTTAAGCACTGAAAATCTGGGTTAATAAACAGGAGGAGCATATTTTGTTGGTATAACAATATAACATATACGTTAACCATTATAAGCCTCTGTGATTATACTATATCATTATTTTTATTTAATTACTTTGAAAGTTAATTATTCACTCTAGATCAATGATTCTCAACATTTTTGGACTGGTACCAGCTTGTTACCTTCCAGTGCTCATGGGGACTGGCCTTGAGATCCAGAATATATTTAACAAGGTGAGACACAGTATTTGTATGTAGTTTTGCAACTATTTGAACAGAGTACATTTTAGTCAAGTAAGGTAAGATCATCAATAATCATAGTGGTATGTTTAAAATGATAGACTCTCCTCATCCGTCTTAGTCCTTGAGACCTTATCTACAAGACACCAGGAACAAACGCTGGTCCTCAGACTGGCTATTGGGGAAACACAGCTTGTGGATAAAGTTAGCAGCAAAGAGGTAGGATTTGTTCTTATTTACAAGCGTAACTAACCCATCTGCTCAAAATGCTCAAGTGGAGGCAGTGACAGATTTTATTTTCCTTGGATCCAAGATCTCTGCAGATGGTGATTGTAGTCATGAAATTAAAAGACATTTGCTTCTGGGGAAGAAAGCTATGGCAAGTCTATACAAGCCATGAAAAAGCAAATATATTACATTATTAACAAAGATTCTCTTGGACTGCAAGATCCAATAAATCAGTACTACAGGAAATCAAGACAAACTGTTTACTGGACGGTTTGACCATGAGGCTGAAGCTAAAATATTCTGGCCATATCATGATAAGACAGGATTCCCTACAGAAGACTCTGATGCTGGAAAAGATTGAAGGCACTCGAAGACGGGGATGGCAGCAGTGAAGATGGATAGATGAGGTCATTGAAGCAATGAACATAAGCTTGAGGGAGCTAAGAGAGGCTGACAGATGTGCCTGGCATGCTGCGGTCTATAGGGCCACAGGCAGTCAGCAAAAACTGAATGACTAAACAACAAGATATTGCAATCATATTTATTTACATATATTTATTTATTTATTGGTGTACTTTCTGCAACAACTTGGATTTTTGCTGTGTCCCTTAGAAGGCTAGCAAATTGGATACTTAAAATTTAAAGTTATATTAAAGTGAGGTGGGTTATTAATGCATCTGATTTTATAGTAAATTTATAGTGTCTGAAAAAAATTGTTTGCATGAAAAAATTCCAAAGTAAACAGTTAAACTTTTAGCCTGAAGTTTGCTGAATTTTTTGCTTTTGCAACTGTTTTCTCTCAATGTTGACAACCCCTGAAATTCCCAGGGATAATTAGCATAACTTATACAATGTTCCTTTTTGACCTGGAATTGTGCAGACATGTTAAGTTAGCACCTGTAGTCTGCACTACTGTGGAAAGTCACATGATTTCAGATACTTTCCTTGTCTTTAGCCAATCAGCATGCACAGGTGCTGCATATTTGATATCTCATTAAACATGAGATATCCAATATGCAAATCTCAGTTGCTGGGGGTGTCTACATCGACCCCAGCACATTTTTTTTATTTTCTGAAAAAAATGTTTGCATTTTTTAATGCAAAATGTTTTTGCTAGGTGGGTTAAGATGCATTCTACAGGATTCATTCATAACCCACCTCACTTGCATATACCATTAATGTGCAAATAACATAAAGGGAGGTTATGGGAGATAAAATTGCATGTGGAAAGTGAGTGTGTGTGTCTGGGGAGGGGGCTGCTTATAAGATTTATACAGGGCTCCAAGATTCTTGAGGATAACCCTAGCAGCTTACCTGAATTAGCAGAGTCTGCTAACATGAAGTCCAAGAAGGAAGTGTCCATAACACGTTTGCTAAATTTGAAATGTTTTTTAGTCGAAAACTTATGCAGCTGCTAATGTTTTTTTATACATCTTCACAAATATATAACGTTTTTGTTAATCTATAGTGGTACTTTAAATGAGTATTGGGTACAATGCTATATTTATTACAACAGTAGCCATGACACGTACGTGTCTAAAGAACAATAATGAGAAACTGTAGATGGAATTATTAATCTGGAACCACAACCCTCATTAACCATCATCGACCTACAAAAAGTCTGTGTATAATGTACTATGTGGAAATCATCTTGTACACACTTTGTTCGCACGCCAGCGCAACTGTTAAACTCTTCTGTTCATTACTAAGATTTAAAGTTCACTAAACTGCTGGTAGCTCTGGAACAGTCCTAATAACATTACCGCTTTCTAGATATAAATCCGGTTATTAGCAGAATATTTCATTTTATCTTCACACAGTGGGATTTCTAATTTGTTCAACTTAGTTTATGACACAGCAGCTCAGTCTATCTTAGTCTAATTAGGTTGCGAGAAATTAAGCAGTTTACATGACTTCCAACCAAAGATTGTACTAAAGCTGTTACAGTGTGTTATTTACCTTAGAAGAGCTCTTTCCTTTGAATATTTTTTAAAAGGATAAACTGTTTATTTACAGGACACTGTATACACAACATTATTCTCTTCATGAGTTAGCGTGAAAAAGCATGAAGAGCGCTTTTCATAAAACTGATGTGCAGAGAGATGTGTATTTAAATGGAAATTGTATCACCTGGTAGCTCTTTTTGTGTCATACTGAATATTCCATATTATTAGAATAAAGATAGAGAATAAATAGAGCATGTGTGGGTTAGTATTGAAACACAATATTGAACAATCCATTGCCCTCCCATGTTGTAGATTCATTGGAAATTTATGTTTTTCTTGTATGAGTTTAATAGCCTCACTTTAGTCCTATATTTAAAATATTCTGCGTATTTTCAAGAGAAGTTCTTTAAAATAGTTTGTTTCCCTATTGAAAGGAATGGAAGGACACTTGAAATATACAGTTATATCAAACTGTTTACAAAGACACAAATTCCACAGAAAGTTGGGGCAGAGACAGCACAGAAAAAAAAAATGGATCCTTACCATGGTCGGATTTCTCATTAGGCCAAATAGGCAGCCACCTAGGGGCGCTTCCCTGTGAAGGGTGCCTTATTTCACACATCAAAATGTTCCTCAGCATAAGAAAGGAATTACTGCAGTTCACAGACTTGCCGCTTGTTGGCAAACGTCTGGAAAAAGAAAGCTACAAAAGAGAAGTAAGCAGCTGTGCCTAGGGGCGGCGAATATGTAAATCCGGCCATGAACCTTACAGTAAAGGAAAATTGCGTATACAAGTTAAAACATAAATATTGTATTTGTGTTTTGCTTTTTTTTTTTAAATGTTTGCCCATTATAAAATTTAGTTTGCCAAAATACTATATAAAATACTGAACATAGAGGCCCTTTAAAAATGAAGAACTCTCAAATGATATGTTATCAAACAGATTTAATTTATCTGCTGTGTGCAGAAAGATCCTTGGGGTTTAAGTGGTGATATTACATACACTGAATATTTTCAGGAATTTAAAGGAGAAGTGAACCTCAGTTTGAGAAATGCCTCACTTGTTTGACATATACGTAACAAAGTAATACCATTAGCAGCTATGTAAATAATTAGCCCTTGTACTAACTAGTAAGTGCAGGGCGATACATAGATAGGGTCATATAATTTATGTAACCAGAAATGAGAGAGGGTAAATTGAGTCATAGCGGCACCGGTGGGCGGTAAGGACATTTTACCATCAAAAGTAGGTGGTAGGTATTAAAAGGTTGGCGACCCAGCTTCCTTTGTATTCTAAGCCTCATCTAATGTCAGCAAGTAGATATACAAACTAAAATGGCAGATTAAACTGTAACATAATTGCTAATAAAATAGAGCTTGCATTATTATCATTATTTACATCCTAAAAACTTGGCTTTTTCAGATGTACTTCTTCTAAATGTTTTTTTTTTATATATAGCTACGGGGATCCTATAACTTTTTAGGTACATAGAGGAGTGAGTATAGATAGGCCTGTTGGTTCGTATCTGCAGCCAAAATCTATGTTTCTAATTTATTTCCAAGCCTCCATCATAAGGTGCAGTTAACGCACAGCCATGCTCCCTTTGGGGTTTTATAATGCTGCTTTTTATGTATAATACTTGTTTAAATTGCTGCCCATTTTAAAAAACAGATCTGGTAAAACAATAGTAAAGTTGGCAACAAAACTGCTGAGCAAACACAAGCATGAAAATGTCAGGGAATAATCAAAAATTACAAAACTTACTGCCAAGATTTTTTAACTCAAAAAACAGCCTCAGCCCAACAGTGATGGCTCTGCCATAGACTAGCAGGAGATAGGAAGTAAATGATATCTGAGCAGTGCCTTGTGCTGTAGATAAACTCTGCATATTGTATTTCAAATAAGAGACAGGATAAAAATAATGTCAGTTTTGTAATCCTGAAAGACAAATGGCTCATTAATGTGCTGTATGCATAATACTATTCAATAGCGTGCTAACAGCAATATCAATATACAGCAAATTGTGCTTAGTACTAATTCAGTGGGGAAGATGTACTGAGGTGTGTTAATGGAGCAATTTATTACCATTTTGTGATATTTTTAATAAGTAAACTTGATGGGTAAACACTTTTCAGAAAGTAAAAAAAGTCCCATATTTTCAGTGCTCTGTTTTTAAATAACTAGAATTAATAATTAGCTAAAAGTTTTTAGATCATTAATAAATAAAAACAATATTTAATTGACCACCAGTCATATGCAAAATAATATGTAATTTTGCCCATATCCATTGTTTTCTTGTAAATATCTCCACTGTCAGCTATGTCTCAACTTTAAAGAAAGGCAGATAAACAAAGTCAGTTGTCCAACTTATTTAGTTTTTCGCACAACAAGATGTTTTCATAGTGGGTTATCATGTCCATAGGACTTCTGATTAAGCTCCTCTATTTTTGTTGTTGCTTGTGCAAATGCCCTTAGGGATCAGTCTCCCTAAAGGTCATGGGGGCTCCAGACGTGAACTCCTTTCACAGTGTATCTCAATGAGGATTCAGCTACAATCTACTGACAAGGCCCAACTAAGGTCAAAACGTATATCTGGCATTTGCTGTTTCTGCTGTTCAGGGAAGAATTGCCTGGTATTTCGGGGCTGGATCACTCTATTGAGTGGAACCAGACTGATATATTACAGGATATTTCTCCCTGTGAAGGGCACAAGTGGCTAAAAGCGGTTGGTCTCAGAGTGGGTTATCATGTCCATAGAACTAACTAATTAAGGTTGGTTTGTTCTCTGATCGGGTACCTCTATTTGTGTTGTTTCAACAAGCTGGTGGGCGAGACTTAAAATAGTAATTAAGAAAATGTATATCTAAATATATAGATTAACACATTTATACAAATATTGTATGGGATAACAAAAGATTCATATATGATGCTCCAAGTGTTTAAACTATCCCAAGTGTTATAGCTTAATAATTTTAGGTTTGTGAGGTGAATCCAACTGATAGATAGCTCATGGGTGGAACTAGCCAGTTGACCACCAGATGGATAGCACGGGTCTGTGGTATAAAAGTGAAAACTAGCAATTCTCTGGTTTTAAACATAATTTGTCTGAAAAGATCCTCCCTTCTTTTATGTAAGAACATTAATTGACTCTCACTGTTTTCCCCTCTCCTCAGTTTGTACCCAAACCCTCTCCGCTTATTTCTCCAACTACTCCTTCTTCCCAATTCTCTATCAGAAAAGCTGGGTTGGGTGAAGCAGATCTGTCATCTTTGGTTACATGTGTCCTTTTTCAAGACCATTAAAATTAGCTTGGATGGGTTCAAACTTGATATCTGTGTTTTACATTTTTCTTACAGCGTAAAGTAAAAATGTCTACAGATTAATTAAAATATTTACCCATTGAACTCTTGAGATATACACTTGCTTCTCTGAGACGATAATTAGTGGCACACTACAATAATTAGGGACATACAGTAGTATGCTTATCAGTTTTGGGTATGAGCTATGATTGCCTTAAATGAGTAATAACATAGGTGTATATTACAGAAACTAATAAGCATATTGTGTCACCCAGAGAAACGTGTATATATCAAGACTTATTTAGTTTAGAAAATAGTGACTGGTATACGACATAGACATTTAAAAAAAATAATAAACATAAACCTAAATGTAACAGTTCACCTGGTCCCCTATGCTGTCCTCAGTCATGTAGAGCAAAGCATTACACTTACAAGAAGAAGGTATAGAGGTAATGGAGTGATGGGAGACATACTTTATCTTAGGAGTCCTCTTGGTCTCATAAGGGCCCCACAATCTATCTAACCCTTTTTCATCATCATTATTGGAGAGATAGCAAAGTGAGAGGTGGCATGGTGAATGATGGGAACTGTTTTGTGTAGCCAAATAAACTGGATGTTAATTATCGACCTAGGAAAAGGACCTCATGCTGTTGATAATAAACACTCTTTCCCATTTCAGAGGACATCATAGGGCTATATGTGAAGCTACTAAATTTTGTATGCAGACTCTCTGCTGGATGTTGCCTAACAATGATCTAATCACTGTATTTACAAGATGCTGGCCTTATTAAGAAATTGTTTTGGGTCTAATCCCATCATAAATGATAATGAGCTTTGCATCATATATGTCATGACTGACTTTTAGGGTCAGGGTGGGATTCCCCTGAACCTCCCAAGCAAGGGACCTTTATGGCCCAAATACAAAAAACTGTGAAGTCATGGACTCTGTTCTTGGGACCCTAAGCACATGTGCTTGCTAACATCAAAATGGACATGAGATGTGTATTAAGGACTGTGACAATTTGCCTTTCATTTATGTGTAATGTTTTAAGATTTTTGTGTGTTCATAATGTGCTGTGATAGTGACTTGTTTAGTGGTAATGATTCTAAGTTTGTATGTTACCTAGTTAGTTAGTTGTAGTAGTAACTGCAAATATGTTATTTTAAAAGCGACTAGTGTGAATATCGTGTTGCTTATCTAATGTGTGCATTTATAGTGGTTTATTGGGTGAAATATGATGGGTGTAAATGAATAAGTGAACTTTTCACTCCAATGCCACATATAAATAAGAAGTATTGCCCCTGAGGAGTTGTAAAAGATGGACCATAAGTAACACATCAGATCTGGAGACTGGGAGAAACCTGACCCTCTCTAACATATTGATAACAGAAAGATACCAGATAAGTTATGTCTGAGGGAAATGACAGGGGGCATCAGACTGTCAATCAAAATCAGGTTGTTAGTATCAGACCAGTGATTGGCTACAAAGTGGGTCATCCATTCACGGGGCTTGTGGGGGTTGGATCTTTGTTCAGTTTGATATATCTGGCAAAAGAATGAAATCGTCTCTGTCTGATACACTAATCAAATGATGTGGGCTTCGTCTAATCGAACACAAAGGGGTAGAAAAGAGTTTTATTGTTTTTAAAAAGTTAGTAACCTTTGGGCTGAATCTGTAACCTGTGATTCCCTGGGTTATTCTGAGAGATGCTCCTGATGGAAAGCTGGGCACTGAGATAACCACACATTCCCATAATCCAGGAGGATCCCTGGGTCATTACAATATAGGAAACTAAGAAATACAAATAACCATTGCCAAACTGAAAATATTTGGTCATATTGGTCAAGAGATGATTTGCTAAACTACATTTTGACATATGACCAATACAATTGTTGCATATGCAATTGAGTATTTCAGTTGACAGCTTAATTAAAGATCTTAGTGGCTACACAACAGAAAATGTATAAACAAGCATAAACATAAAGATTTAAGAAGTTATAAAATACATTTCTGGTTCACTGCATTATGGAGAAAAAAAAGCATTATTGGAAAAATGCATATATCTTTAATTAGCTAATTGACTGTCCAGGACTAAATCTTCAGCATGAAAGTAAAGTTATTTTCTCAACCTTGCAGCTTCATAAATATGAAATTTATCACTCCACAATGTGAAGACATTAGCTTATCAAGTCCCTCTATAGAGCAGTGAAGACATGTTTGCTTTGCACATAGCTTAACAAATCAGCACAGAAAACAGAGGTATTTATGTGCACAATTGCATTGTATAGATGTTTAGTGCATCTCTCTTAGAGATCATTATCAGAGCAATATATTTTTACGGTACCTTTCAGGCATCTCTTTAAATAAACCCTAAAATGCATATTATCTACTAAAATAAATGAAACTAACAGAATTGTGATGTTAATACTGTTTTTACACCATGAAGATAAGAGAAACTGAGTAGATTATGATAATCTGGATTGAGTTCGAGAATATTTTCTAATGACCCCTTGCCTCTAATATTATATTTATGCAAAACATCAAATAATGGTCCACAGAGATGTTTTCTGTATCCACTTACAGAATATGATACAAGTTTTACCGTTAATATAGGAGAAAAAGCCAAGACATGTTCTGAGACTAACAGAGGAAAGAAGTCCAGCCAGGCTACTGGGCTGCTCCTCTTAATTTCCTTGCACCCCACCCTAGAATCCGGAGGTTGCCTGAACCAAGTCCTAATTCTAGTCCATGGAGAGCCCAGTTAGCTGTCTTCGTTATTCATATGTACTTTTACTAAAGTCTTCTAATCATGATGTGCTTATATGCTGGCTGATAATTACTTGTCTGCATTTCACTCATTCTATTTTCCCTGCAGTATATACAGTATATATACATATATTGTTTTTATATTATATATTGTTACGGTAATAATTAAAGTTTGTGTTGTACATTGGCCATTCTTTAGATCTTGATACAAATATAAATATTTTGCTCATTCTACAATATGGTAAAAATCAATTATTTGCAACCATGACAGTCCGGTTTTAAAAAAATTGGCTAGGAAACAAAAAATAACAGCTTGCAGCCCGCTCACCTCACAAAACGATATGCTCTGGAGAATGGGAGAAGGGAAGAAAGCCAACATGGCAACCCTCAGACTTCAAGGGTCTCATTCAATTGTGATTTGGCCAATTGAATAGAGCTCTATATAAGCACATAGCATATATTGTTAACAGAAGTCTTTAGTTAGTGAAGATCTTGCTTTTGGATAGAAGTTCACTAACTAAAAACTTCTGTAAAAAAAATATGCTCTGTGCTTATATAGAGCCCTATTCAATTGGCCAAATCGCAATTGAATGAGGCCCCAAGAGAGGGAAATTAAAAATGTATCAGTAATTTATAATAATATAACTGGGCTAATGTGGTTTCATTATGCTGGATGCATGGCTTAAATAGTACTAAAGATTTTGCATTAAAAAACAGTTCTCTAAAGATTAAAATACTTGTAATACTGTGGTGATGTAGATTTGAACAACTGTCAGGAACTTCTTCAGACAAATTTCCATTTGGTCATGTCAGATGTAGTCAATACGTCTAAATGGAGCAAGTAAATTATTATTTCTTCATAATTAAAAAAATCAAACAAAACAAGTAAAGGTAGGAGATTTTAACAATATAATTTAGAATAAAACCAATAAAATTATAAAAGAAACTAATTACCAATATTTTTATATTTTTAAATGAATACATATATATATATTTAAAAAAATATATATTCATATTGCGTATATCAGGCTTATTTAAGATATTTGATAAATATAAATAATATGCATTATATATTAAGTACAATATTTTGTTATACAATATTTAAAATTGCATATGATCAGATATTTACCAAAGGACTGATACATTTGACTTGATTTTCTCTATCAATGGAAGGCAAATTCATCTTGTCCAAGAAGTGATAGAGAGATTTTTTCATACATAATTTTAGTCATAGCTGGAATAGTGTTTTTAAGCCAATACATAGCTGTAACCTTTTACTTAAACTAAACAAATGTGTGTGATTAATATTTGTGAAGCTTTATGAATATAAGGGCAAAAGATGAGAAAGATATGTTAGTGGCTTCAGTATCAGTGGGGTAATATTTTTTTTATTATTTAGATATTTGTTGCCAACAGTATTTCATCTTAGAGTATCCCCACCAGATATATTCAACAGTGCCAAACTCGATTGCAATCTCCAAAGCATATGGTCTAAGGATGAATATATGAGTTAAATATCCCTTTAACACTGTTCGCTCTGATATATGACTACATATTGTTCTGTGGCTTTAATGACAAGTAAAGAGAAGCATAAGCTTTTGTGGCAGGTTATATACTGTTGTAGGTTCTCCTTTTATCTTTTTGCTGACAAGTGATGACTTCCATCTATCATTTTCCTGCCAACCTATTACCAGTGAACTGTATTCCATTGAGATATGTTTTAAATCATGTGTGTAAAGCCCTTGTCTATGGATTAAAGTCAATTTGCTAACTTTACTGTCATGTCAATAAATGTTGTTAAACCAGACTTCACCTTACAAAAGGTAATTGAAGGACAGAAGCAAAGCATTGTTTATGCCATCCGCCTCTCATTATTGCCTCGTTAACACAGAATTGAAGCTTGGTCAAGAAAGTTTGCAATTGGTTAGTTTGTAAATCTTATTGCCATTACTTATGTAATGAATGTTCCTTGTTGTATCTCACATATATCATTTTATAACAAGATTGGAAGAAGATAAGTATACATTTTACAGAGATAAAAGGAACATAGAATAGCATAATAATAATTAGCAGCATTTAAATCCTTTTACATAGGTAAATTATTATTACTCTGTGTTTATAAAGCTTTGATCATTTCTGTAAAGGTATTGTAAAGGATACAGTAAAATGTAATAAACAGATTACAAATATAAACAAGTTATAAGATATGCAAGATAAATATAATTATCACTGGAGTTTATTAGAATTTACATTTCTCAAGTCCTACCAGGAAGCATAGTGACAGCTTTGCCTCCTACTCCTGCCTGACCCTGTTGCAGATGTTATTTCCATGACTGGAGTTTCAACCTATTACAGGAGGCATCTTTTCGCTCATGGATTAAAGGTAATGTTGAAACTCAAATCACGAGAAACGTATCTGCAGTATAATAAGGCAAAGTCAGGTGGTAGTTCTGTCAGTATGCTTCCTATGCATTCTGGGAGTATTATTATTTTATAAGCTTCAGGTATACTTTACTATTTCCCTATTTATTACCATAATCCATAATCCAGACTATATGTAATGATCTTTTTCAACCTTTCTCAGGGTTTAATACACTCCAAAAAAAAATGCATATTTAGATAAGATGATCACCTACCCCAAACTATTTACATCATACACTATCATCTAGAGTAAACCACTGAGGTACGGATATAAAGACTTGACCTCCCACCAAACAATGCTTTCTCCTCCTTCCAGCACACCCCCTCTTCTAGATTATAAGATGTTTTGAGAGCAAAACCCTGTTCTACATATGTATAGGTACTTCTTTATGTCTCCAACCTCTCATAAGGTTTTTTTCCCGCTTAATGGCACTATAGAATATCTGACACTATAGAAAGAACAATATGTTTTAAATAAAACATACACTATAACGTATAAGGCAGTCATTCCCAATCTATTCCTCTTCAACCAAATATTCATGTTAGTGTCAACCAATCAGTTGATTCATCGTCTGAGATTGGCACACTTATGCAACATTTTAGTAATTGTTAATATATATTTTTGATTGTGAGCACTGGCTTGGATTCTGGCAGCTTCATATTGGTTACTAAATTGTGAGGTTGAAACATTGCACTGTTGTCCTAATATACTGAATTCAAACAGTTTAATTCTCTATCCTGTAGAAATTATGGAGGTCTATGTAGTATAGAGAGTACTAACGTTCCAGCTGATATCCCCAATAACTCAATACGTGTAGCACGGACAGCAGTAAGAGAGAGTGGTGGTGAGTCAGTAAGATGCTGGTAGGTTGGCCAGGTATCTGAAGCCATTCAGACTGCAGTGCATCCAACAGCTGCTGAAGAGTCAGGGGCAGGGTTGTATAGGCAATAGGGAGGTCATTGTAAGTGACTCAAATACAGTAGCAAGTACTGCAAACCATCATAGACATAGCAACCTAAAGAGTATGTTTGCTAATGCAAGAGGCTTTACAGAAAATGGGGGCTACAATGGAAAAAATAAGGTTGGGGTGCATCTGGTGTCAACTTAACACCACCTCACCCCATCCAGGAGCCTGATGCAGTGCTCAAAAGAAAATTTGCCACATGAACCTGTAACATAGAAAAATAAAACAATACTCTTTTTTTTTTATTTTTTATTTAAATGTTAAAATTCATCCCTGCTTTGTCCTGTTTATTTTTTTGTTTGTTTCCTTGATTGTTTTTTTTATTCCAAGGCTCCCTTCCCAAAACCCCCCTGATCCCCTCCCAAACCATTGGGCCCTCTATTGTTTTATTTTTGTTAGCACTACAGCTCCTATCCTATAATCTCCTCCCACAGATGCCAGTTTTTCTGAAACAGTTGGCTCTTCTTATTGCTTATATTGCATTTCTTAAACCAAAGGCTCCCTTCCACCAATTTTCTCTCCAGATTCCATCTCAAACTACTGGCACCTGTTTTTATTTTCCTTCCCCAATTTATGCACCCACAGATCCCGCCCCCAGCCATTCAGCACTTTTTACTGTATTTAACCTGTGACGACCCAGATTTGAGGGGATACGTGCACCTTCATTTTCTCCCTCTAGATTGTTCCTTTTGAGTTAAATCTCTCAGCGCCCAGCTCTGCCCCAGGACCATTATTCACAGAGAAGCAGAAAAGTGAAATCCCTTTAGTTGGGATAGCTGAGAAAGGAATACACATGCACCTTTCCTTAGTGCAGACAGCCTCAGACATATCGTTGCTTATCATGTTAGAATCAGACTGCCGTTTATTCCTACTTACATAGATATATATCACAAACACCCAATGCATAATGCTCCTCCCTGTTTCAGAGGTCTGCTCTTCCCTGTGACCTCCTCACAGCGTCCCTAGACTATAAGTCCCCATCCCTGGTCCCAGATACCAGAGCCTGGGTGTCATGATCCCCTTGCCCACCAGTCCTTAGGACTCATATGATCCTCCAAGGATGATTAGGATTTTGAGGATGGCCATTACCCTGGTGTGGCAATCTGCTATTTCTTCAGTTGGGCTTCATAAGGCTGCTATGGACAAACCTACCCAGCAGATCCACCAGGCTATTTTCATCCCTTCACCAAAACAGCTGATGTCTCTAAAATGCCTTACTCTTTATGCATAATTTAAAAATATGAACGCAGGCTCAGCATTATAAAATCAGGAATTACTTTTATTTATGTGGAAAATTTATAACAGGTCTAATAGATGAATATTTAAACTTGAACTGATAACATTCTGTAATAATCTGTGAGTTTTCTGGGTTTTCTATTAATTGCTTGTACAGTATTTGACTGTTTCATGTGCAAGGCATCATAATATCTTTACATCCATTTCAGTAGTTGTACAGGACCAGGGCAGCTGTAATCTCTGTCACTCTGACACACACACACACACACACATATATATATATATATATATATATATATATATAATCTTCCAGATATCTTATTCCATTTATATTAATCCAGTCAGACAGTGATAACTCTTATCTTCTATAGGGATGCTGATACATATATATATCTTCCAGATATATTATATCATATATATATATTAATCTCAGAGTCACCGAAAGCTGTTACCTTCCTTTTCTCCTGTCAGAGACATCACAGACTAGGTCATTCAGCACAGACTTTACATAACTGACAGATTATATAGCTGACTCTATTCATGGCAGTTACAGATTGCATCACTACTTTCTAAAATATTTAACTGTTCATGAACCAAACATGCAACACACAGACTTTAACATCACAAGTCAAACACACAGAGAAGCAACATAACATACAGTAATTAACATACATATGGTAATCAACTTAATATAACATTAAATAACTACAAAACACACAAAGGCAGTCCTGATAGGAGTCTTTAAGCAGCCAGGGTTATGGCCATCCTCAATATCCTAATCATCCTGGGCAGATCATATGAGTCCTAAGGACTGGTGGTCAAGGGGGATCATGACACTGGGGTTAACTGATTAGGTCACATCAGATCTTAGGCCTGGGTTAGGTAAAGCATATCACTTTATCTGAGGCCAGAGAGTGGATGCCTGGCTGCTCTAAAGGGCCATTTAAATACTCTCAAAATTAACTCTTAGTTGTCACACAACAAACATGGTGGAAAGGTGTATCTGTTAGTTACAGGTAACATACCACTACTACAGTGTACATAACACAATATAGCAACCCCAACATTAATTATTGTGGCCCACACTGCACTACATAGGTTATTACGGTCATAACAAAATAGTCCTTAAAATTCAGGGCAGTGACAGTTCAATCTTGGGCCATACAGGACCTTGCTGGTGGGGTTCAAGATGTCTCCCATCTTGCCCCCCCCCCATAAGTCCGTCACAACATAACCATCTTGCTTCCTTCTTCATGATCTCCTCCCAAAGACCATCATTACAGCTCCTGATGTGGGTCTTCAAACTCTCCATTGCCCTCCTGAACCTGTCCATGCCAAAGAAATACCCTATATTACAGAAAAAACACTACACTTACTACAGAGAAGGTGCATTGTACCACCTGCATCAGCTGTAGCTCCTCCTCTGACTTTTGGGACTTCTTAAAATTAAGTGAAGTGAGCATTTTATATCATAATTACACTAACGTGGAGGAAATTACTTAAAGGCATATCTAAGTTTCACTGTTTTTACTTTTTTTCTGATTTAACACATGCTGCTTATATCAAAAACACACATTACATTGAGTCATTCCATACACACACAGTTTCATTTTATTTAAAAATTAAACTTGTTTCCCACACCCTTAGAACTGCTTACATAGGCACCTGGTACCTACCAATAGAAACATTACATTTGAGTACAGGTTTAATCCTTTACTAACCTTCAAGCCAGCAGCAGCTCAATGCAAAGTTCTACAGATCAGTGTCTAGTCCCCCAGTAGAATGAAGTATGAGGAGTCAAACATCCCATGATTCCTTCCTGCACAAACTGCCATCATTAATTGTTACATTGTATTAAAATGTATTAGTTGCCTCTGATTGGCCAAAACAAATTATGAATTTTATGCTAATTGTAGCAGGGATTTTCAGGGGTGTCAACTCACAAAAGCTGCTGCCTGCAAACTCAAGAGATTTAGCAAATATCAGTGTGAGTTTGTAAATTATATGATATTTTGTCCTGCAAAAAAATGTTTTCATACACTATTGCTTCTCCTCGATCAGATGCATTCATAATCCAGGAAACTTAGATATGCCTTTAACCGAGTTAAAACATTTATATAAAATTAAAAATGTTTGCCTGAAGATACCCTTTATAAGACCATTGTAGATTAGGAAAGTCTTCACATATTTGTGAAGTATGTACGGGCATTGTTACCCAAACTACATTTGTTTCTGTTAGTAGCCGTTTGGAACTTAAGGAGAACATTCCAAACACATATTTTACAATAAAGCAGCTTTTGTAATAATTAAAACAAGCAGAGGCCCATGTGGTCTGTTAGACACACACATTTTCTATCCAAGTAAGAATGTTGCTAAGTTCCATACTGTGTTGGAACAATGCCCAAATTGTAAAAACAAATAAAGGGAAGTGTTGATGATAACTGTTTTTGCATTACATATTATATCTACTCTGTATTTTGTAGCAAGGAAATGTGCTCCTTTGGAGGAGGTTTAAAGCAATATAAAGCTCATTATATACAATTACAGAATACCTTGCACCCCATACAAACTGCTGGCACATTTGGAGATTTGCTTAATACCTTTATTCTTTGCATAATATTTCTGAAAGAAAACCTATTTGAGAAAATTGACAGTATGCTGACTCAGCATGTCAAGAACACATCTGCATATCTGTTGTACTGTCAGCAGAATATTGAGAAGTAAATGTTTATTATAGACTTGTTTAATGAGGCCTTAAATGTTTTTATTTTGCGCAATAAAACCATGCTGTCCCAAAATTTCAATATAATAAAATTTTGGGAAAAATAACATTGTCATTGCCATAATCATAAATTCTAAAATTAGTTATACTGAATGATGCAAACATTTGCTCATGAAGCTTAGTACTCAAAAATAAAAAATTATGTATTCATCAATTTTGCTTTTATTCCCAAAGGAGGATCTAAATTGACATAAAATGTTAACATAAGTAAAAGACTTTTAAATTCAGCTTTTTAAATTCAATTATTTTATAATTATTTTCTTTTTTTTGTTAAAAATAATTTTGTTAATGCATTAGAAAATGAAATCTTATTGCTCTAAGTATCTTGAACTCTAAACCTCTGTCTTCTCCTGCAAGCTGTTTTGTAAAATGATTAATCCGGGTGGTAGCCAATGAGATGCCAAAGAAGCTAGCAGTGATATATATACATATACTTCAATGATGTGGCTCATGCAGCCACAAAGTAAAACAGTATAAAGTAAAATGAAAATGCCAGGGAGAGTAGGGTAGAAGACAGTAGTATATCTAATACATAAGGGACCACTGAGGTCACATTTTCCTTTATAGTTCTCTAAATAATTCAACTTGACAATGGTCAAAATATATTTAAAAGGTAAAAAATGAAAACCGTTTTTATTTTTTCAGCTTTACATAGTATTATTCTATACATAAAGCTTCCATTTTCTTTATTGGGCTACTTCCTTTGTAAAGGAATGATACCTAATGAAAGCATTGGCAATTTTATCTGTCACAAACCTATTATACAGATAGAAGTTTCCTCTGTATTCAAAATCTCCTCCCACCTCAGGAAGTTAGTTAGCAGAAACCAAAATGGTAGCTTACACTGCAGCATGATTGCTTATAAAGAGTAATAAAGTAGAAATTGTGTTATTTTTTTTTACAATTTAAAAACATTTCCTTATTTTCAATTATAGTTCTTAAAAATAGTATTGTGGAGGAACATGAACCGCCAGAACAGCGTTTGAGTGGTGCTAGTTAGTCTCTGCCACCCCAATTCCTTCTTAAGCCAGTGGCTGGAGCTGCCAGGAGATCTCAATATCCTCAGGATCCAGGATAATATAACTTCCCATGTGAACCACGCTTTAAGGACTTTCTGATTCCACCTACATCTCCTGGCAACTACCTAGTACCTCTACTGATCATGATTAATGATCCTCTAGCATTATAATTTTTTAACTATAAGAAAGGTAGTAAATGTGTCATTCCATGGTCACCATGAGTTCCGAGATCTCCTTCTGAGAATACATTATGATCTGGGCTACTTAAGATGTCATTTCTTGTATCCCATAATTCACAGTGGACAGGGATAAATTGCTGCTTGTCACAAGTGTATTACATGTAGCATTATTGAGGTAATTTTAGACATGTTGCTTTAAATGTATAAAACAATATTTGGAAGTTCTAGATATTTTTAAAGGACCATTGCATAATTAAAAAAAATGAAAATAGTAATCATAATTAAGAAGAAAACGTCATACAGTAAGTTTTAAATTAGAAACAAAATATTTGATTTCTCTGCTTGACCCTGGTGTAATCCATGATACATAGGATGAAGTTATGTGTGTGAGAGGGATTTTTACAATTCTGGAGAGATATGATTGCATTTCCTGAAGCCAGTAGTCTACGTCAGGGCCAGTGAGAGAGAAAGGATGAGGTATCAATTTAAGTGTTATCCAATTATCTTAACAAAGACTCTCTCTGCCATCCTTCTGTACTCCTCTATCCAATGAGAGCTAAAACACACACACTCATGATTCAGCTCTGAGGAAGTGATGTAACAAACACAAAATAAATTCCTGTACTCTTAAACTGAGTTTTCAAAAATTCATATTTTGCCCAAAATGTTTTTGTCTATGGTGTACATAGCTGCTAATACTGTTAGTTAGTACACACTTGACAAAAAGTTTTTTTTTGCAACTGCAGTTGCCCTTTAAAACATAGCAATTTAAGTATTAAGAAAATACATCACAGACTTCATGCACTGATGATGCTTGATTTAGAGGTCTACCAGATTGCTTTTTATTTCCGCAATGGTTTATAAAATCCTTTAAAGGCCTACCATAAATATGATTTCTGCACAGCTAAAACCCAAGACAGTAAACTAATAAATAGCTGTTGATAGCATTTTTTATTTTACTTTACAGAAGTAGATTTTGGCTTCTTCGGCTTACATGGAAGAAAACAAAGTGGAGCTTTGATTTATCAAAAGAACATTGTAGGTTAGGATAAACATCACATCTTTGTGAAGAATAAAACAAACCTACATTATCAGCTGTGTAAGCTATGAACATGAAAGTATTATCAAAGAAAATATTTAGCAGACACTGCTTCTGTATGTAGAGCTCAATTATGGAGTCTAAAATGGTGAATGGAAGGAAAGGTAAAGAAGAGGAAGATCAGAGGAGAATTTGTTATGTCAATAGAGATTTGTTGTATGGCAAAGAAAACCGTTTGTAAGGAATCATAGACATCTCCACTTACCAGCAGTCATAAATATTTTTCTATTTAAGTAGATTTATGACTTTGTTTCCTTTCTAATTATGCTCTTTCAGGGGCGGATCTACCAGTGTTGCAGGTGGTGCAGTGCACCAGGGCCTTCCTCTTGGGGGTGGGGATGGAAATGCATTTTTTTTTTGCAGTGTAGGGGCTCCCTAGGGTCCGCCACCCTGGCCCAACCGCCACAACCTCCATGGGACCCTTTGGGCCCCCCTGTGCCTCATTGGCCTCATCCCCCCAGCCTGAAATTGGTGCGTGCCTGTTTAAAAAAGAACGTTTCTACTGAAGGTCCAAGAGGTGGTAGTGTAGAGCAGCCAAGCATGCTTGACATGTGTACTAGGGAAATAAGATCTGTGGGGGGAGCAAAGGGCATAGAAATGGGTGCTATGTGAGGTGGGTGCTGAGAGGAGTATAATCGTAGAGGATGGGGCAGGAAAGGCACGCGTTCTGGAGCTGTGCTGCAGGTAGAGAAGCTTTGACAGGCAGGAGGTAAGGGTAAGTTAGAAGCTATGGAAATGAGTGTGTTGAGCAGCAATGGGTAAGGGTCTTGGGAAGGTTTGCTGTTATTGGAAAGGATCTTCAGGAGGGAGCAGTTATGGGAAGGTGTCTGGGGAGAAGCAAAAATGATTTTGCAACCACCTGGAGTCATCGGCCCACATTTTTGCACCAGAGCCCTCCATTCTCTAGCTCTGCCACAATGGTCCTTTAAAAATAATGGCAGTTGTCCTTTAAATATATTGCCCCACATGGAATAAACTAAATAATCTACAAATATAAATGAATCAGTAAAATAAAGAGTATATGAACTCTTTTACAATGTTGTTCACACACTTTATACAGCAACTAACACACATGGAAGCCAGGTTCAAATATTTGCCATACACTTATATCTTTTTTCATGGAGAATCCCACATTTTATTTTATTATACTTGATATTTTTATATTTTTCATTTATTATTTTATTTAGTAATTCTACTTGGACATATCACACTGAAAACCATGAGGAGACGAAACAGTATTAAATTAACTTATGAAGACATGAGACTGGGAAAGTGGGGTCTGCATGTGTACTCACCACTTTGAGGATCAGGAACAGTGAATACTTTTCTCTTTGAGGAACTAATTTTGGTTGGAAGCCTATGTAGTGGCAATCTTTGATGATTTTGTAAATCTTGGTTCTGTTGAGTTTTCCTGAGCTGTGACATAAGTTCCAGTTTCTGTACTCGTCCTTGTGAATTTGAAATAAAGTCTGGTCTATAAAGCTCTAGTGCTTCCTATTAGAGACAAAACAGAAATGTATTATTTTGCTGCTGTGTCAAGCCATACTATGGCCCCTATTCACTTGAGCAATTGTTAGTTACTGGAGCCCGTAATGTAGCCCGTAAACTAATCTGCTATTCAATTGGCGTCTTTTAGCTAGGAGTTAATACATATCAGGCCATCCACATGGACTAGAACAGTATCGTCATTCATTGTTATTCTTTTGTACAGTGCCGGATTTTGTGGGAAAGAGACACAGGAATGAGGTGTGAGGAAAGAGACACAGGGGAGTGAAAGGGGGAAGGGGGAGAGACACAGGGGAGGGAGAGGGGGAAGAGACAAAGGAGAGGGAGGGAAGGGACACAGGGGAGGGAGAGGGTGAAAGAGACACAGGGGAGGTAGAGGGGAGGGAGACACAGGGGAGGGAGATGGGGGAATGAGACACAGGGGAGGGAGATGGGGGATATACAGGGGAGGGAAAACGAGGAAAGAGACAGGAGGGAGAAGGGGGAGAGTCACGTGGGAGGGAGGGGGAGAGACACAGGGGAGGGGGGAAGAGACAAAAGAGAGGGAGGGAAGAGACACAGGTGAGGGAGGGGGAGAGACAAGCTAGAAAAGGTATATACAACAGGAAGACACAGAGATGTAGGGGGAAAATAAACAGAATGGAGCCAGAAACAAACAAACATACAAAACAGACAAGGAAAAACAGATATGAGAGGAAGATAAATGAGAGACAAACAACAGAAAAAAAGGGGAAATAGCAACAGTAGAGGCAGCCATGAAGGGATGGGGAGTGACAGAAATAAACAGGGAACACAAATATAACAAGATATGGAAGAAACACAAAAACAAAAGGATACACGGTCCTTTCCCTCTTCACCTTTGCAAAATCTGACAGCTGAAATCCCGCCGACAACCGACAGATGGTGCTGCCGATTTTCAAAAAAAGCGCGCCGACAAAAGAGGCCTTGAGCTATGAGAGGCGCGCCCGAGGCGATGGCCTCGCTGTCGACTCAGCGACATCGAGTTGCGCCACGTTGGAGGAGAGAATAGTTCTTGGCCTTACATCAAACATGACGGAGCATGAAAATTGACAGCGCCCTCTGCCGGATGGCTCCTGTAATTACAGCTGTCAGCGCTGCCGAAGACAAGCGAAGGTGAAGAGTGATACATCCGAAGACACATACAATAATAAAATTAGAGTCTACTCATAAACAAATGGGGACACAAAAATAGATGGGCACAAACCTAATGAGATATGGAGGGGAAACAGAAATAGATGGGGCACAGACATAATAGCATATGTAAGAGAAACACAGACATAATGACATATGGAAGATACACAAATAGACAGGAAACACAGACATAATGACATATGGAAGATACACAAAGAGACAGGAAACACAGATATAATGACATATGGAAGATACACAAAGAGACAGGAAACACAGATATAATGACATATGTAGGATACACAAAGAGACAGGAAACACAGATATAATGACATATGGAAGATACACAAAGACACAGGAAACACAGATATAATGACATATGGAAAATACACAAAGAGACAGGAAACACAGATATAATTACATATTGTACAGACACAAACTGACAGGGGGTACAGACATAATCACATATGGAAGAGACACAGACAGGACACAGGCATAATGAGATATGGGAGAGGCATACATAGATATGGGACACAGACTTAATGAAACACGGAGAAGACCCAGGACCAGATGAAAACACAGTTGTAATAAAATATTGAGAAGAAAGGCACAGTCAGACATAATTACATGTGGCATAGACAATAGCAGACAGGGGACACAGACTGGAAGAGACACGAATAGACAGGGGACACAAGCATATGGAAATATGGAGGTAATACAGGAACACATCAATTCAGATATGGAGGAGACACAAACAGAAGGGTCCACAGACATAATGAGATATGGAGGAGACAGGGAAGAGATGGGGAAGAAACAAACGGTGGCAGAGAGAGTCACCAACTACAACAGGGAGATAGTTGTATGGTCTCAAGGAACAGAGAACAGGACGCAAATTCTGCTAAAGTTATTTTAATGATGGACAAACGTATAAATAAATGCAAAGTAAAATGTGCTTACCCTCAGAGTCATCATAGCCAAGTGTTTGCTGATGTCCCCTTGTTGAATATACATATTGTCTTGGTTAAACACTGTTGGCATTTGCATGTTTCCAATATAACAAATTCCATTTTTCTCATGTGAGGTTACCCACTTGCATCCTAGAAAGATAAAATTGGCACAAACTGAATAATCTTAAAAAATATGTGTTTTCAAAATGGCAGTAGGGTGTGTGGCCCAAAAATAAATTTGCAGCCCTCAGTTACAGTAAAGGAAAACATTTTTAACAAGGGAATCAGCTAATAAAGTTTTCTAATTGCATATAATGATTATCATTGGCATAATTGCCTTAAGAATGTGCAAAATACTAGGCTGGTCCAAGTTTGAATGTTACGAATGCTATGTTTTGAAATCTATTTGTAAGGGAACTCTGAAACAAACTACTCGACTGTTTGCAATTTGTATTACTTCAAACGTTATATGTTTATTTATGTTATGTTTTTTATAAATTATTTCAGCCTTTATTTTATATTGTGGGAAATTATAGTGTATAGTGTAATCATTGTTGTGGTTGTTTAACAGTTTTGATACAGGAAAGTATAATGATAAGGTTGCTATTGCTTCTTTGTGCAGTCTTTGCAAACCAGATGCATGATATACATTTAGGGGCCAGGAAAATATATATACCATGGTCATAAATAAAATCTTAGGATGTCTGGTTTCTAGGCTGATGATATATATATATATATATATATATATATATATATATATATATATATATATATATCAAGATAGATAGATATTTGGCATTGTTATTTTATAAAGATCTCTTTTGCGCATCGCACTGGATATTCCCAGGTTGTAGGAATATAATTTTCAAGGCAGTGGTAAAAATGGATCACTGTTACAGTTTCATGTATCCGCCAAATATTTTTTTTCCTGAAATGTGGGAGTTATAGTGTTCAGAAATATTATTGAGTCAACAGATGGTGTGTAATGTGATAGCCTGTTTGTCATTCTACTGACAAATCTAGTTCAGATGTCATCACATATATTAAATTTGCTTTCTTATACAGTAAATATTTCTCTCTGATGTTGTGCTTTCAAATCATATTGCAATACTGTATGTTATGACTATACTCCATTGTATAATTAAAGAGTCTACTGAAGTCTATAATTTCCCTATAATATATCACTATTCTTCTCTAATTTGTTTCTTACAACACTCGTAGGATGAAAGCAATACTCTGTAAATAATATGGCATCTGCAGCATAAAGCATGCATTTGTAATTTTCAATTAAAGGACGACTGTAAAGCATTTACAAATAAAGCTCATATGGCTGTTTTTTGGGCATAGACTTTTAAGATTAAAATAAATAAAAGTCAATGTTTTTTCTTTTGATTATGTCACTGTTCCCTCAAGCAGAGCTGCTTATCTCCACCTACCTGTGCCTATCAGGGGCATGGCCAAGTCTGCCTGTAAGCTAGCCCCCCAAAAAAGGCTCTGGCTCAGACTGAGCATGCTCAGTAAAGCGGGGGGGACAAGGCGTGAGGCATATAGGGCAGCTGCACGAAGCTTACAATACAGCTGTTACCTCTATGTTCACAGTGGAGGCAAAGCTAACTATGTCACAGGGCCTGGCGCCAGAGAGGCGCAGAGAGGCAGCTCTACTTGAGGAGAGAACAGACTATTTAAAGACTAAAAAACAATATTACCTTTTAAAAACTTATACTGTTTTTTTATAGTCTGTGCCCACCAAAGAAACATGTGGTCATTTAATACAGGCTTATTAACTTGAAATAAAGTCATACTGTACATGATACAATGTTGGTATAGATTGGGCTGTATTAGTCAGTAGGTAAAAAAGGGGCTATATACAAAAGGCATAGTCATAATAAACTCTGCTTATTGGTGCAGGTAATATCAGGCTGCACTGTGGACTGTATTGCATATTCTTAAAGGGACATGGAACACAATTCTTTTTTCTTATGGATTTAAAAGTGAATGATTTAAGAATTACCAAACTTATGTTTTGCATGAATTTCTTTTTAGTAAAACCTGTTTAACTTCAATAAAACAAAGAGTTATACCTTTATATTACTGTCAATTGGCTGCAGGGAGAGGTCCTCAGATCAATTTAACATTTAAATATAATTTTTCTGATCTGAGAGCAACATTTGAAAAAGCAAAGAAAACACACAGTGGTACATTAACAAATACAGTGGCCCTCGGTTCTCAAACTCCTCGGAAGCCAATGATTTCGGAACTTGATGCATGTCACTGATAAAAAATTGGCTCGGAGCTTGGTGCTTAGAAATCGATGCGTCAAAGTAAAAAAAATAGCTTGGAGCTCAGTGTTTGCTCGTAACTCAATGCACTCATAACATCCCGCATCCTGTCTCTCAGGAGGTGGAAAAAAGTTCTGTACTATGGTGTAGTGTAGTTAGTGCCTGCAAGAGCCCAAGAGCAGTCTGTGGCTGCAAGAATCAAAGTGCAGCCTGTGCCTAAAGGATCAAGGTGTAGACTGTGCCTATAAGGACTAAACTGTAGACTGTACCTATAAGAATCAAAGTGTAGCTTGTGCTTACAAGACCCAAAGTTCCAAGCAGTAACCTCTCTACTCCTCCACCTCCTCCTCTACATCACCACAATCCCATTGGGCCCACAGGTCCTCTCAGAGCAGTTAAAGTGGAGTTAAATTCTATGTTATTTGATCTAATTATTGTTTTTTATTTAATCAAAAAACAACATCAGTTCAAACTAAAATGTGAAATTTAGTGAATCTGTGTCGGTTTAATGAAATCAGTATAGCATTTAAATCAGTAACTATGTAAATATTGTTTTATTCTGTTTTTAATAATGACCAATACAAAGAAAATGTCCATAGGGATTGCAGATGTGGTGAACCTGTGAAATGGTCTGTTATTTTTAGCTTATTAAATAGCTGAACCATACATTACCGATGATAAAATACATTTACAGACAAATCTGGCAGATAATCCTGGCAGTGAGAATACTCACAGTTTTTTTTTTAGCTTTCAAACATTTTACATGAAATTTTTTTATGTCAGGGGTCTCCAATATTTTTTAATATGAAATACAGTGCACTGCTGGCTACTAAAACACATCAATGTTTTAAGAAATAACAGATTATAAACTCTTTGTGCTATTCATATGAACTGCAATAGATTGTAGGCTCTTATATTTGCCTGTATTAAATAAAAAACAATTGCAAGCTTTGTTTACTACACCACTGTAAGAAGTTTTCTTTCTTTTTTTTTAGCCTGATGCCTTGTTTCATGTGAAGGTGCTCTGATGCTTTGTGGCAAAAACATTGAATACTTGAGGAACCCTTTGCCATCTTTGGGTTGTTGTGAAATGGTCTAGCAAGTTGAAGAGGACTTAATTCTGCAACCCAAAGATCTGAGCCTTGAGAAACTGAAACTGCGGACTTTGAGAACCCTGCCACAAGTCCCCAAAGACTGCAAATGGGTTACCAACCCACAAGAGTTCACAAGACTGCCCTGACCTTCACAGTAAGGAAGAGAACTGTACCCATGTCAGAAAACAAAATCTTGTCAAGTTTGTGCAAAAAGTGCTCAGTGTTTAGGCTAAATATATAAATAAAGTGCTAAGGTCATCTATGTCTGGCAGCTATCACCAACCCCTCCATAGTTTAGCAGATTGTCAAGATTATTTTATGTAGTTCTACAATTCTATACTACTGCACTCTATTTATAAATTAGCATTTTAAGCTCATAATGTTTTATCTTGCCCACAAGGTTTCCACCTTCTGTATCTCACCAATGTAAATCTACTAATTGATTTATGCAACAGACAACAATACAATGATACTTTGGTCTGTGAAAAAAACCCTTTCACATATATTATTTTTTTTAGCACTATGCTAAAAAAATATTTTTTTAATTTATGAATTACAATTTTGCTATCACTTTTCTTAGTTGTAGTCCAATGACTTTCAAATAGTTAATTTTTACATAAGTCAGTGAAGAATTTAATGCCTCAACAAATCTTTTGCATTTTTATTCTAAAATCAATTTAACAAATTAAAATGTGCTGATTTTGTTCGGAAGCTTAGTAAAAAAAATGCAGACTTCAGTTCTTTCCTAAAGCTATACTTTTCAGCAGAGCTATTTGTATCCCCAGTAATCTCTTTGGGGGTTCAATCAATTCAAACAGTTATGGGAAGTGCACTTAGTGTGATCTAGGGTTGGGTGCTATGTGGGGGTGCATGCTGAGAGGGGATGGCTGCTGAAATGCACAGGGTGCTATGTAGTGATGGATTCTAAGAGGGGTGGGTGCTGTGTGGGGGTGGATGTTGAGGGAAGCTGGGTGGTTGGTGGGAATGGATGTTGATAGTGGCTGGATGCTACCTTAAGATGGCTGCAGAGAGGGACTGGGTGCTATGTAGAGATAGTATATATATATATATATATATATATATATATATATATATATATATCCATGGACAAGAACTCTGCTTAGTATTGACCAAAATCTGCATGAAGGGATTATGGAAAGCCGTATGGAGAAGAAAAAGGCGTGACCTTGAACATGGACAAGGATGCTGCTTACTGGATATTGGCCAAACAAAAGCTAAAAAAGTGTTAACTGGGTGTAAATTCCTTGCAGCAACGGGTGGAACCATGGCTCTCCAGCAAAGGAAATGCCCCCACAGACATTAGATATGGGTTCAAATGGAGTGCTTATGAAAAGCGCATGGAGATAAAAAAAGGTGTAATCTTGGACATCTGCAAGGTTTCTGCTTAGTAGATATCGGCCAAAAAATGCAACATAGCCCTTAGTGAAAGCAGACAAATGAGTAATTGACAAGGCACGCCTTCCAAGCACAGACTCAAAAGTAAGCTGAAGTGTACCGGGAAGAAGCCGGCGGAAGAGCTTATAAAAGGCAGGAGGAGGCCCCTTCCACAAATCCAAGGCTACGTCTGGTCATAAGTATATATATATATATATATATATATATATATATATATATATATATATATATATATACACACAGTATATTTGTAGTACTGCCTACACCGTGACCCCACCATTGCCCCCTTGGCTGCACCAGTATGGACCATTTTTATTTTTTCACCAGTGCTCTCCATTCTCTAGCTCTGCCTCTGGTAACCATTTATCATCTAATTCAATGGTAGACGATATTTTGGAGAGTCAAATATGCCATCCTCAGTGGCATATATGGAGCAGGGGTGGCTGTAATAAAGCTGATAAAACTGTGATCGTTTTAATCAGCTGACTGTATTTATCCCTTTAATTGGGTTGATTTAACTTGGTGGTGGTGGTGGTGGTGGTGGTGGGGGGGGGGGGTCAGTACCTTTTTGGTGTTAGTAACCGTTCCTTAAATAAAATAAATAAGTAAAATGTGTTATTTATTGACCCAGATTCCTTTTGTCTAATATTAGATCTGAAACCATTCAGCGTGACAAATATGCAATAATAGAGGGAATCATGAAGGGAGCAAATACTTTTTCACTGCACATTTAGGTTGAAGATGGCCTCTGAGTGTATAAGATGGTCATGCTTTCCTGCCACTGAGCCACATGGGAAGTCTCATAGGACCACACATTGCCCATCGATGACCCAAATTACAATTCTTTCAACCTATTTTAACTGCAGCTTCTCTGTATTTCATTGTGTGAATCATAATGATTCTGACCTATAAGTTTGATAGTGAGTTCAAGGCAAATAAATCCACAGCCAGAGATTATGAATGTATAAAAGACAAATTAGGAACATAACTGAGCTTTAGCTCACAAAAATCTGATGTGGGAAGACTTAGTGGCTATGCTCTATAAATCCATACTATACTTTAACCTGGTTGTACAGCGGACTCTTATATAAAGGGGTCTCAGGAATGTGGATGAAAACTGCGATTTTTATAAAATGATCCCTTGCATGTTTATTTTTTTGAGCTTGCAGAAGCATGTATGTGAGTTGTTGGTATTTAAACCAGTTATGAATTGCAAAAAAAAAGGGTTATTGTATTTATAAAAATACCTCTCATGCATTTAAATAAGCATATTGTAAATAATTTCATTTTTTGTTGTTGTTATACAAAGAACAAGTTATTTGAAGCCTGGAAAATTATTGGTATCCCTTACTCTTAGGTATGTTATTTTCAGCTCCAAAAACACCCTCCCATTTCATAAGCTAAAATTCCCAGCTTACTGAGTGCTATTTAGACTTACTATCTTTGCGTAAAATGTAACAGAGGCAGCATTAGTAATAGACATGCATACATTATGTCAAAAAGAAACAATGAGTATCAATCTGGGATCTGTTCCCATATGTAATTCAAAGTATATTCAATTGTAACAACAATTATCTTCAATAATACAACGTTGAATGGGAAAGTTACTAAAGGTAATGCTAATAAATATTGAACAAATATAAAGACAGAACATTGGAACCATTAGTAACGTTCAGATTAATGTGTGATAACCTCAATTCTCTGGCATTTATCAATAAAGAATTAAAAAACATTATTAACACAAAATACAAAAGAAACAATCTTTAAAATCCAATGTTTAAAAATATATATACATATGTCCCTTCCTGATATACAGGATAGTGCAAAAAAACAATGTATTAAATCAATGCTGTAAAGGAAACTGACCCCCTCTGTCAGGTGGATAACTTGGAAGTCCCTATACTGTGTAGCAGAGTTTGGAATAGGACCCGGTACTTGCCCGTATAAGGATTTATGGTACTACACTATCCTAGGGAACAATAATCTGTCCTGGATACAATTCCAGAATAAATATGCAGTGAGTACACCCCAAGTGGAAGTGTCCAAATTGGGCCCAAAGTGTCAATATTTTGTGTGGCCACCATTATTTTCCAGCACAGCCTTAACCCTCATGGCATGGAGTTCTCCAGAGCTTCACAGGTTGCCATCGGAGTCCTCTTCCACTCCTCCATGATGACATCACAGAGCTGGTGGATGTTAGAGACCTTGCACTACCCCACCTTCCATTTGAGGATGGCCCACAGATGCTCAATATGATTTACTGTATATCTGGTGACATGCTTGGCCAGTCCATCACCTTTAACTTCGGCTTCTTTAACAAGGCAGTGGTCATCTTGGAGTTGTGTTCGGGGTCGTTATCATGTTGGAATACTGCCCTAATTGGACATTTCCACTTAGGGGTGTACTCACTGTTGCTGCCAACGGTTTAGACATTAATGGCTTTGTGTTGAGTTATTTTGAGGGGACAGTAAATGTACACTGTTATACAGGCTGTGCACTTACTACTTTACATTGTAGCAGAGTGTCATTTCTTCAGTGTTGTCACATGAAAAGATATAATAAAATATTTACAAAAATGTGTGGGGTGTACTCACTTTTGTGAGATACTGTATATATTTTTAAACGTCGGATTTTAAAGGTTGTTTCTTTTGTATTGTTTGTTAATAAAGTTTTTTATTTTTTTATTGACAACTGCAAGAAAATTTAGTTTATTATCACACATTGATCTACATGTTACCAATGGTTCCATGAGTGACTATGAAGGTAATCTCGCACTTCTCTGCCATCAATCTTACCAAATTACACCACTTTACATCGTTAATGTTAACTTTGACCTCAACCCAAAAGTCTGATCTCTACATTTAGCTTTAAATTTGTCTACACCTTTGTAATTTTGCTATTTGTACCCACTGCATTTTATTCTAATTTGTAAATAGTGCTATAGAAAAGTGTGCGTTATAAATAAAGAGTAATCATAATAATATTAATAATTATACTTTACTGACACTGAATGCATACAAGGCAACATTTGCTAGTACAGTGGTTCTCTCAAGTACACTTGAAAATTGCCGAAAGTCCTGTGGATCACTGGGGAGTTGCTGAAGGTCTTTCTGGACCTCTTAATAATTTATTTTTTGTTAATTGTTTATCAAGCACACTTATTCATAAACAATAACATATAATATTAAGGCACGTATTTACTATTTGCTATGCATTTTTATATATATATATATATTAATTATATGTCATACATTTTTTTTAATACTACTAATATTAATACTACCAGCTAAATGAAGCTCATGGGCACTGATAGTCTATGCACATTAGTTTGGGACCTTACGTGATAGCGTTTTTGCAGTTTATTAATACTGTATATACTCGAGTATAAGCCGACCCGAGTATAAGCCGAGGCACCCATTTTACCACAAAATACTGGTAAAATGAGTGACTCGAGTATAAGCCGAGGGTGGGAAATGTGCTGCCCCCTGTGTCCCTCTTGTGCCCTCTGTGTCACCCTCTCTCTCCGTGTCTCTTCTCCCCTCTCCCTTCCCTGTGTCTCTTCCAACCTCTCCCTTCCCTGTGTCTCTTCCAACCTCCCCCTTCCCTGTGTCTCTTCCCCCCTCCCTTATCACCCTCCTCAACCCCACTCCTCAACCTCCCTCCTCATCCTCAACCTCCCTCCTCATCCTCAACCTCCCTCCTCAACCTCCCATCTCAACCTCCCGCCTCAACCTCCCTCTTCAACCTCCCTCCTCATCCTCCCTCCTCATCCTCAACCTCTCTCCTCATCCTCAACCCCCTCCTCAACCCCCTCATCAACCTTCCTCCTCACCCCCCCATCCTCAAGCCCCCTCCTCAACCCTCCATCCTCGTCCTCTCTCCTCAACCCCCCATCCTCAACCCCCCATCGTCAACCCCCCTCCTCAACCCTCCCATCCTCATCCTCTCTCCTCAACCCCCCATCCTCAACCCCCCATCCTCAACCTCAACCCCCCTCCTCAACCCCTCCCCCTTATCCTCAACCTCCCTCCTCAACCCCTTCCTCAACCTCCCTCCTCAACCCCCCATCCTCAACCCCCTCCTCAACCCCCCGTCCTCATCCTTAACCCCCTCCTCAGCCTTAACCCTCCTCAACCTCAACCCTCCTCAACCCTCCCTAACCCCAACCCCCCCTCCTCAACCTCTCTCCTCAACCCCTCCATCCTCAACCCCCCCATCCTCATCCTCTCTCCTCAAACCCCCATCCTCAACCCCCCTCCTCAACCCCTCCTCCTCATCCTCAACCCCCCATCCTCATCCTTAACCCCCTCCTCAGCCTTAACCCTCCTCAACCTCAACCCTCCTCAACCCTCCCTAACCCCAACCCCCCCTCCTCAACCTCTCTCCTCAACCCCTCCATCCTCAACCCCCCCATCCTCATCCTCTCTCCTCAAACCCCCATCCTCAACCCCCCTCCTCAACCCCTCCTCCTCATCCTCAACCTCCCTCCTCATCCTCAACCTCCCTCCTCATCCTCAACCCCCTCCTCAACCCCCCCATCCTCAACGCCCTCCTCAACCTTCCTCCTCAACCTCCTCCTCAACCCCCCATCCTCATCCTCAAACCCCTCCTCAACCTCAACCCACCTCCTCAACCCCTCATCCTCAACCTCCCTCCTCATCCTCAACCTCCCTCCTCAACCCCTTCCTCAACCTCCCTCCTCAACCCCTCCATCCTCAACCCCCTCCTCAACCCCCTCCTCAGCCTCAACCCTCCTCAACCTCAACCCTTTCTCAACCTCAACCCCCCTCAACCTCAACCCCCCCTCAACCCCAACCCCCCCTCCTCAACCCCCTCCTCAACCTCCCTCCTCAACTCTCCCCTCACTTACCTGCTTGTGCTCTGGCCTCCGCTCCTTAATCCGGCGCGCATGTGACGTCACATGCGCGCCGCATCATTAGCATATACCGGGTGCCGGCACCCGGTATATGCTAATGACGCGGCGCGCATGTGACGTTACATGCGCGACGGTGCCGGGTCAAGGAGCGGAGGCCGGAGCACAAGCAGTTAAGTGAGGGGAGTGGGGAAAGGTATTTAGGGGGGTTTAGGTGGAGGAGGGGGGTTGAGGGGGGTTTATGCTGAGGATGGGGGTTTAGGTTGAGGAGGGGGAGGGAAAGAGACATGGGGGGGTAGAGAGACACACGGGGGGGGGGGGGTTAGAGACACACAGTGAGGTGGAAAGGCTGTGATATCAATGTCAATCGTATCCCGTGATCAAACAATGGCTGTGGACTTCTGCCTGTTCCCTTAGCCACCATTGATAAGTACAAGCACCCAGCTCTCATAAACAGATAAACAATGAATTAAAGGCTGTGCCCAAATCTATTTATCCAAAATAATATAATATAAATATATGGTGCTGCAGAATATGTTGGCACATTAGAAATATTAGAGAATAATAACAGGGCTACAGTATTCCTTTAAGATTTTGACATAGTTTTAATAATTTGGCTTTGTGTTATCATCCATTGTGACACTTGATGCTTTTATATAATATACCAAGTTACATAAGAGATGGCAGGTTAGCGTCCAGGGTTAATTATTTATATCCTGGGGAAGTTTACAACACAACGCTGGATTCCTGTACACATAAACAGAGTCTTAAAAAATCCAGATTGTATAAAAAATATGTTCATGGTTTACACAGCTGCTAATACTGTTAATTTGGTACATACTTGACAAACAAGAGTCTTTATCTTGAACTGCAGTGGTCCTTTAACTTACGGGATTTCACACTTTACAAATCTCAGCTCTGCCATCTCCCTAGAACATGCAGGGAGAACTGTGCAGGTTGTTGTTAGTTTGTATGTAGTTAGGACTACACATCCCAGCATGCTTTATAAGGAAAAGAGGACATTTCTTCATTAGTAGAAAAACTCTGCTAATCAGAGAGGACCTTTTTTATTCCCACCACCAAGCCATATCACTTCCCACAAGGAGCTGTGTGTAAAATACAGTCTATGTTCGAAGTCTGAATACATTTTAAAGTGTAAAAAAACAGTGTCCTCTGCAGGCAAGCACCCCTAGGCACTTGTCTATTGTGCCTAATGCTAAATCCAGGCCTAGCCCTGAGTCATCCAGATAAAGATTTACTCTAAAATGCTTTTATGTTCCTGTCTTCCATACCATCTAAATTTATTTTGTTACATACTTCACTAATATGTGGCACTCTCCTAAAATAATGGACACCTGGTATTCTACCTGGCAATACTGCATTCTCTTTTATTACCTGTTTTTCACACACTCCCTCCTGTCTGTCTTGTATTAGACAACTTTAAGATCTTTGCCTCTATTGCTCCCCATATAACTTCAGTACCACTTTATACACGCAATACTCTATACTCCCTCTCATATCTCCATTTTATTGTTGGATTTAGAGGAAAATCATATAGTGAAAGGCAAAGGTCAGGCGGAAGCTGCTAATAATCAGTGGTAACATTGGGTAGAACTGAAAGTAAAGATGGAGATGATACTGAGTGTAGATGCACAGAGATCATGTCTAGGTTCTGTAAATTACTGCATATTAAGTGAATCATATTTTATGACCAGCTTATAAATTTATCTCAGAATCTAAGTTTTAGATGTCATTGTCCTCCCTTGTGTGCATTTGTCAATGTGTTGGTACATGATATATTGGAGAACATTGGGATATTTTGTGAGCACTCAATGATGAGTTGTCTAATGGCAGATATTGCAAGGCTGAGCTGGGCCATCCGGGTAACAAACAACTTCTTACATCAGAGATGTGTCATAATAGATGATGTCACAGAGCCCAGGCACTATATAAGGAGCTGTGTTGGGAGTCAAAGCTATTCACAACCTAAAGACCAACAGTTAAATAATCAACATAACTATATGAAGCCTTAAAGGAGGAAACTCTACCTTGCACTTGGAGAAGAGAGATTGCAAAGAAAAGGTAAGGTTTAATAACTAGGGGATTAGGTTAATTGTACAGACAGAAACGTAGATTATAACAATCACATATATATAGTTGGGGATCTTGCAATGTTGGTGAAGGTGCGGTGTGGTGTTGGTCACACAGTTGCGTTCCTCGCGAAGCCGCAACCGCGAGCATCGCGAAGTGAGGCGAGCCAGCGGCACCATCACACATGTGAGCCTTGCAAAGCACTTAGGCCCTCATTCAATTGTGATTTGGCCAATTGAATAGTGCTCTAAATAAGCACATAACATATTTTTTTAAATAGGTTTTTAGTTAGTGAAAACCTTGCTTTTGGATAGATGTTTACTAAGTAACAACTTCTTTAAAAAAATATGTTATGTGCTTATTTAGACCCCTATTCAATTGGGCAAATTGCAATTGAATGAGGGCCTTAGGCTGCAATAAGCGCCATCACAAATGCCTCTCAGCCACTTTGTCCTGGAGAGGACTTATTGCCAGCCTCCTGCCCATCGACTATGGCCCTGGGACATATTGCCCTTTAAAAACAGTATTCGGCCATACCAGAGTGTATGTCACTCATTCTGGCCCTTTAAATACAGGGGGGTCATTCAGTACTTGCCCTGTGGGAGCGGTGATACCCCAGATAGCTATGCCATAGAGCCCATTCATATAATGAAAGACTATGGGAAAGACTTTAGCTACATGGCAATTGAACTGTGTGAATAGGATCTGAGCGCTATTCGGTAGTTTTATGCGCTCAGATCCCAGCTATCTAGGGATATGTGAAATGTCTGTGTGTTATGTGTAAAAGGTGACTTTATGTATTTTAAAGTGGTTTATATTTTTTTGCAACCATGTGCTCAATGGAGTATGCCTCTATCCCTGGATAATTGGATTACTTTCCCCATTGTCTCCAGTACAGAGGCCTCTGTAAAACCTGTTTGTAAAATGTATTTTCCCTCTCCTTGAAATGTTTATTGCTGTGAATGCTGTATGAAGTGTGCTTTTATTTTGTTCTTGAAATGTGAGTAAAGGTGAATTGCAGTAATGCTGATGGGTTGTCAAACTAGAGAATTGACCAACAAATACTTTTGTCCGGACATCCCCAGGCCGATCCGTTGGGATCAGACCGTGTATGCCGGCTTATGGTCACGGTGGAGGTGTGTAACGGAACCCATCACTGTTTTACCCTGTTTTATGGTTATTTAATTCTTATGGTTAAAATATGATCACATTGCTATACTGTAGATATGTTGGTTTATGCTCTGCAGGATATTAGCTCAGACTATTGCAGACACCTAGCATAATACATAATCCTATTAGGGTCTCCTAGAGGCAGGAGAGCCCTATTGTGTGAAGTGTTCACATTGTGAAAGATGGAACAAAGGGAAGGATGATCTAATCAATGTCTGTATTGTATAAAAGTAGCCAGGTAGCCTCAGGGAGGTGTGACCACACCTATTGTCTCTCTATGTGTATTGTGTGGCCAAATAGGGGGATGTGTATTACCTGTGGGAAGAGATGTATATATACTTCTGGATAACCAAATAAAGACAGTATTCTTTGACTCCCAATTGAGTGTCGTCCAATATGGGTGGTCTGGGCTTGTGAGACTGCAGTGCTTCTTGGATATTTTACCGTATACCAGCGGAGATACTGGACTTCGTGTTCCAACTCCGTTACAAGCGCGTAACATGCAAACATTCATCAGACACACACAGGAGAAACACACAGGGAAGGGACAGGGGGGAGATGGGGGAGATGGGGGAAAGATACACATGGTGAAGACGCTCATTGCAGGCCTCACAATGTGCGCCACAAGCGCTCATCGCGAGGACCGTGGGACTTAGGCTGCAATGAGCACCAAAGGAGCTTATTGCAGGCCTCGAGATGAGCTCCGAAGGCGCTCATTGCGAGGCACGCAAGACTTTAAAACAGTTAGTTAGGCAGCGCTCATGTCGATGGCTGTGATAGCCGACAAAAAACAGAGCACTTTGCCGCTGATTGTGAGGCAATTTGTTTACTATTTTAATTCCGGAAATTGTTTCAAGCGCATAACTCAAAAGACCCCCCCAAAAAAGCAAAATAATGAAAAAAATAATAATAATACACTCACACACAGCACAGGGGGAGAGCCAGGAAGCCTGGAAGTGAGATTGCAAGCAAATTTTAGCCATATTTGGTGTTTTTTTGTAGATCGAAAATCGACTAAACAAGGAAAAAAATGGCGGACGAAAAAGCGTAAAAATTCTCAAACAGGATCAAAACGAGGCTAACCAACATCAGGCACGCAGGACCTAGAAAACACACGATGGAGAAGACAGTAACACACACGAACAACGCCAGGCACGTGGGACTGAAAATAAAACCAACGGCAGTCAGCGCGCACCACGCAAAGATTCAGCACACACACCGAGGAGAAAGACACAGGAAAGGGACAGGGGGAGATGGTGGAAAGAGACACATGGCATTCCCAAACACAAAAGTTGCAGGTTAAGGAGGCCTGCAATCAGCGCTCATCACAAGGCCCATAAAGTAGACAGGATGAGAGGCTTGCGATGAGCGCCAAAGGTGATCATTGGGAAGCACAAAAGTTGTGGGTTGACAAGGCCTGCAATTACCGCCGAAGGCACTCATCATGAGGCACATACAGTAGACGGTAATAGAGGCTCGCAATGAGAGCCAAAGGCACTCATTGCAAGCAACGCAATGAGCTCCGAAGGCGCTCAGAGGGGGTTCGAGACGAACGCCGCAGGTACAGCATTCCCAGACTTAAAATTGTATACCCATCATTTTTGAGGGGCAAGTAGCTAGTCCCATATATAGTTATGGATCTTATGAATGTTGGTCACATTTGCGATGTTGGTCACGCAATGTTAAATAATTGCGGCCCTCGCAAAACGAGGACCACAGTTGCAGGGCTGCAATGAGCACCAAAGGCGATTATTGCAGGGCTCGCGATGAGTGCCGCAGGCGCTCATAGAGAGGACCGTAGGATGAAGCCCAGAGATGCAACTGCGTCCCTCGCAAACCTGTATACTGTGGGCTAACACTAAATTACGAATTTAACGGCCGAACCAAGGAGCTCACACACAGCACAGGGGGTGAGCCAGGGAGTCTGTGAGTGAGGTTGAAAGTTAATTTGAGTCATATTCTGTGTTTTTTTTCACAATCGAAAATTGACTAAGCGAGAATAAAAATGGCAGACGAAAAAACATAACAGGATGAAAACGAGGCCTAAGGCAGAAAAAAAGAGCACAAAGCTAGTTACACTTAATGCAAGCCAGTAATATTTAACCCAAGTCAGTAACACTCATTGCGAGGCCCCTAAACTACATGGGGGAGAGGCTTGCTATGATCGCTGAAGGTGATCACTGCAAAGCACCAAAGTTGCGACCCCTGCAATGAGCGCTAAAGCCCGTAAATTAGACGGAAGGAGAGGCTCGCAATGAGTTTCTCAGAGGGAGCAGAGCCTTTCATTGTGTGGCAAACAGCATTAGTACACAGGGGGAGAGGGGGGCTGTAAAGTACACAGGGGGAGAGGCTCGCAATGACCGCTGAAGGTGATCATTGCAAAGCAGGAAAGTTACTGCTTGCCATAAACAGCAATGAGCGGTGAAGCAGCGATGATCTCAAAGTCTGTAACGTACATGGGGGAGACGCTTGCAATGAGCGCCGAAGGCTCAAAAGTGCCATAGCCTTGCAATGTGTGGCAAACAGCATTGCCAGGCTTACAATTTTATTCTTGTCATTTTTGACTGGCAAGTAGCTAGTATGTATATAAAAGCATTGTATGTGACAATAAATGACAACACAAAGCCCAGTTACTATACTGATGTAAGGACAGAAGATCTGCAAGGCTTTGAAAATAATAAAAACTAGGTGGGGTCAGCACCTCCCTCTACAGCTTTTCGGTGTCTCTTGTATATTGTATTTATTGTATATCTCTTGTCTCAATGTATATTTTGTAAAATGAAAGGACCACTGTAATTCATTTATGTCTAATGTGCAAAAACCTCTATCCATACCCCTCTCTCCCTTCGCCGGTCTCTTCCTCCGTCCCTCCCTCGTTCTCTGCCATCTTACCTCCCTCTTTCTCCCCCTCTCTCCATTAATCTCTCTCTTTCTTCCTCCCTTCCTTTCCATCCTTCTCTCCCTCCCCTTCTCCTTTCTCTCATCTCATCTCATTCTCTGCCCACTCTCTCTCTGCCTCTCACCCTCCCTCTCACTCCATCCCTCTCTCCCTCTCACTTCCTCCCTCTCTCTGCCTCCCTTCCTCTCTCCCTCCATCTCTCTTTCCCTCTCAATCCCTCCCTCTCTCTCTCCCTCTCTCTCTGTCTTTTCTCTCTCCCCCTCTCTCTGCCTCCCTTCTTCTCTCTCTCTCTCCCTCCTTCTCTGACCACTGTTTCTCTACCTCCTCTCTCCCTCCCTCTCTCTTCATCAATCTTTCCCTCCTTTCTCATCCCTCCCTCTTTCTCTCCCTCCCCTCTCTTCCTCTCTCTACCCCCTCTTCTTCTCTCCCTCTCCCTCTCTTCCTCTCTCTCCCTCCCTCTCTGTCTGTCTCCCTCCATATCTCTCTCCCTCACTCTCCCTCACCTCCCTCTCTGCCTCCCTTCCTCTCTCTTCCCCCCCCTCTCCCTCCCTCCCTCTCTCCTGCCCTCTGTCCCTTCTTCTCTGTCTCCCCCTCTTCATCACTCCTCTCTCTCCCCTCTCTCCCTCCCCCTCTTTTCCTCTCTCCCTCTGTCTCTCTTCTTCTTTTTGCCCCCTCATTTCTCTTCTCGATCCCAATTCCTCTCTCCATCCCTCTCTCCCTCCCTCTCTCTGCTCTCTTGCAGCTTCCCTCTATCCATCTCTCTTCCTCTCTCTCGCTTCCTCCCTCTCTCTGCCTCTCTCTCTCTGCTTCCCTCCCTCTCTATCCCCCTCTCTCTCTTTTCCACCCTCTCTTTGCCTTTCTCTCTGCTTCCCTACCTCCCTCTCTCTCTCCCTCCCTCTCTGCCTCCCTTCCTCTCTCTCTCCTTCTCTGCTTCCCTCCCTCTCTCCCTTCCTCTCTCTGCCTCTCTCTCTCTCTGCTTCCCGCCCTCTTTCTCCCCTCTCTCTATCTCCCTCTGTCTCCCCTTCTTAATCCTCCCTCCCTCTCTCTATTTTCCAATTATCAAGTTTAGTTTCTAAATATTTTGCTCATTATCAAGTGTAGATTATAACAATAGCATATTATAAATATGAGATTTCAGAGGCTGTAGGTTCTAATGTTCTTTAAAGCCCAGAATTCCAGAAGTGACAGGGACACCTATGATTGGATACTATATTAGAGAATCTGATGGAAAATACTAATACTAATTTAGGTGTCCGTCTCCATGACAGATCAGACACACCCTTATCTTCAGTAACATGACAAATGTGCTCAATTGTCATGTGATAAAATTTCATTTTTCTTAAATTTTGTTTTCTCTTCTCTACAGAATGGCAACAAAGACTTACAAGAAACACAACCCAAATGGGACTGAATTCAGCTTCCCGGAATATTCTCTGACATTGAATTAAGCATTAAAATGGTAAGAGCAAAATATTTGAGAACATTTGAAAACTCTTGTGCCACGTCCCCATTTCCTTTACACTATAAGCTCTCAGGGTTGTCAATTCCTCATGTGTCAGAATGTCTGTCTCAAGTTATTTAGTCTCATGTGTTTATCATAGCACTTACAATTTTCTGCATTTGTATTGAACACAGGAAAATACTACATCTTTTCTATGTCACCCAATCTAATATAAATGAGGAAAATTTCCCATCTGTAAGAAGACTGGAGACAGGACAGGACTGTGAGGTGAGTATATCATGTTTCAATTCATCTATGTTTGGTGGTATGACCAGACCTGCCCTTGGCAGACATTTTTTCTGTTTGTTTAATCACTTGTGGACAATTAAGAGAGAGATGTCGTAACGAGTTTAGATTTGTGCTGTTAACTTCGCCCAGGAAATAGCAACCCTGTATGCTAATCCACAGAGTCTCTTGTATACACCTTGGTATATGGATATATAAAAGTATGATATGTCACAATGGATGACATCACAAAGCACAATTACTAAAAATACGTAAGCTGAAGGTTTGCAAGTCAATATCTTAAAAGGCCCCATGTTAACAATTACCCTTTTAAAGAAATACGTTGGCACAGCCTTCTCTTCATTACCTATTGTATGCAATTATTCTTTACTTGGGGGCAGTCATTGTCTTGTTTCTGTAGCTGGTTTCTCAGCAGTGAGGGGGAGGGACTTTGTAGACTTATATTTTCCCATGTCCTGTTATAATGTTTGAAGACACTGGTAAACAGAAACAAACATGATGACTTTCAAACATTTTTCTGATCATACACAAACCCCTTCTCTTCCGTAATATAACAAATGTAATGTTGTAAAACTATATTGTTCTTTAGCTTTTTTTTACTTTCTCTACAGAACTGCAACCCAAGATTCACAAGAAATATAAGCCAAATGGAACTGAATTTCTGTTTCCCGGAATATTCTTTGTATAGAAATATGCTTTTAAATGATAACAATTGAGAACATGAGGAGATATCCACAAGTTTCTTACAACAGCAACATCTCCACATCTTTTTTTCTATTCAAATATATTATTACTGGATTGATCTTAACTGCAAGAAGAAACTGGAGACAGCGTTTTTTGTTTTTGTATTATACAATCACTGAGACTAGAGACTCTGCATTATGTCAGTGCAATGCCTGAGTAAAAAAGAAGTCCATGTCACGGAGTAGGAACACAACCAACCTCACAACTCTTAACTTTCTACGTAGAGAGAAATCCCAAACAGTATAAAATATTGGAAGATCCTACTGGACACACCTCTTCCAGTGTGTCCTGCCTGCTGACTGGATCATTGTCCATCAGACTCTGACCCTCTTGTGTCACTTCCCCATCTCCTTTACACTGTAAGCTCTCAGGAGCAGGGTCGTCAATTCCTTGTGTTTCAGAATGTCTGTCTTGTCCTTTGTCGTGCAGGGTATCCCTTGTAAATAGTTATGTGTGTCTTGCGTTTTTACCTTATTCACTTTCGGCAACATTTGTAAAGGCCACTAGAAAAAAAATATTAGCTCTTTACATTGTCATCCAGTCTCTACAGTTATCTCTCCTGAGCAGGTATCTAAACTCTACTCTGTATCAGAGACTTTGTCTTGTTATATGAGTCATATATCAATGACACTCTGTGTAATTTTATGTTTGTTAATACAAGTTTTATGTCTATGATGTGTTTATTCTTTTCTTGTAAACATATCTCAGGCATCTTGAAATCCATTAAGCATTTGGTTCATCTACTTCTACTGGATAGACTGTGACTCCTCTACCCTGCTCTCTCTGTTGGTCAGAAGCATCAAAGACCTAAATAATAGGGGCAAAACTTGTTTTAAATCCAATGGGCATCAAACATGGCACTAATCATATAGCCCTGCACAGTACTTATATAAAGACTAGCGACTTGCCCGTCAAAAAATGACGGCAAGATCAAGTTTTTTCCAAAACATTTCTCTCTCCCATGTCTCTTTCCCTCCCCCCCTCTCCCTCCCTTGTCTTTCTTTGCCTCCTCTCTCCCTCCCTTGTCTCTCTTTTCCCCCTCTCTCCCTTCCATGTATCTCTTTGCCCCCTCTCTCCTTCCCCTGTCTCTCTTTGCCCCCTCTCTCCCCCCGTCTCTCTTTGCCCCCTCTCCGTCCCCGTCTCTCTTTGCCTCCTCTCCCTCCCTGTCTCTCTTTTCCCCCTCTCTCCCTCCCTTATCTCTCTTTGCCCCCTCTCTCCCTCCCCTGTCTCTCTTTGCCCCCTCTATCCCTCCCTGTATCTCTTTGCCCCCTCTGTCCCTCCCCTGTCACTCTTTGCCCCCTCTGTCCCTCCCCTGTCACTCTTTGCCCCCTCTATCCCTTCCCTGTCACTCTTTGCCCCCTCTATCCCTCCCCTGTCACTCTTTGCCCCCTCTATCCTTCCCCTGTCACTCTTTACCCCCTCTATCCCTCCCCTGTCTCTTTACCCCCTCTATCCCTACCCTGTCTCTCTTTGCCCCCTCTATCCCTTCCCTGTCTCTCTTTGCCCCCTCTATCACTCCCCTGTCTCATTCCCTCCTCTCTCCCTCCCCTGTCTCTCATTCCCCTCATCTCTCTCCCCTGTGTCTCTTCCCCCTCTACCTCCCCTGTGTCTCTCCCCCCTCTGTCTCTCTTTGCCCCCTTCTTCCTCCACCGGTGAATCTATGCCCCCTCTCTCCCCCCTGTGTCTCTATGCCCCCTTCCCCCCCCCCCCCCCGTGTCTCACCTCCCTCTCCTGGCTCCCTTCCCCCATCCTGTCCCTCCCTTCCCCCATCCTGTCCCCTCCTGCTGTGGGGCGCTGGGGAGCGTCAGTGCAGCAGGGGGAGCTGTGCAGGCTCCCGGGGTGCTGTGGGCCGCTGGGGAGCATGGGTGCGGCAGGGGGAGCCGTGCAGGTTCCCGGGGTGCGGTGAGCCTCGGGCCGCGGGCTCGCTGTGCTAGCCGCGGCCCTCATTACGCCCCTCTTTCACCCCCCTCTCCTGGCTCCCTTCCCCCATCCTGTCCCTTCCTTCCCCCATCCTGTCTCCCTCCTGCTGTGGGCCGCTGGGGAGCATCAGTGCGGCAGGGGGAGCCGTGCAGGCTCCCGTGGTGCGCTGAGCCGTGAGCCCGCAAGCGTGAGCAACGGCCAGTACGCTCACAACTATATATGTGATATACCTCAACTTCCATATCGTTCTTCACATTATAGATATATAAATAGCCAGCCACACATAGGTATACATGTAGTAAACTCTATATAGCCCTGTACATTACAGGTATATAACAAATATAGCAAGCTCCATGTTGCTCTGCATATTGCTGATATATAAAGATATAGCAAGCTCCATATAGTCCTGCACATTGCATTTATTAAAACTCCTCATCTCTATCCATCTTCCGCTCATGTAAATTCCTCTTAGGCATGCAGAGTGGTGGTGGGAGAGAAGGTTTAAGTTGCTTGGAACCAGCAAACACTCCTAAGTGCGCTGTCTGTTTCATCCAGTCAATTGTTGCATACTCCTCTACAACTAGTGTTGTGATCAAGCACAAGGTGGAGGAGGGAAGCAGTTAAGAAGAGCACTGGATGAGTTGGGGCCGGGGCAAAGATGGGGGCTCAGTTACAAGCAGATTTAATCTTTTCAAAAGCATAAAATGGAGCAAAATAAACCTATGCACTGACACTGTGTTATTGAGAAAGGATTGGGTGCAGAGCCAAGGGCAGAGCAAACTATCCTCTGTGCAGAGTCACCAGGGCCCACAACTCCAGGGGATCACACGCCCCCTCACTGTCCTCGCACTCCCTTTTCTGTCTGATCAGCCCTCCTGCAGCCCTCTTTAGCACCTGGTGGCCCTCCCAAGTCCATCTCTGGCCACAGGTGGACCCTGCTGCGGTCTCTGCCCCACAGTGACCCTACAGCACCTTCAGCAGCTTTCTCTGGCCCTGGAAGTACTTGTGGTCCTCCCTGGCCCACACTTGTTTTCAAGGATCTCTCTCAATCTGGCTCCTCTTGCTCTCTTCTTTCTCCTTTCGTTTCATCTCTCTATCCAATTCTTCCATCCTCTTTCTCCTTTTTTTTTATCTCCACCTTCATTTTCTCTGCCCCACTTCACTCTTCCTCTATCACCTCTCCTGTCTCTCCCCCTCTCCTTGCTCCAATGTCTCCTTTCCTTCTTTTTTTCACCCATTTCTTAATTTTTTTTTCTTTCTTCTTTTCCCTTAATTGTTCCTCTTCTTCCCCTATTCTCCACCTTTCTCTCCATTTTATCTACCTATCTCTATCTCTCTGCTCCTCCTTCTCTCTCCCCATTTTCTATATCCTTCTTTTCTATGCCTCCTTCTCTCTCCCTTTAACTTTCTCCATTCTTATTAATTTCTCTCCTCCTCTGCCCCTATTCTCTATCCTTCTTTTCTACCTTTCCTCTTCCCCCTCTCATCTTCCTCTTTTGTCTATCTCTTTCCCACTTCACTCTCTCTACCTTTTCTCTGTCTTCCTTCACTTTCTCACTCCAACTTAAATTTCTCTCTTCTTCCTTCTCTCTTCCCCCTTCTCTGCCTATATCCTCACCCCATCTATATCCCGTTCCTCTCTTCTCTGCTCAATCTCTTCTCCTGTCCTCACTTGAGGAATGGGGCCCCAATTTTTTTTTGCACCAGGCCCCCTCCATTCACTCCGCCATTTTACTCTTGGACTGCTGTGGATTGGAAAAGATTAAACAAACAACTTAGATTCAACAAACAGGGAAAATTAAGATGCAGTTAAATATAAAAAATCAAATACATGCATCGGTACTCATTACAACACTCTTATTTTATCATATTTTTAAAATGTACTATTTTGAAGAATTACACTCAAAAAACCAACATATTTTTAGAATGTAACAAAAAAATACATCCTTTATTTTTTATCTTTTATAGAAAATGGTGTAGCTATTTACGTGTATGTGGCAATTACATATGTCAGTGTTCTCAGTAGGGTTACATGGAAGTTCATTAGTTTACAAGGACACACCAACCTGAAAATGTAACATGCTACAGCAGGGAAGAAAGCATTGTACTCTTTATCATGGAAAGTTATTGAAAGAACTTGAACACAGTGGTGTTTTAAACTAAGGCCATGACTAAGGTATGACCCTCTTAGACTGTGAGATCATAAGAGCTGGACCCTCCCATATTGGTTGGCTGATATGAGATAGTTACTGCCACGACTTGTATATAACTGTGTCAAATGTTGGCGTTTTATATATCACATAGTTGTCGTAATAGTGAGTTGTCGTCACACGATGTTAAAAATTGCGACCCTCGCCCGCGCCAAAGGCACTCATTGCAGGCCTCATCTTGAGGGCCGTAGCTCTTTGCTGCAATATGCGCCGGAGGGGCTCATTGCAGCAATTGTGGTCTTTCAGTGTCCCTCTATGGGACCTCTGGCCAGTCATCCTATTTGCTCCAGGATGCTACACATATGCAGGATTGAAAGAGCTTAAAGTGGCACATTGCAATGCCAGCGATCAGTACCCGAAGGACGTACAACTTTGGCGCTAATCGTGAGGAACGCAAGTCTTAGAAAGAGTTACGTCTTTAATGGCCACCATGGTTTTCATACACGTAACTCGCAAACACTAGGAAGACCCACAAAAAAAGACAATTTAAAAAATCACTTAAAACCTCACACATAGCACGGGGGGGATGGTGAGGCAGGGAGCCTGTTAGTCAGGTTGCAAGCTAATTTAAGCATAATTTGCCGATTTTCGAACATCAGAAATCAGCAAAGCGGGGAAAGAAATGGCGGCCGGAAAATCGTAAATCTTTCAAAAGAGGCTCAAAATGAGGCCCAAGGCAGTTACACTTAGCCACTCATTGCAAGGATTGCAAGACATGCGCAGGGAGAGAGAGGAGAAACACACAGGGGTGGGAGAAGGGGGACACGCTGGAAAAAGACACAGGGGGGAGAGAGGGGGGAAAAGAGACACAGGGAGAGGGGGGGGATATGTAATGGAGAGGGGGCAAATAGACACAGGGGTCAGATAGCGGGGAGAGGCGCCAAAGGTGCTCATTGCAAGCCATGAAAGTGGCAGGTTGGACGAGGACTGCAATGAGCGGCAAACCTTGCATTGTGTGGCAAACAGCATTGCCCAGATTATTGCATTAGTGACGGGGGATTACCTAGTAATTTACAAAAATTCTAATATCCATGTAGCTTACCATTTGGAGGCACATTCTCCTTTTGCATCTTCTGTTTTCCTTTTCCACCTTTCGATGTTTGTCGGCCAAATATATAATTAAACCTTGTGAAACTTGATCTTTCGGGTACAAGGTTGCTAAATCCTTGTGGCTGGCAGTCTCTTTGCAAACAAATGTCCACTTTTAGTGCTTTTTGCAGATCACCATCTGAAAATAGAACATTTTGGTTACTTTTTAATTTTACTAAAGAGGAAAAGAGTTTCAAATAAGCGATAGAAAAGAACAAATGTTGTTATTTTATTGGGTTTAAGGAAGCACGTGTTTTAGAGAAATTATTTTAAACCTATATATCTTGTTTAACCCATTCATCACTTTCTGTAAGCAGAACGCAAGGCTGACATATTGATTTAGATTCACAAACAGACTTGGACAGACATACAACGACTGAGGCAAAAACTGTGCTTGACCATGACAGCTTTTGTTTGAAAGTCTGACAGTCAGTATATGCCTCATAATGCTACTAGTCCTCTCTCTGTTAGCTGATGAGTTGCTGAAGAACAGAGAAAAATGAATGTAACTGCTACAAATTAGAACTGCAGCTGCAGTTTGACTTGCTTTTGATCATATGAGTTAATCAGATTACACTGCTCATAATTTCAAGTGCGAGTGTGGAACAGGTTTTCTTCTTCTAATGGCAGATTATTATGTTCTCAAACATGGAGAAGCAACTGACAAGTTCCATAAGTAATATATAGAAAGATAACTTTATCTATGTGTGGTCTTTCGTATTAAACAAAATTGGTTTAGTTAGAATTTAACCTCATTAAACAGCAGTTTTTACCCTGTTTAAACATAACTTTTTGATATATATTTATCAAAGCGGGTAAGCACAGGGATAAACAGATATATTGCAAATGTCTATATATATAATTCTTAGGATTTCTACAAAGCATAGCAATGAAAGAGGCACAGGATCTGGGGGGAATATGGGGAAACCCCCCCGATTATATGGGTATATGTATAGATTTAACACAGCACATATTCCTGGTGTCTAGTAGGATCTCTCACCTCCTGTCCCGTAGGATTCCCAGGATTACTGTGATAGCTAGGTCACAAGAGATCACACAACATAAAATGTACTTTTAATTTTTGCATAGCAAATTAATGATATTAACTTAAACAAATAAACATAAAAGCAATCAATGAATCGATGAAATGCAGTTAATGTGATCTGCCTCACTCAGATTCATGACCTGAAGCAAGTGTGAGATTAAGGGCTAACTAGGACAGTGAGCATCATTTGTGTGTTGACTTAGCTAGTTTTACATTCAAAAGAAGATGCAGTGGCGGAGCTACTGCACTGGGGCCTTGCACCTTTTGAGGCTCTTTTGCGCCCCCCTGTGTATATACACACACACACAAATATATAGATATACAGAATTTTCCAAAACTATAGATCACTCATTCTTCATACAAAAAATAATAATGTTAAAAACATGATATTTTGGGTACATGATAGAAATGTGGCTACATTGTATCTTTAATAATTGGAATTCAGTATTTGTTATCCATATTCTGTGGTCTCACATAAAAGGATATATATGACTATATTATCTTTAAGTGCTGAAAATGAAACTCTTTCATTTACCCTATATTAGGTAAAATATGTATTGAAGCACTTTAATATATCCTTTATGTTGTGTCTTTCAGCCAATACTATCTATTAGCCACGTGCTTCAAAATCCGGAGCATTTCATGCTAAACAGGTATAAGCTGAATCGATTTCTTCCCTAGTATGAGGTCTTTTTCTGTCTTCATTTTGTTCACATGAATACATGTGCCCAGCAGCTATTTACGTTCTGGTAAACCTCATGCCAGTTTAAACTGTAAATGATGTTGTTATTTAATCCAGTGATTTGTATAAATATATTTGCTGTTTTTGATGGTCTTCAGTTAAAGGGCCAGTGTACGCACCAGGTAAAGGGCTGCAAGTGTTTAGCTCACTGCTTCATAATTCAAGAAATGTGTGTATAGAAACTGAACAATACAGCAATCTGTAAATAAAATGTGTTTTACATATAATTTAGCTTGCCTGAGGTGCTGGGTCTGCCCCCACCTCTCTCCCATCACATGACTCATAGTGTTTGTTTGGAAGCCGCTTAAGTAATCTGGCAGCTGTTTAATTACTCAGGCAACAAAGAACATTGTCATCAGGTGGGGACATATTTACACATTCACATAGCAGAGGTAACTTTCAATGTAAAACTTTTTTTTTTTACGGTTGCTTCATTAATTACTTGATAAACACACATTTTTTTGAACTAACAAATGGTGTATTAGATACTCACAATCCTTTATCTGGAGGTTACACTGGCCCTTTAAAAAGAAACAGAAGTCCTTAACTTCAGTTATGTATTTAGAATTTATAATATAGGCTTGTATCAGATTCTGGGGTTTGGGCCAGTCTTTTGTTGACCCATCAGCTATTATTTATTCTTAGCCACGGTTAGTATTTCCTTGCCGTTGTTACCAAACAGGAAGTCATTTTAGATGGTTTGAAATTGGTTGTATTTTGTGCATAAAGATATAGGGGAAAATGCAGTTTCTCCTCACTTTTTTGTAACTTTTATGAACCACAAGAGCAAAAAAAGGGCCTATATATATATATATATATATATATATATATATATATATATATATATATAAAAGAACTACAGGCACAGAGCAGAAAGGAGCCATGGCCTGTGTGGCCACACTGAGTTGGGCTGTAACACCCTAGAGAATAGATGATTTGGGTAGGTAAAGCTAATAAAAGGTAATTTCTCATCACTGACCATTGTTAAAATACAAGTTAATGATTTGAAAAGCAATATTAAATATTAAACTTACTGGCAAAGTTCTGACTCAGCTAAGCTGGTATTAACCCAGTATAAGGTAAATAGGAGAAGTAGCTTTGTCTACCTGGAAGCTGCTAAACTTTCCAACATAATAATATTTACCACCAACATAATGATCTCCATTGACTAGAGACATGTTGTGTTATGGGTTTGCCTTGGGGACAAGCAGCCTGTTGGTGATTCTTCATTTTCATATCATATCTTATTGTTCTTAAAACCCTTTAGACCTATCTCTCAGCCTCCACACTCCCCTTAAGGACCTTATCAGGAAGGAGATAATCACTAAACTAAATAACTATTATATGATATTATAAATGACTAAACATGAGTTGTATTAATGGGAAGACATAATTAAAATAACTAGCTCATCTTGCTTGGGAATACTATTGGTCCTTTAACAGACAGGTTGTAGACTAGCTATGCCATTAATACAATGCAGTATTTAATCCATTCTTACCTTCAATATTTTGATTATTAGATATAAGATTGTTTGGTTCATGCTCTCCATTCGGGTCTTCTACTTGGTTATTGTCACACTTTAAGTGTTGAACTTCAGTACATGTATTTGACATTGGTAATTTCTCAGGGAGACAGTCAGATGAAACTGGACATTCTGTCTGTAAGAACTCTTCCATAACTAGTTCATTTTGGTTCTGTTTTAATTCATTTGTTAAGTCACCAAATAAAGGATCATCATTTTGGGTGGTGACCTGTCTAGGTATCTCCCTAATCCCTTTGCAATCTGTATTATCTTCTTGTGATATATTACCATGTATTTTAAAGGATAATTCTGCTTTGTAAACTCTTTCATTTCCAACATGAAGTTGAGCTACAGGTAAAGAAAGGGTCTTGCCTACATGGTAGATAATGGTATAAAAACATTGTTGTGGCTTCACATGGACACATGAGACATACAATGCACCATTCCTGTTTTTGTAGAGATTGCTTAAATGATCAAGATTATTTTCTGTGTTAGAAATCAAATCTGGGTAACTTGCATTAGGGAATTGACGTGAGTTACAAATACCACATCTTGTGTAGCTATGAGCATAATATTCTTGGTTATCAGCATGTCTACACCGCTGACCATGTTCAACTGGAGAAATAGGTAGTTTCATTACCAAGTCATTACTTCTGCACATAGAAGATGCCGGGTCACTTGCAATTTCCTTCAGAGCGTGGTTTGAAGATGAAACAGTTTTTCTTGCCGTAATTGTGATAGAAGTAAAGCCTTGCTTCATATAGGGACATTGTTCTCCATCAGGAATATGTATAGTTTTATCTAAAGACGTTCGATGCTCCAATTTTCCTGGAAGTGGTGTGAATGCTCTATTAATGCTGTCTGATATGTGATTAGCCGTAGATTGCTTTATATGATAAGAACTACTCTGACTGATCATAGGAAAGAGGAGCCTATTTTCCTCCGATTTATTCTCATCAATCATCTGTGAAATGAGTATGGATGAAATCAGTTTAGCATTGTATGATCCAAGCATTTTCTGCAAAAAAAAAAGAAAAAAATCAAATTATTCAAATGTTATTTGATATTATACAAAGCTGTTCACTTGGAATGATCTGCATGCAGTTCTAATAGTGTGATTTTCTTTTTATTCATGGTAAGGTATCTATTTTGACACAGAATGCTTCAATCACAGAAAATGGAGCTCCAAAAAAGTGTCATATATATAGTACATTAAACATATTTTTGGAGAATGTAGGATCTCTGTTCAAGTTATTTAAATGTAATCTACCACTAAAAATTTACTTTTTCATAAATTATATAAATGGGGCTACTACTTTTTGTGTGCAGGGGTCCAAGGATCCCAGATATTAGACTCAAAGTTTGAACTTCCAAGCAGAATTCTTAAGTATGCCAACAATGCAATAAAGTTCCAAGAAAAGTCACTCTACACATTGCTAAGAAGACCCCACAACGAAACAGCTGTCTACTAATATATAAAAACCTTCAAATATATCAAAGGATTTAAGGAAATTTCAGGAGGGATCTGACTTACAGAAAAAGAGAAATACATGAACAAGCGGTCCTTATCGGAGGTTGGAATATGGAAGACATAGGGTTAATGTACACAATTGTAGTACTTTTGCAGAAAGGATAACAGAAGGTGGGACTACCTTTCAACAGAATAGAGACAAATACATTAAAGATATTCAAGCATGCTGGCATAGGCATGTTGCAATCTTGAGGAATATTCAAGTCAAGCTTTTAGATAGATAGGCGTTGCAGTCTATGTGGGGCTTTTAGTTTTTATTTACTGTGAAATCTTACTGATTTGATTAATATGTTTTTTGGTGTAAGTTGTTACATATGTTGCCACATTGAGGTTGAAATAACAGACCACAATCACTAATATTGTAGCAGAACAGTATGAGAAAACATCGCATGACATAATGCAGATACACCATGCCTGACAATAAAATTGCATGAAACGGCATATTATACGGAGACGTACACGTGTGTGTTATTATGTACACATTTAATATATCAGTTACATAAAAACCTGTCAGCATTCCTTTAAGAAGGTGTCTGGAATTTAAATGCCAGTGGATATTAGTACAAGGATTTGATACACAAACACCAAATACAGTATTCAAACTTGTGGACATAAATACTGACATATTGTATCTGACTGCCATGTTTATTTGTCATGGTTTGTATCCAATACACACATCACAATTTGTACAGCAAACATGGCATTGAAAAACTGCAACATAATGCCTCTTGGAAAGCGCCAAGTCAGAAAGGCACTATTATATATTTACTATAAATGGCACAAGCAATATTTAACAATTAGTAATAATATGTTGCTGATTAAGGTGATAGAAAATTAATGATACATGCTCAGTCTCAAGTGCAGTCAGCGTGGAGCAAGTCCTGAAACAATTTCCACAGGTTTGGAATAAGATGTAATTATGCAATCAAATTCTGGTAATAAGTATATTCTCCTCAGTAGAGTCCAGTTATTTTTTCTATAGGGTATTAAAAAGAAAGAAAGAAACAAAAAAACAAAGTTAGAGGTGCTCAATCAGAGAACGAATTAACCTTAATAGGTTAGTTCTATGGACATGGTAACCCACTCTGAGAGAAGCCTCTTTAATCTCACGTGTGCCCTTCACAGAGACAAATATACAGTAGTATGTCAGTCTGGTCCCACTCACAAGAGTGATCCAGCCCCAAAATACAAGGCAATTCTACCCTGAAAAGGAGAAACGGCAAACTGACGAGGCCCACAGAGGCCAAAACGATTCTGGGGTTTGCAGTTTGTCTTGTTCAAGGTAGAATTGCCTGGTATTTCGGGGCTGGGTCACACTTTTGAGTGGGACCAGACTGATATACTACAGGACATTTCTCCCTGTGAAGCGCACACGTGAGCTAAAAGATATTGCTCTCTGAGTAGGTAACCAGATCTATAGAGCAAACCTACTTCAGGTATTGTCCGTTCTCAGATTAAGCACCTCTAAATTTGTTGTTGTATATGCAAATGACCCTTAGGGTTTTTTCTCACCCTAAGGGTGATAGGAGGAACCAGACGTGGACTCCTTGCTCACTGTGCCTTAGGGAGCACAGCTGCACCTCAGTGAGCCACAGAGGCCGAAACGCATCTGGGGTTTGCTGTTTCTCATGTTCAGGGTAGAACTGCCTGATATTTCGGGGCTGGGTCACTCTTTTGAGTGAGACCGGACTGATATACTGCACGATATTTCTCCCTGTTAAGGGCACAAATGAGCTAAAAGAGGTGCTCTCTGATTAGGTAACCAGACCTAGAGAACAAACCTACTTCAGGTATTGTCCGTTCTCAGATTATGCACCTCTAAATTTGTTGTTGTATATGCAAATGACCCTTAGGGTTTTTTCTCACCCTAAGGGTGATAGGGGGAACCACACATGGACTCCTTGCTCGCTGTGCCTTAGGGAGCACAGCTGCACCTCAATGGCGAGGCCGACAGAGGCCGAAACACGTCTGGGGTTTGCTGTTTCTCCTATTCAGGGTAGAACTGCCTGGTATTTCGGGGCTGGGTCACTCTTTTGAGTGAGACCGGACTGATTAGGTAACCAGAAATAGAGACCAAACCTGCACCTCACAGTCAGCAGACACATTCCAGCCAATCAGCAGCATACACTCCCTTCCAGAGCCTTCCATCTGAAGGACAGCAACCCAAAAAGCCCTTTTTAGGGCTAGAACATCATTTATTTTATTTTATAATTTTTTTCTGTGTAATCTAATTGCATATGCCTGCCTGCCAGCATGTGTGTGTGACAGGCTAACACCTAACAGCTTATATTGTGCTTAGTGAAATAAAACAACACTTTTTTGACTGTAATAGATTGAATAGCAATTGCCTGCCTACAGGCGTGTGTGTGAAGCCTATTGCATCTACTCTGCCAACTTTTGCCAGTGCACAGTGATACGTCATATCTGATGCAACCGTAGTGTACAGTGACATAAAACAACACTTTTTTGACTGTAATCGATTGAATATCAGTTGCCTGCCTACAGGCGTGTGTGTGAGGCCTACAGTGCCTACTCTGCCAACTTTTGCCAGTGCACAGTGACACTCATATCTGGTGGCACCTTGATTGCACGCGCAGTGCCCCAAATTTGAAGTGGGAGCACCGACCAAGCATCTTTTTCCATCTTCTGCTTCCAAAAATCCATACCATATACACGTCCCCTGATAGGTGACGTAACATGGATTAAACCGATAGGAATAGTACTGCTTAACAGTACACACCATATAATAACGCAGACAGAGGCAACGCAGAGAGAGAAGTCTGAAGAAGAGGAGTCAGAGGAGGAAGGTGGCTTTGAGGAGGTGGAAGACCAAACACAGCAGGCGTCCCAGGGGGCTTGTTGTCACCTTTCGGGACCCTTGGTGGCTGGGTGGAGGAAGAGACCTTCAATGACATCAGTGAGGACAATGAACGGGACATGGCTAGCTTGGTATCCAACCTTGTGCAAATGGGGAGTTTGCGGTTGTGCAAAGGGACTCAAGATGGGCAGGTTATCACAGAGAGGTCAGACAAACCGCAGTCCACTGGAGAAGGAACTGGCAACCCGCTCCATTATCTTTGCCATGAAAACCATAAAACCATATGGATAAGCACAACCAGAAACACAGACAGCTGTGCTTGGCGTGCTTGGTCCATATGGTCACCAACAGTCGGATAAAACTGAAGGATAGAAAAACAACAAAATTGTGATCTTGGGTCACTCTGAAATTAGTGGTGCTTTAACAAGTTCTCTTCTCTCCACCCACTGTGAAGTTACTATTCAACATTGCTATCTGAATCATAGAAAAAATAGCTGTTTCTATAATAAAAAATACAATTTTCACTGCATATTATCTACTTATTGTTACTGCCTCGAGTATATTTTATTACTGTATTGGATTAGCATTTACCTACTAACGTCTGTTACAGCAAAACATTTTTTAGATAAAAAACATGCAGGTGAATATCAAATTTATTACAGTAATGCATTGATTTATATTATGCTATTCACATCTTACAGTAAATAAACATGTCTACTATGTAAATGTTCTTGCGCATGTACCATAAGAGTTATTCTTCATTGGGCATATGCAAAATTACATTCAATATACTGGTTATATTATAAAGTAAGTGGTTGTTAATGCCACTGAACATAGTCATTTATGTTGAGTTTAACTTGATTCAAGGATAGAAAATCAAGGATTCATTATGATTATTGCATTTAATATGGACTTTCATTAGCTACATTACATACATTGTAGGGATTCTGGAAAAGCAGTTTTTTTATATTACAAGATATTTTGCAAATACTTGTTTGTTTTTTCTTAAAGGGACACAGAATCTTTGTTTTGCCTTCTTTTTTTTAAATTGTTTTATTAACATACAGACTAATTCAAATAACATACCATGCCAGAACAATTTAATATAAAAAAATTCTATAAATCATATATAAGAGGTAGAAAAAAAGGAAAAAAAAACAAGAATGATCTGGTTAACTCAAGGGCTTGGGGTGGGAGTTGGGAGGGTACTAGTTCCCCATCCTTTAGGCAAGTACCCCATATCCCTTGGGATAGATTTGGTCCTTGCTAAGAAAAGCCAAAACAGATTTTGGCTAATAGCAAGAACTCTTGTCAGATACCCCATACTGAAAATGTTTATATATACAGTATATATAATTTCACCAATACATTACTACCAGCGACTTGCCCGTCAAAAATGACGGCAATAAAATTTGCAGCCTCGCAATGCTGTTTGGTATAAGTGTTACTGCCTTGGGTTCATTGTTACTGGCTTGAGTTAAATGTTACTGCCTTGTATTAAGTCTCAGTGCTTAGGGCTCGTATTTACGTCCTTCGGCCTCGTTTTCGTCGTGTTTTCCGTTTTTTCGGCAGACATTTTTTTTTCTTGGTTCTGCGATTTACGATCATGAAAAATATGCCTCAAATTAACTTAGGCTCACAGTTGCGTCCCTATGGGCGTCAAGCATGACGACAACTTGCCGATTGACAACTATTATATGTGATTCTACAGAATGTACAAGTTCTAGTCTTTTTTGTTGTTGATTATCTGCATATTTCATACAACATGCTGGCAAATATGTTAAAGTAATGTTATGGTATAAATATGAATTAATAAAGCAAAAAGTAACTTTTAACTTTTGGCGAATGTCTTCTCCAACATGATTAATGTTTGCATACTCTTTACTGGAAATATGATGCAAAACCATAATATAATTATGCTCGCTTAATGGGATCAATTATTTTTAACATCCAAACAAAGTGCTATTAATCTTGACAAGGCTTTTATATAGTAAAAATAAAGCACACTTTTAAATACTTATAACAGTCTTTATCGTTTTGGAATAGGATACAAGACAGGAATTCGAGCATGCCTGGGATAAGCATAAGACTGTGTTAAGGATTTATTAAGCCAAGCTGCTTAGGTCGACAGAACTGGCACTCGATGGACCTTCTAGTACTTATCTGCTGCTCTGCTTTTAATTTTTTTAATTAAAATGCTAAAGAAGGTGTATAAGGATCAAGTTATTTTGCTCTTACTTGTGTAATATTTTCCAATAATTACTAATTACTCTCTGGATTACTACACATGCTCTAATTGATTTCAGCAATTGCTTTTGGGTCTAGAACAGCATCCAGAATTTTGATTGTTATTCAATTCAATGAAACTGAGTACAGACTCCCTGGATGTAATTAGCTATGACTGGCTGGTATGAAGCCTTGCCCACTAGGGACACACATACATCACTAGAAGACAACTTGGGGTGACAGATCTTTATCTTGCACTCCTTTCCTAACTGGTTATAGTGGGTGTCTACAACCTATGATTTAGAAAAGAGGAATTAAATCTTTTCACATGAGAAACCACATTAAGAATTTCTTATTCCACAAATGGCCGATGCTCAAACTTCAATATTGTCTTAACTGAAAATTATATATTTAGGTATAAAAAAAAACTTCACATGAGAAGATATATTATTACTCATTGCTCTCATTAATGATTTTGCTTGCACATTTGTCAGTATCCATGCTATGAAGATGTAGTAGGTATGCCACCTTTGTATATATAAGCAACATACACATTTTTTCATTATTTTTGCTGGGTATATTTATATAAGAGTGCAATTTGAAAGAAAATTTGAGGTGCTTATTGTTATTATTATTATTATTATTATTATTATTATTATTATTATTGTTATTATTATCTTATCTGAAAGATCTTTGGAGGAATAGGGAGAGGAAAGGGAGAAAGAATGGAAGAAAGAGATAGGACCACAGCTTTGTACTGAGAACTGGGTTTTCATATAAAAATTGCTGCATAATGCATGCCTTATGCAGATATGCTGTTGTGTTTTGGGAAGTGGGAGGGCCACATTTAAAAGATAGGAGGGCACATTGTGGCCCCTTAGATTGGACATCTCTTGTCTAGAGCCATGTGGGGCACAGTAATTGAGCAAGACAGGACACATTTTATTAGTGGACAAAAGTTGTGATCCTCACACCAAGCCATTGACATATACCTGTATACCGTATATACTCGAGTATTAGCCGAGTTTTTCAGCTCTTTTTTTTAAGGCTGAAAAGGGCCCCCTCGGCTTATACTCGAGTCACTCTCAGTGTCTCTCTAACCCCCCCATGTCTCTCTAACCACCACGTTTCTCTCTAACCCCCCTGTGTCTCTCTAACCCTCCCCCCATGTCTCTCTAACTCTCCCCCCATGTCTCTCTAACCCTCCCCCGTGTCTCTTTCCCTCCCCCTTCCTCATTCTAAACCCCCCTCCCCACTTTACCCCTCTAAATACCTTCCCCTCTCCCTTTCCCCTCACTTACCTCCATCTGCTCCTCCGCTCTCCAAGCTCCTTCCTGCGTCGGGACCCGGCATATGCTAATGATGTGATGTCACACGTCATTAGCATTGGCCGGGTCAAGACGCAGGAAGGAGCGTGGAGGAGCGGAGGAGAAGCTGCATTGAGGTAAGTGAGGGCAAAGGGAGAGGGGGAGGTATTTAGAGGGGTAAAGTGAGGAGGTGGGTTTAGGATGAAGAGGGGTAAAGTGAGGAGGGGGTTTTAGGATGAGGATGGGGGGGTTTAGGATGAGGATGGGGAGGGTTTAGGATGAGGATGGGGGGGGTTGAGGATGGGGGGGTTGAGGAGGAGGATGAAAAGGTTGAGGAGGGGGGGTTGAGATTGAGGAGGGGGGCTGAGGAGAGAGGTTTTGGAGGGGGGCTGAAGAGGGGGGTTAGGATGAGGAGGGGGTTGAGGAGGGGGGATTGAGGATGGGGGTTGAGGTTGAGGAGGGGGGTTGAGGTTGAGGAAGGGGGTTGAGGAGGGTGGTTGAGGAGGGGGTTTAGAATGAGGAGGGGGTTGAGGATGGGGGTTGAGGATGAGGATGGGGGGGTTGAGGTTGAGGATGATGAGGGAGGTTGAGGATGATGAGGAGGGAGGTTGAGGATGATGAGGAGGGAGGTTGAGGATGATGAGGAGGGAGGTTGAGGATGAGGAGGGAGGTTGAGGTTGAGGAGGGAGGTTGAGGAGGGAGGTTGAGGATGAGGAGGGAGGATGAGGAGGAAGGTTGAGGATGAGGAGGGAGGTTGAGGATGAGGAGGGAGGTTGAGGTTGAGGAGGGAGGTTGAGGAGGGAGGTTGAGGATGTGGAGGGAGGATGTGGAGGGAGGTTGAGGAGGTAGGTTGAGGAGGGGGGGCTGAGGAGGGTGGTTAAGGATGAGGAGGGTGGGTTGAGGATGAGGATGGGGGGTTGAAAATGGGGGGTTGAAGATGAGGGGGTTGAGGATGAGGAGGGGGGTTGAGAATGAGGAGGGAGGATGAGGAGGGGGGTTGAGGAGGGTGATAAGGGAGGGGGGAAGAGGCACAGGGAAGAGAGAGTGGGGGAAGAGACACAGGCAAGGGAGAGTGGGGGAAGCGACACAGCGAAGGGAGAGAGGGCAAGAGACACAGGGGAGGGAGAGGGGAGAAGAGACACAGGGCACACAAGAGGGGGCACAAGACGGACACAGGGGGCAGCACATTTCCTACCATCGGCTTATACTCGAGTCACTCATTTTTTCCAATATTTTGTGGTAAAATAGGTGCCTCGGGTTATACTCGGGTCAGCTTATACTCGAGTATATACAGTATATTTGGAGCTACTATTGTGTACCTTTTAACTTTGTAAAATAATTTGCACATGATACAGCAAACTGAAAATCCCATTAATATTAAGGAACTTCAGTGTTCCTTTGAGTTTAATGTGTGCAGAAAAGCTTCAAAGTCTTTTTAGCGTAACATGCACATCAAGCATCTAATACTCAGATGAGTATATGGATATGTCTTCCACAGTGAATCTCTACTTCCAACACAGTGGCCCATATGTACATATGATATGTACCATAATAAAGGTTGAAGTACCTTAGTGTATAACACTAAAAAAGATGTATAAGGTTCATTTTCTATACAGCGAAAACTATTTGATATAACTATTGCTAATTACGCCCTTGCTGTTTGCACATGCTCACACTGATTTCAACATTTGCTTTTGGGCTTAGAACAATGTTCAGCATTTTGATTGTCATTTTATTCAAGTGCAGACCCCCAGGGTGTAATTAGAAATTATGTCAAATAGTAGTAAACAAATCAAATGGGATAATATGATAGTGAAAAGGGTATTCCAACACCTCAGACTTTAGCATGTCTTGCCCAATGTCTCAAGGTATATAGTGTTTCCTCTGCAATTCAGGCATTTTGGGAGGGCATTTGTAAATTAGAACACACGGTATAACTGGAAATGCACTTAGCCCTTTAAACATTGCTCTTTGTGTTATTCATTATAAGTTTGAGCACAGCATGGGGTAAATCCTTTTTGTTTCTTGACTTGCATTGTATATAGGCCTTATTATCTCATTATTCCTAATACTGCAGCTATGCATGTCATTAAATATTTTACCTGATCTGAGTGAGCATTTCTTTCCCCTTCAAGCTGATGAACTGTTTTCATATCTTCGTTAGCTGGGATTTTCCTTTCTTTTAAACCTGTTGAAATAAATAATAAAATCTCAAATTAGTGCACGATTCGATTGTTATAAAATGGATTATATATTAAAAACTTTGTATACAATACTTTGAAAGAAATGGTAAATGTACACTGAGTTCTCATTATGTTTTGTTTAGGAAACATGTCTGTCAATCACATTTCTCTTCACCGATAAAGTGCCAGTAAGGTGGCAAAATATTGGGGTTTCATTGTTTATTTGGTCATTGAATAGCAATAAAATCAATATTTAAAAAAATATGAAACAAATGCGTTTTTTGATTTGTACATATTAACTTTAGTTTTTTTATAGACAAGCAGTTCTGCTTCTCTCCACCTCCGCTTTGGTGTCCATGAGGTCGAACAGGATCTGCCCAAAAGGCTATTGTAAAAATGTTTCTTATTGGTCCATGTTTGCCTTCAGTGTCCACGGCAGAGAATGAGTCAGATTAAGGCTCCAATCAGGACAGCTTCCTGGGCACGCCATCTCCACCCCACTGTCAAGTCAGAATGGGTGGAGTGAAGCAGATATGCTGAAGTCTGAAACATTAACATTCAAAAATACATTTTGTAAACTATACTGATATTATATTCTTCCAACAATGATTGTATTTAATTAAATAAACAAATACATTTTATTACCACTACCTTGGTTATTTAAGTAAATTGTACTGATCCAAAATCACCTAAATTAGGAGATCCATATTAAAAATACAGTGTTACACCATTTCAGGCTGAAAAGGGGGATACAACCTCAAGTGATTTGGGGCTTAGATCTTTAACAATAAGTAACTCCAGTTTGAGCAGGAATAGTTAAAAAATGTACCCTTAACCAAAGCTTGCCAATGAAGTTGATTGATGATCCTTATCATTATTTATGGAAACAATAAGTCAGTTAAGAGTGGAATTCTGGCCAAACCCCTCCTCCAATAATGGGAAATATAGATTTCAATCAAAATTCAGATTAGTTTAAAAGAATAATGTAGTTTAGAAAATACTTCACAAGTGCTTTAAATATGCAAAAAATAACAGCAACAGAAGCAATATAAGCCACAAGCATGAAATCAAATTCAGAAAAAATCATATACATCACATATTATAATTGTCCAACTATGATTCGTCGTCACGCTGTTTGTGTAGTACGTACAACTTAGCGATGAGCACACGACACACGTCACACGCACGACTTAGAAAAAAAAAACTTCTCGGAACCAACCTTAACGTAACAAGCACCCACACACACTAAAAATACGACCATAACGGCCGAACCGCGGCAACCTAAAAACAGTCAAAACACACCAAATACTCACAAAAACTGCATAAAAAGCTTACCCATAGCAAGGGGGGGGGGGGCACCCAGGACCTCTGAAAGTGAAGTTACACCCCCATTTAAGTCCAAATTCCCGAGTTCAGACACACGAAAATCCCCTAAGCAAGGGAAAAAATGGCCACCGAAAAAAACGAAAATGAGGCTCACAGCCCAGCAACGTACAACTTACCCAAGAAGGGATCCGAGATAAGCTCGGAAACCTGCATTAACCCCACGGTATCTGAGATAAGCTTGGAGACCTGCATTAACCCCACATTAACCTATCGCAGTGGGGGTCCCGATTGCACGCGATCGGGGACCCCCGCTTCAATGAAAATTCAAAGTTCCTGCGTTACAGGTCCTTAAAGGACCCGTTATAAAAGAAAACAAATATACACTATCACCCTGTCAATCATGGGGCTCAATACAGACCCCCATAAACCCCTCATTAACCCTGTCACTCATGGGGGTCAATAGAGACCCCCATAAGCCCTTTATTAACCCTGTCACTCATGGGGGTCAATACAGACCCCCATTAGCCCTTCATTAAGCCTGTCAATCATGGGGGTCAATACAGTCCCCCATAAGCCCATCATTAACCTTGTCACTCATGGGGGTCAATACAGACCCCCATAAGCCCTTCATTTAGCCTGTCACTCATGGGGGTCAATACAGACCCCCATAAGCACTTCATTAACCCCCTCACTCATGGGGGTCCATACAGACCCTCATAAGCCTCTATTTAACCCCATCAGTCCCATAAGGGCATATTAAGACCATTATGGGCCTGTTACAACACTACATTAACCACATAAGTGCCATGATGGTCCTCAAGGAAACACTACACTGCACTATACCCCCCCAATAAAACATTAAATATCAACTAAACAGCCTCTACACTGACCTATTAACACCTACACTACCTACCTACCCTCTAATAACCCCCACCACTCTAATTACAGAAAATAAAAAAGCCTAAAGTCACACACAAAAAACAAATCTACATAACATAAAATAAAAACCTAAGTCACAAAAAAAGGGACATTACAGAAAATAAAAAAAACATTACAACCCCCCCATAACTACAGAAAAAAAAATTACACACCTGAAAAGGAAATACATATAATACAATACAATACAATACAAATACAATACAATACAAATACATACAATATAATACAATACAATTAAATACAATACAATACACCCCTATCTAATATACATCACACAATCTATCTAAATAAATACCATAATCTAATATACATCCTATCTATATAATATACATCCCCAATCTATCTAAATAAAACCACAATTTAATATACAATACATTCTATGCTATCTATATAAAACACATACCCCTAGCTAACATACAGTAAATGCTATCTATATATAAAATAATCTAATTCTAAGCTAAAATAAAATAATTAAGACCACTAACCTTTGCAGATGTCCATTCAGATCAGCCACCTACGGAAAAAAAAATAAAAAATTAGTGCAACACGTTAACAGTACATAAAGAAACATTCTATACATTCTAAATATTCTACTCACCTTTCCGGCATGTCCCGTCCTTATTCTTTTACCCTTCTTCAGAGCGGCATCTGTTAAAAAAAACATAACATTAATACACATACATAAAAACAAAATAAACATAATCTACATTGTACTTACCTCCCCGCTATGTCTCTGGCACCCTCTGGATCCTATTCTGCCCCGCCCTGTATAAAAAAACGCTAATGAGGCTCCCAGAGACTTTTCCGGAAGAAAATAGGCAATGGCGCCTTCTGATTGGTTGAAAACGATGTCTATCAAATTCACCCAATCAGGAGGCGCTAATGTGTGAGCCAATCAGAAAGGGATACACCCTAAAATCCCACTCTGATTGGATAATGCACCTGTCAATCTTTATTTAAAACAATCACAAGGCGCAGATGCCTTCAGCCAATCACAATGGAATACACCCCCACAGGGTGATTGGTTGGAGCATCTGTGCATTCTGATTGGTTGCACTGACAATAGCCAATCACAATGGAATACACCCCCACATACTGATTGGTAAAAGGATTTGCTCATTCTTATTGGCTATTGTTAATGTGAATCAATATTACAGCCAATGGGAAGGCGCAGATGTCTTCACCAATCAGTACGTGGGGGTATATTCCATTGTGATTGGCTGATGGCAATAAAGCCTTAGGATTGGTTCAAATAAAGATTGACAGGTGTGTTATCCAATCAGCGTGGTATTTTGGGGTGTATCCCTTTGTCATTGGTTCACAATTGGGGTTTTCTCATTGGCTGTATTTGATAGACAGCCTTTTCAGCCAATCAGAAGCCGCCAACGCCAATTTTATTCTGGAACACTCCGTAGCTCGGTAGCGTCGGAGACATCCGCCAGGGCGGATGTGTGTCATTTTTTTTGTATTTTTTAAAGCATGGATGCTTCCGGAGCAGAACACGAGGAGGCTGGAGACATCGCAGGGAGGTAAGTATAATGCAGATTGTGTTTATTTCACTTTGTTTTAGGTTTATGTATGTGTACTAATGTAATGGTTTTTTTTTTAACAGGAGCAGCGCCGCAGAGGCAAACATGGAGGAGGATGGGACATGCTGGGACATGACATGCTGGGACGGGACATGCTGGAATGGGACATGCTGGAAAGGTGAGTATAATATATAGAATATTTAGAATGTTTCGTTATTTCATGTAAATGTGTTGTATTAATTTTTTTAATCTTTTTTACCCTAGGTTGGTGATCTGAAGAAACATCTCAAAGGTAAGTGGTCTTAATTATTTGATTGTAGCATAAAATTAGGGTTGCTATATATAGATAGCATGTACTGTATATTAGATATGTAGGGGGATGTATAGTATATAGATAGTATTTATTGTATATTACATAGATAGATAGAGGGAAGTATATTAGATAGTATTGTATAATGGATAGTGGGATGTATATTACATTACATAGTGGGATGTATATTACATAGTGGGATGTATATTACATAGGGCGATGTATATGACATAGGGGGATGTATATTAGATAGGAGGATGTATATTAGATAGGGGTGTATTGTATTTAATTGTATTGTATTGTATTTAATTGTATTGTATTTAATTGTATTGTATGTATTATATGTATTTCCTTTTTTTAAATGTAGTGGAGGGGGGGGGGGGTTGTAATGTATTTTTTTATTTTCTGTATGTAATGTTCCTTTTTTTATTTTTTATGACTTAACGTTTTTTTTTGTTCTGTAATGTACATTTTTTCTATTTTTGGTGATTTTAGTTTTTTTAATTTATGTAATGTAGATTTCTGCTTTTTGATTAATTTAGTTTTTTTGATTTCTGTAATTAGAGTGGTGGGGGTTATTAGGGGGTAGGTAGTGTAGGTGTTAATAGGTTAGTGTAGAGGGTGTTTAGTTGATATTTATTGTTTTATTGGGGGGGTATAGTGCAGTGTAGTGTTTATACTTAGTGTCATGATGGTCCTTGAGGACCGTCATGGCACTTATGTGGTTAATGTTGCGTTGGAACAGGCCCATAATGGTCATAATATACCCTTATGGGACTGATGGAGTTAAATAGAGGCTTATGAGGGTCTGGATAGACCGCCATAAGTGACCGGATTAAAATGGTGTAGTGCTTACACTTTGGGTCATGAGGGTCCTGGATGACCCTCATGGCACTTATAGTGTTATTACATGTGTTCATTAGTGTGTTAGAGGGGTCTATATAGTTGAGGCACACAGTACACTCACATTGTGTGATAAACAGCATTTCAACACTTTCTCTTATTGACCGTAATATTTTGACGGGCAAGTCGCTAGTATATATATATAAAACGCTCCATGTTTCTGTCTACGGCACCTGCTGTTAGTTTGGACCCTGAGGTGTGTGTTTTTTTCTGTTTAGCAGTGGGGGAAGGAATTTTGTTATTTCATTGGAGCTTTTGAGTATTTAACACTTAACTCCTTCCCCACAAATGCTCAGAAGTGAGCAACTGCAAGATAAACTGCAAACCCTGCTCTTGTATGTTAAATCCCCCCTCCCCCCAAAACAGCTTTCATTAAAGTATCTTGGTTGCTTAATGGACCAGCAGAAGCATCACATTCGTAAGCTAGCATTTGAGCTTTTTTCTGCCTAGTTATGTTTTCATCAGACTCCAAATTTTCAAAACTGTATATGTTTTACTATATAATAATAATTTAAATATGAAACAAAAAGCAATTGTTTAGGGTATGCCTTTAAGGATATCACTGTATGAGCTCAGGAAAGGTCAGTAAGTTATTTTTGTTGACCCAACCGACACAAGGATAACGTCAATACAATCTATTTAGCTACAATAGGGCACCTTGAGACTGGATAAATTAGAAATTAGACTATAGGACAGATTTGTAGATGAGCACACATTTTAATTTAATGAGAATCCTTTTAAATTTCACTGTTAAAGTCATATTTTCCCAAGACAGCTAAGAAAACCACAGAGAATCAAAAGAGAAACGAGTATTTAATTTTGAATCAGTCTGTACTGAAAGCCTGCTGTGGTTAGCTGGCAGTAATCGGAAGCAACCGTTATTTCCTCTCCAAGGGAATTCTCTTCAAATGGTTCTAGCATTGACTGCCTTGCAGCCGCTCATGTAAGGCAGAAGATACAGTATGTGAGAGCTCTGAGTATTCAGGGGAATCCCATTATATTCTGGAGACACCAGCTGACTAGCCTCTTAGAGACACACTAATAGATTTCCCCAGAAAAAAAGGTGTTACTTGCTCACAGTTAAGCCAAACTAAAAAACGTAAGATAATATGATGCAATTTAGTAAACGCTATATTCATTAAAGGGAGATATGTATCGTCTATCATGCTATATTTTATATATAATCTTGTGATTGATTCATTAAACAAGCAACTCCAGCCTCAACCACACTGTAGTATTTTAATTTATCAACACATTTTCCCCAAATGAATCTAAATTAGAGTCTGTGGTAATTATTTTCCCATAAAACCGTTGCTAAATGTATTCACACCAATGTCATCTAGAATGGTGGTTCTCAACAGCTGGTCATAAGACTAGTGTCAGTCCCTAAGGGCAAATGTACAGGTCTTCAGGGGCAGAGAGGGATGAGGAGGGCCAACAACTTTAAACATACCACTACTAGTAGTCAAAGTTATGGAGAGAATATTAATGAATGTAAATTCAGTTAAAATGAACTGATAATGACATTTTTGTGATTCACATGCACCATCTCTCCATTAAAATGTTCTGGATTCATATGTGGTTACCATGAGGACTAGAAGGCAACAAGCCAGGCCCTAGACTAAAAAGCTTGAAATCCCCTGATCTAGAACTTAATTAAGATTCAGTTCAATAATATAACATTTTCATAAGTCTTAAAAACTACAGAAAAAATAATAATATTTGAGACATATTCCACAGCTCATACTATATACAGTAATATAATGAATTTAAACAATGCATTATTTAAACAGTTTTACCTGGGGTTATAACATTATCACACTCCTTAAAATGTTATTGTCATTTTCAGCCTTTATATTCGCAGATAACATATTTATTTATTTTTATAAATTTCAAGTGCAGGTTTGTTTTTCTTAAAAGGTTTTGATGTATTAGAACATTGAGAAGAATGTGCTCCATTAACAGGTGAAGAAACACTATCTAGACAGGATGGTATTTAGTATGAGAAAAGCAGGAGCTGGTGCTAAATTTATTCCACAGTCTTCTATCTGAGCCACCACCATAGGTACCTCCTTGGAACCACCCAGTGGTGGAGCTAGTGATTGAAGGGGCCCAGTGCAAAATTGTTACTTGGAATACACAAGGTAGGTGCCAGTTGGGGTCAATAAAAAAGCAAAAAATGTATGTAGGTGATCTGATTATCACAGGGTAATCAGGTCACCTTTCTATACAAATAATGACCTGCTCCTCTCCCTAATAAATTAAGACTCCCGAACAGTTTTCTGTTTCCCGGGTTCATCATGTTGTGGATTGCGTTGACAAATTATTGGGAGGGGCTGGAAATGAACCGGCAGGCTTGGTACATATTGGTACCAATGACAAAGTTAGTGTAAGATGGAGTGTCCTAAAGAATGATTTTAGAGAACTAGGTAATAAGCTTAAGGCAAGGACCTCCAAGGTAGTATTTTCTGAGATACTACCAGCGTGTTAGCCCAGGGAGGCAGAAGGAGCTTAGGGAGGTTAATGCGTGGCTAACGATGTGGTGCACTAAGGAGGGGTTTGGGTTTTTAGTGCACTGGGCTGTCTTCTCACTTCGGTACAATCTCTACAGCAGGGATAGATTGCACCTTAATGATGAGGGAGCATTTGTGCTAGGGGATAGGATGGTAGAAAGGCTGGAGGAGTTTTTAAACTAGTAGGTGGGGGGAAGGGACTAGATATAAGTAATGGGGTAGAAAGTGTCAAGGGTATAAGGGATGAATTAACAACTCATAGGGAGGAGATGGGGGAGGGGTAGTATAGTCAATAGGGAGGAAGTATTAAGTTACTCAAATACAGTGGTAGGCACTTCAGAACTACAGACTCATAACATAAGGTGTATGCTTGCTAATGCCAGAAGCTTGCCAGGAAAAATGGGAGAGTTAGAATTATTAGCAATTAATGAAAAATGGGATTTAAAAGGCATTACCGAAATGTGGTGGGATGAATCTCATGACTGGACTGTTAATCTGGATGGTTATAACCTATTTAGGAAAGAAAGATGCAATGGTAAAAGAGGAGGAGGGATTTGTCTGTATGCTAAGCCTGAAATTAAGCCTATAGTCAGAGTAGATATTTATGGTGGACCTAATGATAAAGTTGAATGTTTGTGGGTAGAGTTAAATAGCGGAGCAGCAAATTCCAAAAGAATATTAGTAGGAGTATGCTATAAACCCCCAAATATAGCTGAAAGTGAGGAAATACAATTATTGTTACAGATTGGAAATGCAGCTAAGCATGGGGAAGTTTTAATAATGGGAGATTTTAATTACCCTGAAATAAACTGGATAAATGAGACCAGCAGCTCAGCTAAGGGGGCAGGTTCTTGAGTACACACGGATCATTATCTGGCCCAGGTTCTACAAGAGCCTACTAGAAATGAAGCTATCTCAGGTTTAGTCATCACAAATAATATTGATATAGTTTCAAATGTTGAAATAGGGCAACCTTTGGGAAACAGTAATCACAACACAGTCTCATTTGAGATTGAAAAAAAATATATATTTTTTTAAGGGGCCAACAAAAACTTTTAATTTTAAAACTGCAGATTTTAACGGTCTAAGGGCAGCAATACAATACAAAGTATAGACTGGGACAGAGAACTGAACATAAATGGCGAACATTTAAATCCTTGCTAAATATACATACACATCGGCATATATAATGTGGGAATAAAAGTAAAAGGAGTAAATCCTATCCAATGTGGCTTAACATTGATTTATAGATCAAGATACAGAGTAAAAAAAAGGCATTTAAATTATACAAACAAGAGGGAACAGAGACTGCTTTACGAGAGTACAAGGAAATCAACAAGGCTTGCAAAAGCGCTATTACTGGCTAAAATAGAAAATGAAAAATTAATTGCAAAAGAGAGTAAGACCAACCCTAAAATATTTTTTTACGTTTATTAATGGGAAGAAGGCGAGGAAGGAAGCTATAGAAACATTACAATGTAACACAGGACATCTGAAAACTAGTGACCAGGAAAAGACAGATGAGCTAAATAGGTTCTTTTCTTCAGTATACACAAGGGAGGTACTAGTGGTTGGGACACTGCAGCATAATGGGGCTACACTACCTTTGCCAAATAATTGATTAACACAGGAAGTAATCCAAAAGAGGTTGGATAAAATAAATGTTAATAATGCCCCGGGTCCTGATGGAATACATCCACGGTTACTGAGGGAACTGGGTTCTGTAATAGCCAAACCATTATATTTAATTTTTCCAGATTTACTCAACACAGGGTCTCTACCAGATGACTGGAGGAAAGCAGATGTGATACCTATATTTAAAAAGGGAGCAAGAGCAAATCCGGGGAATTATAGACCAGTGAGCCTCACATCTGTAGCGGGGAAGCTTTTAGAAGGGTTAACAAGTGATAATATACAAGAATATGTCTATTTGAACAGTATTATAAGTAGGAGTCAGCATGGATTTATGAGGTATAGGTCATGTCAAACACATCTAATTAGTTTCTATGAGGAGGTTAGTAGGAACCTGGATCAAGGCAACTCAGTGGATGTAGTATTTTTTGATTTTGCAAAGGCTTTTGATACAGTGCCACATGGGAGACTATTTTGAAAACTAAGAGATACAGGAATTGCGGTAAATATCTGCTCATGGATTGAGAGTTGGCTAAAAGACAGGAAGCAAAGGGTTGTTGTAAATAAAACCTACTCCGATTGTACTAATGTGGTAAGTGGGGTTCCTCAGGGCTCAGTATTAGGTCCTCTCCTTTTTAACATATTTATTAATGACTTAGAGGTGGGATTGGAGTGTGGTGTCTCCATTTTTGATGATGACACAAAGTTGTACAAGGTAATTAAATCGGATAATGATGTGCTTTCCCTCCAAAGGGATTTACATAAAAGTGAGGAATGGGCATCTAAATGGCAGATGAGATTTAATACAAATAAATGTAAAGTTATGCATCTGGGAAGCAAAAATAGCCATGCAATTTATAATCTTAATGGAGCAAATCTAGATGTATCAGATATTGAAAGGGATTTGGGAGTGCTTGTGGAGAACCACCTAGGTAATAGTGCTCAAAGCCAAGCAGCAGCTGCAAAGGAAAATAAAATATTAGCATGTATTAAGAAAGGGAATAGAAGCAAGGGAAGCAAATATTATTCTGCCACTATACAAATCTCTAGTACTCCCTCATTTGGATTAAGGAGTACAATTGTGGGCACTACTTCATAAAAAGGACAATTTAGAGCTGGAAAAGGTACAGAGGAGGGCAACAAAACTAATAAGGGGAATGGAGGGGCTAAGTTATGAAGAAAGACTAACCAAATGAAACTTTTTTTCTCTAGAAAAAAGGCGTCTAAGAGGAGATATGATTACCTTATATAGATACATCCAGGGACAGTATAAAGATTTGTCAAGGGAGCTTTTTGTGCCAAGAGGTTTTCAACTGACAAGAGGACATCCCTTGAGGTTAGAAGTAAAAAGATTCCACTTTAAAGAAAGAAAAGGGTTCTTCACAGTTAGGGTGGTTAATCTGTGGAATTATCTACCAGAGGAGGAGATGACAGCGGATTCGATAGATAACTTTAAAAGGGGACAGGATTTATTTATAATTAAAAAGGGAATTCAGGGTTATCATGGATAATTAGAGAGACAGTATTAAACCAGGGAGAAATCCAATCGCCAGTATCTGGGGTCAGGAAGGATTTAATTTTTTTCCCCTTTCAGACGATTGGCTAAGTCTCACTTGGGTTTTTTTTCTGTTTGCCTTCCTCTGGATTAATTAATAGTCACAAATAAATAAATAAATAAATAATTGATTAATAATGAATTAACAACTAATTAATTAATATTTAATCCGCATATTGCAGATAAGAGGAGATCTTAAAAGGTTGAACTTGATGGACTGAAAGTCTTTTTTCAACCTTAATTACTATGTAACTATGTAACCCCAAGTTGCTGCATTTAGTAGTGGCCTTATTATCTGGGCTGAAAATCAGTTATACTGTTATACTCTCAAATGATAAATTATATTGTTCAGAATATATCCATATATTGTAAGTAATATTATTCCTGCTTAAGCATATTATTTTTACTTGGTTTGTGTGATTATGGTCAGGATATGCACCTGATTTAAAGATCAGCGTTAACTAGCTTTTAAAGGGCTTTTTTATTATTTAATTTATGTTGTGCAGTCTACATTAGTAAACAAATGGTAATTTTCTGGGGGGGGGGGGTTGTTTGTTTGTTTGATGCACTAAATTTTGGGTGTAAAATAGTTTCATTGGGAAATTACTATTTTGTGACTTTCAAGTGTACTTAGGCTGGTATTTTTAACTAACACAAATCATTTAGTAAAGATAGTCCAGTTTCACTTTAATATTACAATACTGTCAAATATGAATAACAATATTACATAAATTAAGCCAAATTGAGGTTTTTCCTTTTATGCATGTATAAAACAGTTTCTAAACCTTATTATGGGCGAGTTCAAAATATGTATCTGCTGCTCTAAGACATTAGGGCCAAGGTTTCCAAAATACTTATCCATCCGCTATAAGATATGAGTGTAGTATGCTTTCAACTATTGTCCTATGAGGAACTGTGTGCAGAATCAAACATTATCCATAGTACTGTGGTGGAAGTTAACAATTAAAAAAAAATGGTTGATGACAAAATTGTCTGTGGTTCCTGATTAAAATGCAGAATATACAGTAGATACAGAGTTTGGCCTTGTGTTCAATAAATTTTCACATCGTCTGGATTGTATTATTATTTGTTTGTGACAACATAATTGTTGCATAAGGGACAAACTTATTTTGTATAAAGTAGTAAGAAATGTTGACCTGTGTTCACATCATGATAAGTGTTGTGTCTGCTGGTCCTTGTATATTCTCCACTGATTCAAGTACCAGAGCCCAGAAACATCTAGACAAGTACTCCTGTATCTACCCTACATGCATACCTGAAGACATTAGAATGAACATTTAAATAAGATAGATTTAGTAATAAAACTAATTTTGTCATGGTTTCTTTATCAACAATTGTATGGCTCAATCACATTAGGTCCACGCTAATCCTCAACTTACTGAGTAATAATTTAACCTATTCACATTAAGTTTCAACCCTCAAGTAAACCTCTCGTAGGTCTGACACTTCTTCAGTAAGAGAATTTAATCACAGCATATCACAAAAAAAGTAACCAAAGCCCTTAACATGTTTTCTCAAGCTACCCTACACCTGTTTAAAATAAAGCTTCACACTCAGACTCTCAGTAAAAGCACACAAATCCACACTAAAGGTAACCTCCACAATCACTGCTACCCATTGATATGATGTGCACATGCTTGAGATACCTGCTAAGCTTTGAGCCTTAGAAGCTGATCCTTTCTATCTTCTGTCATTTCCAATGGTTGGTATTGGCTAGGACTGTGTAGGTAAAGGATCTAATGTTGAGGGGGTGAAATTGGTGCAAGGAGAACTAGGTTAGGGAAAAATGTGTGTTTAGCTAACAATATTACTTACAATATATGGATATGAGGATATTAGCAAACTGGGAAAATCTGAAAGAATGTGATTGGCAGCTAAAGCTTATGCATAGAAACAAGAAGTTAGTGTGCAGAGCTTGGAGTCAAAGCCATGTCAGGCTTATAGATTATTCTACATTTTTATAATTTTGACTTTAATATAGTATTTTCTTTTACAATTTAATTGTAATAAATGTTGGTAAAAATAATGACCCAAAATATATTTAATTGAAATCTAAAATCTGGTAATAGGCAGTAATTTATAAATAAACCTTAATAAACGAAATAGAAGAGGATTTTGATTGCATCTTCAGTTTCAACAACAGATAATCAGTAATTGTTTTTTTATCGTAAAACCAATGCATTTGAAAGTATTGGCCACAGGATATGTTACAGGCTGAAATGCAAGTTATTAGAGCAGATGCGCCAATCACATAAATGAGACTTAGTTTATAAAATGTTTTTGGGTTTCACAAACAAGTGCCTGCTATTCAGAGTCTATTTAAAGGTTTTAGTTGAATAAAGACTACCAAATTTGTATATGCTAAAAATATTTGTGTTGGACAATTCTAAATCATCTGATACCAAACAGCATTTCATAGCAATTTATCACAAACCGAGTAACTGATCATGGCAATCACATATCTTTCTGTAACCGTAATATGAGGTATCGACACACAAACTCCATCCTTTCCAACCACCATGCATTTACTGTTGGGACTATTTGAATTTATCTCTGCAGTTAGAATTTGAGAGAACTCCTAAATGTATTTGTAATAAAACTGCATTCAGTTTATCATGAGATGTAGCTGATATCAATCCCTTACAATATGTTGCAACATCTGTGTAAGCTACATGCTGTGTCTATCTTCCCCCAACACTCCCTACCACGCTTTATTACCTGCATAACTTGCTAAGACTTCCTCCTTTTCATTTGTCCTATTTCCTTAATTTATATTCACTGCTCCTTCGTCTCAGTCCTCTCTTTTGCTGCTATATCCCTATTTTCCTCACAACATTTATCATTCCTTTTTCAGGGCTTTTTCTATCACCGTTCTGACCCTCCTCCACCTGCCCCTATTTAGACTGTATTCATAGAGACATGGAAACCACTTGTACCTGTATCAATCAACCAGAATATGCTATCCTAATATGTTAGCTCTCCTCCCACCATACCCACCCTGATTAACTTTCTGCTAGGTAAAGATAAAGATAATAAACTACATGCCAGCCCCATTGTTTCACAATCCCTCTCCTATCAGATTTCTACTGTCTCCTATTTAATTGAGGCAGCTTCCCAACTGCTTACATCTTCTACCCAAGTGATCTCTATGTCTGTCTTACAGCAACAGAATTGTCTTCTCTTCTCTTACACTCTTTATCACTCTCTTTCTCTCTCTTCCTGGAGAAACTTCCAATTTCTTATCTGTTTTTTTTTTTTTTTTGTGGTTTCTGCTTCTCTCAGTCCCTTTAGATTGTAAGTTTTCAATCTTGTAAGGTGATTTAGAAAATGTGCATAAGATTTTAAACTTAAAGAAAGGGCACTCCACGTTTTGCCTTGTGTTTAATATTGTATTTTTTCTTTGTACTTAACACCTGTATACCGTTACAGTATATGGTCTCTATTCAATTGTCAAAATCACAATTGTTTAAGCCAGTAATGGAGTATGTCCACATTTTGCTACTCGCAATAGATTTAATAGTTACAGGCTCAAAATCCCTGTAGTTGTCACAAATATAGCTCTGTCCTATTTCCTCCTTTGATGTTTCAAGCCCATAAATGATACCAGTGTTAAAGATGCAAAATCCATATTTAATTACAACAATTCAACAAGCCCGCAATTGCCTTCAAAATGTAAATGGCAAATGTATCAATACATTTCTACGAGTACTAGATAGGACCTACAAGTGGGTTAAACACCTGTTTGTAACACTGCAAAAGAAAATAAACACACACTACTGTACTTAATAATACTGAGAAAGCAATGAAGGACATTGGAATTAATTGCACTACAGTCTCAAGCTCGTAAATCTGCAATAATCTTTTTTTTTTTTTACATTTTATTTCCGTGTTATATTAATCCAGGGAATCAAGAAGTTAATACATATCATGGAACCCACATGGACTAGAACAGTTGATTTATATTTTTTTTGTGATTCCTACATTTCTGGATTGCGAGTCTGATTGCAGATTGGACTTCTAAATACGAATTGATTGTAGTTTAAACTCCACGTTTAAGCACGGGTTCATGGGTTATGTGTTGGGACTGTGAACCTGTACTTGCGGGCTTGAGCCAATTAAATACATCTGTCACTGTAACAAATGTCTAACCTGCAGACATACGGGCAGTGTGAAGGTAATTATGGGCTTAGATAGGGGCCTATGTTGGCACGTTACAAATATCGGATTCTAAAAATAATATTAGAACATAATATGGTGGTGAATGAGGAAATTCATTGCAATACATAAAATCTGAACAAATCTGTATTAGTGCTAATGTATTGCACATTATACAGTGGTTAGGATGGAGCTCAGGGGCCAACATACAATGGTCATTTAATTGAGATTCATAGGTTTTATGTGAAACTCATAAAATATATCTACAAAGCTCAAGTAAGTATATTATAAACACATTTTTTCAATAGCCCACTTTTATTTTTACTCTATTTTCTTTTATTGTTATAAATAATGAACTATATCATATACAGTATGTACTATGCAAGTGATTGAGATGGTACAGCACTACTTTATTACCAAACTGGACGGTGATACCTGGACTGTGATACCTCTTCACTAAACTTTATTAAATTTACTACAATATATTTTCTTATGAAATATACTGGCATTGGGTTTGATACTGTTACTTAAGTTTAGATAATAAGAGCACGTTCCAGCTGTCCATGATCCTATAAAATCCATCCATTGAAGCAATATTATTTCATACAGTGGAATACCTTCGTAACACTTCCAAGAAATGAGAAACCTGTTGCCAGGCAACGAACCAAGAATTCACAATTTCATTCTATCCTAGATGCAAACCTTAAACCTTTGAAACAAGATAATATTGAATCCAGCAAGAAATTAAACTCACTGTGTATAAATACAATTACTCAGATTCATCTTTACAAGTAAACATATTGTTGTTTTTCCTCTTATGTTTATATAGGTGTGTGGCAATGAGGATTCATGTATCTACATATCAAAAGGCGGGGTTATATTGAACTTCTATTATTATTCATTATCATATCTTGGTGCTATTTCTTAGTTTATTATCCTATTCACAAATGAGTTGTACAATTATTTTATTTACTCAAGCTTTAGGGGTTAAATTGTATCTCAATAAGTATTATCAACATATTTAATCAGTGGCTTAAATGACCACTGAGTTGCCATATTTATAATATGTTTTTTTATTAAAAACATGAATTAATAAATAAAAAAATCTTTTTAGAAAATGTAAAATAAATAAATGCATTCTTTAATTTTTTACTATTATATTCAGATTTGCTTTAATGGTGTTGGAGGAATGGGAGAGACAATTAAGTCAAATGAAAAGACGTATATGACATCTCTGTTCACTTCTGCTTAAAAAATACCACGACAAAACATCACTTGACAATTGAACCAAATGAAATGTGCAGGAGGTTAATCCTCACCGTTAAGCAGTATCCTATCGAAGACTAGCTATCTATGATGGAGGCGCCCATGACACAAGTAGAGTCTGCTATATTGAATTAAAAAATTATTTTATGCTCATGGGTTATATATCTGCTAAGGTTGATAGTTTGTTACATACCTCCCAAGCATGTGGAGTTTTTCTCCAACTACTGTGTTCTTTTAAGCGCATGGGACTAATACAGATGCAACTTGCATTGTTTGAGCTTCGGCAGGGTTGAAGACTGATTTTGGAGTATCACATATATAATGGCACTCGTGCTTTGTATAGCCAACGGATGCTCCTTTTCTCTCTTTATTTTCTCCGTTAAATGAATGCATAGCCTTTAACAATACCATTGTTCCTCAGTATGTTCTCTTTGCATTGTGCGCCAACCCACTTACTCGTTTTACTCAGGAGGTTGAAATAAAGTGGTTTTCATCTGTCATACAAACCTAGTGTCTGACAAACCATTTGGCTTTATTATCATCTGTAGCTTTCTTTATATTCAGGAAAAATAGAAATATAGACTTTCATGGAAGATAAGAACCAACTGGACAATATAGTCTCCCATTTCCCTACCTGGCTATTTAACAAAGCCTTAATTAATCATCATGGCAGTCTTATGAATACTCATTTTCATGATATTATTATGTTCATCCAAAACACATCTGCTGGACTGGTAATGGGCAAAATAATGTTAGAAAATAAAAGTAATTAATTCTGTAAGAAATTGGAAGCCAGTGAAGGGTCTAACAAAGAAGTGTGCAAAGGAAGAATGGGAAGTTAGATTGATAATTCTGGCAAGTATTTAGGATTGATTGAAGGAGATATATGGAAGGTGGAAGAACAGTTAGGGATGCAGTTACAATAGAGTGGATTAAGATTTTTGTTGTATGTCCCCTGAGGAGAGAATGTATCCGTGTAATGTTCATGGAATAGTATTAGCTAGACCTCTGTCCTGGAATTCCAGGAGTTAATTCAGCACCTCTTCTAAGCAGCTTTATTCCTCAGCAACAAGATTAGGAACCCACAGCATACCAAGTCACCACTTCTCCAAGAACAAAAAGACAACCTCCCTATGCTAGCGTCCTTAGTTCAGGAGTAACTGTTTATTCCATATAAGCCAGATATCTTTATATATGTTTAAACAACAGAAGCTTTTAAACCTAAAAAGGGAAGACACAAACTTCATAAAAACAGAATACAGAAACGTTATGAATTATGCACTTAATATTATCATGTTTAGCTTGGTCCCTGCTTGGCTAGGTGCATCTAGGACTGACAGTGCTGAGTTATATAGTACATTGGGGTATGTTTGCAGCCCTTCAAAAAATCTGCAATACATTAATTATTTCTTTGTTTCAGGGAAGGCTAGTGGATCTTGGTAACTCCCCAGGGAACCTCTTGTGCAAACATCTGAACTTACTCTACCTTGTTATACAAGCCATACATATAAATAAATATTTACACAACTAAAAGCCATGTTTTAACATCAACTGCTAATAATATATTACAGTGCATATAATATACCACTATGAGAGAAGCCCTTAGTGATGTCCCGAACAGTTCGCCGGAGAACTATTTGCTGCGATTTTCGCATGTTCGCGTCCGCCGCGAACGGTGAACACATGCGCTTTTCGGTTCGCCCCCTATACTTTATCATTGAGGAAACTTTGAACATCATTTATTTTATTTTATAATTTTTTTGTGTGTAATCTATGCCTGCCTGCCAGCGTTTGTGTGTGACAGGCTAACACCTAACAGCTTATATTGTTATTATTTTAACTACTCATACCTGGTGGTGTAACATACATTGAAAACAACCATGTTTTTCCTGTAATCTAATTTCAGTTGCCTGCCTGTGTCAGGCTCACAGCTTATATTGTGCTCAGTGACATAAAACAACACTTTTTTGACTGTAATAGATTGAATAGCAATTGCCTGCCTACAGGCGTGTGTGTTAAGCCTATTGCATCTACTCTGCCAACTTTTGCCAGTGCACAGTGACACTCATATCTGGTGGCACCTTAGATTGCCCTCGCAGTGCCCCAAATTTGAAGTGGGAGGACCGACCAAGCATCTTTTTCCATTTCCCGATTCCAAAAATCCATGCCATATACACGTACCCTGATAGTGTACGTAACAGGGATTAAACCGATAGGAATAGTACGACTTAACAGTACACACCTTATAATAACGCAGACAGAGTCAACGCGTATAATCTTCCATGCTGTGCAGTGGAAGCCCCCAGACTCTGACCTGTGTATAATCTTCCATGCTGTGCAGTGGAAGCCCCCAGACTCTGACCTGTTTATAATCTTCCATGCTGTGCAGTGGAAGCCCCCAGACTCTGACCTGTGTATAATCTTCCATGCTGTGCAGTGGAAGCCCCCAGACTCTGACCTGTGTATAATCTTCCATGCTGGGCAGTGGAAGCCCCCAGACTCTGACCTGTGTATAATCTTCCATGCTGGGCAGTGGAAGCCCCCAGACTCTGACCTGTGTATAATCTTCCATGCTGGGCAGTGGAAGCCCCCAGACTCTGGGAGTCTGAAGAAGAGGAGTCAGAGGAGGAAGGTGGCTTTGAGGAGGTGGAAGACCAAACACAGCAGGCGTCCCAGGGGGCTTGTTGTCACCTTTCGGGGACCCTTGGTGGCTGGGTGGAGGAAGATACCTTCAATGACATCAGTGAGGACAAGGAACGGGACATGGCTAGCTTGGTATCCAACCTTGTGCAAATGGGGAGTTTGCGGTTGTGCAAAGGGACTGTTTGCGGTTGTTTGCGGTGCATTAAACGGGGAGATTGGTCTGTTACTGTGAAGCGGGTGTAACCCTTACACTACCTGATCGATACAACATCATACCTGATGTTTTAAAACATGTTATTCCAAACAATTTAGGAATGTTAGGTGATTTATGCCCTTTATGGCTTAAAACCAGACTCTGCATCAACTATGTAATTTTCCGTGGGAGTTTTTCCATGGATCCCCCTCCGGCATGCCACAGTCCAGGTGTTAGTCCCCTTGAAACAACTTTCCCATCACTGTTGTGGCTAGAAAGAGTCCCTGTGGGTTATGAAATTCGCCTGCCCATTGAAGTCTATGGCGGTTCGCCCGTTCGCGAACATTTGATGGAAGTTCGGGTCCGCTGTACGCGAACCGAAAATTTGATGTTCGCGACATAACTAGAAGCCCTCTCTGATAGCATACGTTTCAGTAATATCCCTAGTACAATGAACCCTTCAGTCCAGTCTGAGGGGGAATATCTTTACACTCTTTAATAGCAGTTCATGATTGTCACGGACACCTTTTCAAGTCCTGGATTTTGGCACAGGGAGCCACCATGGAGAACATACTATCACATTTGAAAATGGGTAGGGGAATTACATTGCCACATGGGCAATATGGGCAGGTGAATGGTGGGGCGAATAGCCCTAAGATATAGAGCCATAGTGTACCATCATGCTTTATGTGGTCTTATGGCATATGCCCCTATCTTATCCTGTGTACTGTATGTAATTTCCCATGTAATATTACTGTGTTCTGTGTTATGTTAAAAGTATGAATGTGTACATATAGTACGGTCATATGTGTGAGTATATTTATATCATGGATGGAATGTGTGCATATAGTTACTCTTTAATGGCATCTTGCTTCTATAATATAAAGTTAATGATGTTACATAGGGACAAAGAGTTAAGTTCTATTGGAATGTATGTGGATTTACAACTTCTGAGAGTGGCTAGGCGGGCATCCTCTCTAGCTTCAATTGTAAAGGAGGTTGGTAGCCTTAGTTACAAGGTGGGGTTTAGCTATAGAGGGGGTGGTGTTATTTTGTGATCTATGTTCTATGCAAAGAAGATAATAAACAATTAGCTGACTGCTGAGACATATAGCAATCGTTTGTTCTCTTTTATTTGCTCCTGGTAGCTGCAATATTGATTCTATCTCCAATCTGCAAGTAACTTGTCCTGGTCACTACCACAGGAAAGTTACTGAGACTCCTGGAAGCGCTGATTCCTGATGGAGAGACCCTGACTGATGCAGAAGCCAGATATCAGGGTGCTGGTGCCGAGATTTCCAAGAACCCAAACGGTCCTTGTGCGTAGTTGACCTGTAGTGTATAGCATGTGGCCCTGGACAGTAATAGCCCCTACACCTGGATCATCACAATGATAATTCCTTAACTATGAGTGGTTTTGGTGAGGAGTTGGATATGAAGTTCAAATAATAGAGCAGAATTAAGTGTGGCTGGTGTAATTGTTGAGTTGTGAGCTGTGTAAGAGTTTCAGGTGTGGGGAATCAGCATCCCTGTTTTAGAAATCTTGAGCTTTAAGATGTATACACAGTTTGTGGTCTTGGGCATCATAGAATAGGAAATATATATTTATAAAAAGATAGATTTGAGTTAAAAGATAGAGCCTTGTTTTCTAACAAAGAGTGATGGAGCATGTGATTAGTTACCACAAATTGAGACAGGGAGGGGAACGATCAGAGGTACTGAATGCGTCAAAAAGCTTACGCAGAACAAACTAGAGAGAAATAATCCTTTGTGTTGCCAGTAATCAAACAGATCATTGCTGTCTAATTACAGAGAGTCACAAAGTGACTTGGAAGAGAGAAATAGAATTATCGATCAAATGCTCTAATAATTTGGTGGTTAAAGGGGGTAAAGAGATGGAGCAGTAGCTGGAGAAAGAGGCTGGATCAAGAAATGAATTATTTAGATGGGATATGAGTAACATGTGTTTAAGTTAGGAAACTAATGTACCAGTGGTAAAGAAATTAGTTGAGTCTAGAAGGGGGGAGTTATATGGCTACAGGGTCTAGCTGTCATGTTGAGATGTTAAATGTTATGGCAATTTTTCAGTCCCAAAGCAATTGCTAGAATTATTAGGAGCATGTGCAAACATCCATAAGATAATTAACAATGAGCAAATATTTTTTTTTTTTAATAGAAATAAAATACTGTTTTAAATTATGCAATGTTTTGAAACTTTTCTGTGACCATTTATTTCATTTGTTTCAGATAACAATATAGCTGTCACTGTCCTTTAGCAGCTTTTTAAACTGTGAATTATGACAGCATTATTAGTACAGTTCGTAATACTGCATACTACAAATATAATTTTAAAACTGTTTTTGTTTCCTGTGAACACTGTGTATTTTCACATTTAGTGATATAAACTTGAAAATGTAATTTAAAGCTGATGCATATAAATCTTCCTGCAGACAACCTGGATCTACATTTAGATTAACCTTTCTGGAGTAGCATTTTCTGGATCACCAGATTTCAATTTCTTTTGTGTAATGCCAGCACTAATCAGGGTCATCTATACAAAAGAGTGCTGTGTTCTGGGCTGTCTGTAGACCCCATATGTTAATGCACATATGTGGAATGTTATGCTATCATAAAAACACAGAATTTCATAGCAGATATGATGAACATTGTGTTCTATACCTTTGATATCTGTTTTTTATTTAACATATAAATATAAAACACTGTTTGATCATTAACCTTTTTTTGCACTTGCATAATTGTACAACAATTATAATTTCTATTTAATATCATAATAGCACAAGACTCACTCATTTTTATCATGTTGTATTACTAAAAAGTTCTTAAAGGTGCACTGTGTTCAACTTAGAAAGCAAAAAATTAGATAGATAGCCTTTACCTTTGTAACATTTATACTGCAATGTTCAGTTTTTCTCACCTAATTATCAGCCTCATTCAATTGCTACGATTTTAAGATCTGAAGTCGCAAGTGGATCTCGCAGGCAAATTCCCTATTCAATTGCCTCAATTTTGGGACCTCGGATCGGTTTCCGAGTAACGGCCCTGCGAAAATGGCCCCCGTGCAACTCAGAGTTTACACCAGTCTAAAGCCTTTGATGGGTCACATTCGCAGGGCTGAAAACGCAAATCTCTATTCAATTGCCCAATCCTTCCCACTCCACATGTGCTCAGGAGGACCCGTAGGGGCTTTAGAAGCCCTTATGTATGCTCCCCCGAATGTCCCCACTGCACCTAACACCCCCCCCCCCCCCACACACATACACACTCCTACATGAAACCCCAATGATGCAGGGGCCCCGATCTGGACCCCCGCAGAGTCCCCACATTAACCCTTGCAGCAAGGTCCAGATTGAGACCCCCACTGCATTTAAAAAGTTTAAATTCCCCTCCCCGAGCCTAAAAGGGCTTGCGGCACACTCTAGAAGAAGGATGGGTACATCGCTGAAAGGTAAGTGGATTTAGAATGTTTAATTTTAAATGTTATGTGTGTTTATATGTTGTGTTTGTTTTATTATTGATTTTATTTTTATTTTTGTCCTCTGGATGGCTGATCTGCGGCAGGAAAATCGTCTTGGCTGAAGGGACATTTGGGCAAGGTAAGTGGTCTTATTTATTCTATTTTAGGTTAGATTTAGGGTTCATGTAATGTATTTAGTTAGGGGGTTATTGTATTGTATTTAGGGGTTAAGTTGATTTTATTTAGGGGTTAAATTGATTGTATTTAGGGGGTTAAAGTGATTGTAGTTAGAGGGTTATTGTATTGTATTTAGGGGATTAAATTGATTGTATTTACGGTATTAAATTGATTGTATTTAGGGGGTTAAATTGATTGTAGTTAGGGGATTAAATTGATTGTAGTTAGGGGGTTATTGTATTGTATTTAGGGGTTAAGTTGATTTTATTTAGGGGTTAAATTGATTGTATTTAGGGGATTAAATTGATTGTATTTACGGTATTAAATTGATTGTATTTAGGGGGTTAAATTGATTGTAGTTAGGGGATTAAATTGATTGTAGTTAGGGGGTTATTGTATTGTATATAGGGGATTAAATTGATTGTATTTAGGGTATTCAATTGATTGTAGTTAGGGGATTATTGTATTGTATTTAGGGGATTAAATTGATTGTATTTAGGGTATTCAATTGATTGGAGTTAGAGGGGTATTGTATTTAGGGGGTTAAATTGATTGGAGTTAGGGGGTTAAATTGATTGGAGTTAGGGGGTTATTGTATTGTATGTAGGGGGTTAAATTGATTGTATTTAGGGGGTAAAATTGAATGTATGGTATGTCTTATTTTCTGTAATGCTTTGTATGTTTTATGGTCTGTAATGCATTTATTTTTTTTGGTAACTTAGCTTTTATTAACTTTATGTAACAGTGTTTTATCATTTTTATGTAACTTAGCTTTTTTTAATTTTGGTAATGTCCTTTTTTTATTTTCTGTCATTCTAATTTTTTTATTTTCTGTAATTAGGTGTTTTTTTTCCTGTAATTAGTGGGTAATAGGGATTTTATTAGGGTGGTAGGTAGGTAGTGTAAGGGTTAATAGGGTAGGGTAGGATGGGGTTTACTGGGTACATTTGAGGTTAAATAGGCCCAGTTAAGGTTAAAGAGGCTAGATAGGCTTACATAGGTCTAGACAGGGTTAAATAGGTCTAGACGGGGTTAAATAGGTCTAGATGGGGTTAAATAGGCCCAGTTAGGGCTAGATAGGCCCAGTAAGGGTTAAATAGGCCTAGATAGGGTACATAGTAAATAGGTACAGTTAGGGTTAGATAGCTACAGTTAGGGTTCAATAGGCCCAGGGTGGGTTAATGGGGTATAGTTAGGGTTAATAGTGTAGTGCTTAGACTTTGTGTCATGAGGGTCCTGGAAGACCTTGTGACACTTATAGTGTTATTATAGGAGTTAATAGTGTCCTATAGGGGTCTATATAGACCCCTGTTGGACTGATGTGGTTAAATGGAGGCTTATGGGGGTCTGTAAAGACCCCCATAAGTGTATATAGCCACATGAGTGACGGGGTTAATTAGGAGCTCATGGGGCTCTGTATAAAGCCTCATGAGTGACGGGGTTAATTAGGGACTCATGGGGCCCTGTATTGAGCCCCATGAGAGATAGGGTTAACTAGAGGCTTATGGGGGTCTGTATATAAGTGATGTATAGACCCACATAAGTATTGGGACCCCTGCAGCAGGGTTACATATTGGGAGGCTGCGAGAGCACTCACAGCTTTGAGTACCGTCATGATGATGGTCTCAACTCCCATTGGCTATTGGTAAGCAGTAGCTGCAGCCATGCAGTCGCAAGCCCAGCTCTGCTTACGTCGGAAACTTTGGTTTCCGATTTCGGATGTCGGGCAGCGTGTCTCGGCCTTGGCTACTTGAATAGCCTTGGCCATCTGCGACTGAGCTGCGAGCTGGCAATTGAATGAGGCTATTTGTCTGTAACTTTCTCATGTGGGTTGTCCTTATAAACTAAATGATTAGCTTGCCATTATTCCTCTTGAAAGCACTGGCAGTGTTAGCTGCCCCATACCCATTGTGCAGATATATACTTTCTCTACATTCAAAGTCTTCTCCCGCTTCAGTTAGTTGATCAGCAGAAAACAAAATGTTGATTCCACTGCAGCATGATTGCATATAAAAGGTAATGAATTAGAGGCTGTATTATTTTTCATTTTCTAAAAACATTCTGAACCCTAATTATATTTTAGGATTTATTATAGATTGTTACACATCGTTATTTACTAACTCACTCATTTTAGTGAAGAGAACACAAACACTTACAGTTATACTCACACAGATATACCAATGTCTGAAGCACACTAATATAGACACAAAAACTCTTACACACTCGTTGCCAATAATATGCACTTATAGATATACTCGGACACAACTACACATAAAGCACACTCAGAAAAATGTATGAACAGGAACACTTACCAACATGCAGCCCCATTCAATTCGAAGCCCCTTCTGGCATTGTCAAGCCCACAAAGGCTGCAGACTTGAAATTCGGCTGCGTTACAGAGCTATTAAATTGAAACATGTCGGGCCATAGACGCAAACTCGTAAACTATTCTTGAGCACGTTGGATGTGCCGCCGTGAACATGATCAATTAGTCAAACCTGTAGTTACAGGTTTAGACAGAGCCAATGGCAAATGAGATTATCATCATTATGTCACTGAAAAATGGAGGTTAGGTTTCAAAGCCTTACGGGTTTCAATTACGAGTTTCGTTCGGACCCGCATTACAGAAATAATGAAATATTAATAAATCAGTAAATATTATATTCAAGTTCCATTATATGTATTAACACATTGATTGCTGGGATTGATATAACATGGAAATTAAACAGAAATAAAAGTTTTTTATATTGCAGATTTGCGAGCTTGAGAATGTAGTGTTTCCCTTTAATTGAAAATACAGTAGTGTGTGTATATTTACAGTGCTACAGATAGGACTTTAACCCCCTTGCTGGTCCTCTCTAGTACTGGACTGTGACTTGCTTAACTGTAGCATCTGGGTTAGCCCTCACACACCTTCGCAGCCGACGTTCACCTCCCACATCAATGGTGCATGGCGCACTGCAGTTTCCACACCGTTTATTTGCAACGGTGCCATTTGTCTAGTCACGGTACACTTTAACCACAGCAGCACCCAAACATTTCACAAATGGCGCTGTTTTAGAAACACTGCAACCTTGGCCCAAAAGCCAATGATCATCCTCTTTTCAAAGTTTAATAACTTGCATGTTTTACCCATGACAGTGATTGCTTGTTTCCCAATCTGATTTGTTTCCCAATATGATAGCTATCTCCATATACTTGAATGGAAAGTACATAAGAAAATATTGTATTTAAAGGATTAAAGGGTAAGAAGATTAACTATCTTCTGTAAAACCTTCCTAGTTTGCTAGTTACTCCTCCATGTTTCTTGAAAAATGTATTTTTTAACCCTGAGCTGATTGGGTAAGTTCATGAGCCAGATCAAGAGCCAGCCTGCAGGGGAGTTCTAAGCTGTGACCATTGGATTAATGGTCTGCTTTCTTCATGTGCTCACAGCACCAATATATACATAGTTCTTGTAGCAATAAAAATGGTGCTAAAATATTTATTTGTGTATCTAAACCTCTATAAGTGAAGACAAACACAAACCATTGCATACAAACAAGACTGCCTGACAATTAGATACACTCAGTTTAGTAAGATGCTTTCTGGAAGATCTCACAGACCCCCCTCTCGCTGCTTCTGGGACATATAATAAAGTGCTGTCTTGGCTCATGATGAGGTGATGTCACTTCTTGTGAATATGCCTTCTATACCTCTTGAGTAGATCAGAATATTCTCAATGTTAACACTACATTTACTATAAACCAATGTACATATAACATTATAATCTGCTTTAGTAAACACAAATAATCCTGTGTGCCTTTACTCTGGTTGCCATTTGGCAGGAAACTAACTTTAATCCCATTAACCTCAAGAACTACTTTTAAAAAACAATCTTGCTCTGAGTGTTTGCAACTTGTCTTTTGTTACATTTCATTCAGATAGGGAAATGCTTCACAAAACAGTTTCAAGGACTCACATAGTGTATTTTCTAAAGCACAATATAACATTATTTATTTTAGATTATAGTTTAGTTCCACTCTAAAAATGCATTATATTTTTGTTAACAAACACAAGAAAACAACATTTTTATTTTGGGTTTGAAATGGTTTTACGAATATCACATTTTCTTGTGTCTATTTTATATATGAGCCAATACATAGAGGTGTTATCAACAGCAAAAAAAGATATGGAACGGTAAAAAGAAAGAAGGAAAGGTAAAAAATAATGAACAAAGAGGTTTTCATGCTTAATTAAAAAAAAAAAAATAGGTAGTACCATACTGGATTTTCAAGGTGATTAAATTAGAAAAGCCGGCAAGGACATGGCCGGAATCCAAATCCGTATACCATTCTGCGCCACGTAGCATTTTATGATAAATTATTCAAACCCGTAGTTATGCGTTTAGATGGAGCCAATAGTAAAAGAGCCCATCATCATTATGTCACTAAATCATGGAGGTTACATTTCAATCACTTATGGTTTTGAAGTACGAGTTGAGATCGTGCCCGCATTCCAGAAATAATATATTATGAAATAATATTATTTATTATATGTATTAACACATTGATTGCCAGGAATCGATATAACACTGAAAGTAAAAAAATAATGTTTATTTTTTTTTGCAGATTTGAGAGCCTGAGAATGTTGTGCTATTAATTTTAATACCTTTCATCGCTTTCCCTATCATTTAAAATACAGTAGTGTGTTTATTATTGCTTTTACAGTGCTACAAACAGGAGTTTAACCCCCTTGCAGGTCCTCTCTAGTACCCGTAGGACTTTTGGCTACATTTGCGATTTACGCATGTGAAAACAGTTGCGGGCTTGAGGACTTGTAGCAATTTAATAGCTTTTTGCCATTGTAACATTTACGGAATTGAAAGATCAAAGGCTTAGCTGGGTCAGAGTTCAGATTTTGACAGCTCATATGGATTTTCTGCCTGTAACCCGCAGATGGTTTGCGAATAGCTAAAAGAGGCCAATTTAATAGCAGTAACCTTTGCAGGCTCCATGTATAGCAAGTTTTTAATACTCCTAAAAATTGCTATATAAATTACACAACCATTTTAATAGTATTGTTTCAATAAGAAATCATAATTGATAAACTTTTAAATGGGGCCTTCCAATACTATTTGTGTTGATCAGTTGATTGGTATTCAGTGTTGTGCTTGTTGGAGTAAGGTTGCTCCATAGTGTAAACTATGGACTACTCTACTGTAGAAATCTGTAAAAAGTGTAGTCTGATTGGCCAAATATATAAACATGATTATAACTGAGGCCTGTCTTGAGGACACAACACTGTCTCTTTAAAATGATTTAGAGTAGTTAAAGCCCAACTGTTTTACTAAACATTATGTTAAAAAATGCCAGTTGAAAGCATGTATGCAAAGCATTAGGAATGAAGCCCAACCCTGCGTGATACTGCTGTACTTCATTTGATCACTGAACGATGCTTACCCATTCATAAAATCCATAGTGATTTTGGTTCTAGGTCAGAAAGTAATGTTTTGAATTATCAGTGAGTGGTTGGGTGTAATGCTGTGTCCCCCCCGCTGTTATATCATCTGCAGCAGTTGGTGTAGACGATTGCTGTATTTTCCCCTGGAAATGATGCAGGTGCGCCGAACAGCTAGACGTGTGTTATTAAGACTTAGACTTAAACCGTTTACTAATTCGCTAAAATGCTAATTTAAAATATATTTAAGGCTTACAGAATTTGCATTTTTGTTTAAATTTAGCTTAACATTTACTATATTTATCTTTTATCTATTCATTGACAGTTATATATTCACGTTTTATGGCATAATTTACATTTTGACAAGTATATTAAGGGAGTGAAATCAGTAACTTCAATCTTAGAGAAAAGATTGTGGTGAAAAGGACACACTAAGTAGTTTGTATTTAAATTATACGATTATGAAGAATGGAAATTAAAAATAGGGAATATATATTACAGCCTATAATATGTTACCTGTTGCACGCAATTATGCTGCAGTGGAATCTACCATTTTTGTTAACTTGACTTTACATGCAGAGGAAGATTGTTTCTGCACAATAGGAATGTGCCAGCTACTAGTGATTTCAACAGAACTAATGGAAAGCTTAGTAGTTTACAAGAACATACCCTCCAAATGAAGCAGCAGCTAGAATCAGGAGAAAATAAAGGGAAAATATACAATAAAGAATAATTGGATGTTGAAGTTATAAATATACTAGCAAATTGGCCGTTAAAAAATGACGGGCATGAAATTGTAAGCCAGGGAATGCTGTTTGAGACATAATGTAAACCGTTTTTTACCCTTAGGACCTTCAGCGCTCATTGCAAGGCTTGCGCTGAGCGCCTTTGGCTCTCATTGCGAGGTTGTTGGATGTTGCTTTTTTTATTAGTGGCGCTTTTGCTGTCATTGTAAGGTCGGCGCATATCTGTTTTTTGCTCTTATTGCAAGGCTGTCCTCTGGGGTAGTTTGTGTGCTATGAGCAGCATTGGCGCTCCTTGTGAGGCGCGCAGTGAATGTCTTTTGTCTTTATTGCAATACGTTTTTTTTATTTTTTTTGTGTATATGTATTTTTGTATGGCAATTAAATAATTAATAAATTAATATACTTTACCTATTTGTAAGTAATATATGCAGGAACTATTGTGCTGAAGAGTTGACAATCTGTTTTGATGTTCCTGCAGCATACAATGTAGGTTTGCACTGTTGTGGAGCTGAGGTGTAAGTGTCAGCAATGTGTGCAGTGTGTAGTGTTATGATGCTGCATGCGCGAGGGAAAGCCGTTAGGGTAGCTGTGTATTTCCGCATTGTGTAAGTTAGTGTTGTAAAATGGCGGCGAATGTGTATGTAGTACACGTGTGTGGATGATTTTGCGTCCTTGCTTAAAGTGTATCTTTACCTCGTACGGCTTTTTGGAAAATCCGTCTGTGCTTGGTGTTGTTTTGCGGCTTTAGGGTCGGGTAGCCTCGTTTTCATTTTTTTCGGAGGCCATTTTTTCTCTTGCTTAGGGGATTTTCGTGTGTCTAAACTCAGGAATTTGGACTTAAATTGAGGTGTAACTTCACTTGCAGAGGTCATGGGTGCTGCCCCTTGCTGTGGGTAAGCTTTTTATGTCTTTTTTGTTTGTATTTATTGTGTTTTTAATGTTTTCAGGTGCACGGCCGTTAAGGTCGTAATAATGTTTTTTTTTTTCTAAGTCCCGCTTCGGGAGGGTCCGCATTTGGGTCCTGCAATGAGCCTTCGGCTCATTGCAGCTGACGTTGGACCTTCCACCGCCCGAAAATGCGGCCCCTCGCTTTGCTTCAAAGCGTGATGACGATTCGTAGTTTGACAACTATTAGATGTGATAATTGGTTGGATTTTTTTTTCTCTCATTATCAAATAATTCTAAAGAACATATGGGATAAACCTGAGCACAGTCATCCTCCAGTAGACCAAATTCGATCATTGAAAAATCCTCAACAAAACAAATTAATTGATTAAAGATCATTTACAATATGGGGCCCTTTTGTCGCTGATCACACAATGATAACTGCACAATCATCTTAACGTTGTCAATACACGTGTATCAAAATGGACAGAGCTACCACCATATTTAGATAAATAAAGTCTTGGTAAAAAATGTAGGTGTTACTTTATTTGGTTATTCAGATTAAAAAGACATAGGGCCACATTCAATTAGTTAAATTTGAGATCCGGGAGCACATAAGTGTGGTCGCAGGAAATGTTGCTATTCAATTGGCGTCTTTTTCGGCCTCCGTGTTAGGAGTTACAGGCATGAAAATATTGCATCCGGCAAACTCGTACCTTACAGCCTTCAGAAGCCTTTGATCTTTCACTTTCGCAGGGCTAAAATCACAAATCACTATTCAATTGCTCGAATTCCCCACGCTCGCAAACGTATCCCGCAAATGGAGGAGGAAATCCTACATGTGCTAGAGAGGACCCCCAAAGGGGTTAAACACATATTTGTAGCACTGTAAATACAAATAAAAGATTAATCCTGCACTGTAAAAAACGGGGAAACACTAGAATTAATTGCACAACAGTCTCAAGCCCGCAAATCGGCAGGAAATACATTTTATTTGATGCGTCATTTGGGGGTTAAAACGATCTTGGGTGTCAATGAGTTAATACATATCAGGCCTCCCGTATGGACTAGAACAGTATAGGCATTAATTTTCATAATTCTGTATTTTGCGTGTTTTGCGAGTCTGATCGCATATCGGACCCCCAAATCTAATTGAATGACAGGTAACTTCCATGTTTTGCTGCCGTAATTCAGACAGTCTCATTTCCTATTGGCAGTTTTGAAATGGGAGGTTACAGGCTTGCTCATGTTCCTCATCTGCTCCGAAACAGTGCATTTACGATTGTCGCTTCATGCCCGCAACTTGCGAGCTTGAGCAATTGAATAGCCTCGCAAACGGAGACCAACGGGAGCCCACAACTCACTCCCAGACATGCGATCAAGTTACAGGCTTGGAATTGAATGTGGCCCATAATCTAATGATGTACAATCTCCCATTCATGTTATTTTTGTTCTAATCCGGTAAAAGACAATATTTTAAGATTTTCCTAAAAAATATATATTTATTCAAAGATAAAATTCCAAATCCTGTTTTGTTAAATGTCATAACCGCAAATGTAACTTGATAGTAGGAAACTATATAGTCACCATGGCGCTATTTCGTACAACTGAACTACATAATAATTACCCCACTGCTCTAACTTTATGCTGTGACATCTTGTCACGTTTTTTGGTGGAGATGGAAACTTCCATTGACATTACTTTGTACTGATCCTGGATATAGACATCCATAAATAAGGCATGGACAGACTTTGGATCACCTTACGTGGATCAAGACCAGTATGTATGCTATTGGTGCATTTTATTTGAATACATACTCCACTGCCTGTTTAAATCTTATATGGACTTACTCACCTGTATGCTAAGTGGCATTTCACTCCGTTATTTGTAAAGCTCTGAAAGTTACTGATAAGCTCCACAACCAACGCAACATTTTGTAGCTGCTCCTCTGACACATATAATGCAAGCTAAACAGAGTTAGATTGCTCAGTTTAAGTTGGCTGTTTGGGGTTTGGACTGTATCATCTCCCACCCTTGGTATGTAGGGTACAATCTGTCAAGTTTTAGATCATTTTGGCCAAAAGCCAGCTGGAATGATTAAACCAATTTATATATCAACATGTTTATGGTTGTTTGATACTGCCACTGAGTTAAAATCCCTTGGCATTGGAATTAAATTATTGAAATTCACTCAACTCCATTTTCTCTACAAAAAGCTCTACTATGCATCTAAGATCTACTATATATGCATTTCTTGAATTAAGAGATTGCAAAGCCTCCGTTAAATTAAACCATGCTCTAATATATTTTAGCAAACTATGGTAGAGTAGGTTTCTGTTTATTGGGAGAGTATTGCTACCATTAATGGCCACCTACATCTGGGTTGCTTTCAACAGCTCCTGCACCACATGTTAGAGATTCTTAATCTAGAAAACATAACATATATATCTAAAATCTATTGATAAATATGTTGCTACTGATGTCTCTGTATTGCTATGGGTTTTGCATATTTTATGTATTTCTACAACTAACTTTATCTTAGGACTTAACAGGATATAAGCTTTTATTTGGAATTTGCCTAATGGATTTACACAAAATAATTCTGGTAGTAATACATCAGTGCTCTTTCATTTCACTTCATAGAGAACTATAAAGTCCGACCGCCAAATATTATATTGTAGGATTTGTCGCGCTTGAGCTTATGTGTGAGTGGAAAATAAGCATTACTCTTGTCCATGCACAGCACGCAATGTAATGAAATTGGTCAAGCATTGAAAATTCCAGAGCAAATTTAGATTTTGGATAACCTGTTGCTTTTATGTCACATACATAGGTATCATGAGCTTATTCGGTTTGACAGGCTTTAGGCTGGTGGCACGACAGTCTAATGGAAACATGTTGTGTATTTACTCGATGTAAGCAAGGCTTTTATAACTGTATCCAAAAAACCTTAAAGGACCATGGCATGTCATATTTATTGTATTGTCTTTTAAAACATTTAACTTGAATGTGTAAAGTGTTTTTACATATTTATTTGCAACTATTATATTCAATTATGCTTTAATGGTGGCAAACATTTGCTTTTGCTCCAAACCCTGAATAGACACTTCAGGGGATTGAGAGAAACATTGCATGCAGTTTACATTTCTATTCAGTTGAGAAACTGCCACAATAAATAACTTCTTTACAATAGAACTTAATAGAGGAGCAAGTCCAGATAAAATAATTCTCCCCCTCAGGCTACAAGCAGACTAGCAGTCCAAGATAAAGGTCCCAGTCTGCTAATTTTAAGATTTCTTTCAAAATGTTTTTATGCTTATGACTTACAGAGCCACTAATGCTGTTAGTTTGTTTCATATTTTACAAACGGAAACTTTTTTCCCTGACTACAGCAATCATTTTATGAAAAAGTAAGATTGTAGGTGTATATTATACAAGTAGCGACTTGCCCGTCAAAAATGACGGCAATAAAATTTGAGGCCTAGTAATGCTGTTTGCCACCCAATGCGAGCGTCTCCCCCCTCTACTTTATGGGCCTTCGACGCTCATTGCGAGCCTCTCCCCCCTCTACTTTATGGGCCTTTGGCGCTCATTGCAGCCCCATCAAGCCAGTCACGTACAGGCCTCACGAGTAGCGCCTTTGACACTCATTGCAGCCCCCGTCAAACCAGTAACTTTTCAGGCCTTCGGCACTCATTGCTCAAGCCCGTAAATTTTAACATTGCGTGACGACAACCCACATTTACCACAACTATTATATGTGATGGGTAAATTTTAGTTAAAATATGAAAAAGGATAACTTATTAAATAATTTAACTTATATTAATTTACCTAGCTCTTTGTTTTTTCACCTATCTTTATTATACTACATTACAGTGCCTTGCAAAAGTATTCACCCACCATTTTACTTTTTACCTATTTTGTTAAATTACAGCCTTAAGTTCAATGTTTTGTTAATCTGAATTTTATGTGATGGATCAGAACACAATAGTCTAAGTTGGTGAAGTGAAAAAAATAAATACATAAAACTATTTTTTAGAAATAGAAAACAGAAAATTGGCATGTGCGTATGTATTCACCCCCTTTGTTATGAAGCCCATAAAAAGATCTGGTGCAACCAATTACCTTCAGATGTCACATAATTAGTGAAATGATGTCCACCTCTGTGCAATCTAAGTGTCACATGATCTGTCATTACATATACACACCTTTTCTGAAAGGTCCCAGAGGCTGCAACACCTAAGCAAGAGGCACCACTAACCAAACACTGCCATGAAGACCAAGGAACTCTCCAAACAAGTAAGGGACAATGTTGTTGAGAAGTTCAAGTCAGGGTTAGGTTATAATAAAATATCCCAATCTTTGATGATCCCCAGGAGCACCATCAAATCTATCATAATCAAATGGAAAAAACATGGCACAACAGCAAACCTGCCAAGAGATAGCCGTCCACCAAAACTCACGGACTAGGCAAGGGGGGCATTAATTAGAGAGGCAGCACAGAGACCAAAGTGAACCCTGGAGGAGCTGCAGAGTTCCACAGCAGAGACAGGAGTATCTGTACATAGGACGACAATAAGCCACATGCTCCATAGAGTTGGGCTCTATGGCAGAGTGGCCAGAAGAAAGCCATTACTTTCAGCAAAAAAACAAAATGGCACATTTTGAGTTTGCGAAAAGGCACATGGGAGACTTCGAAACTGTATGGAGGAAAGTGCTCTGGCCTGAAGAGACTAAAATTGAACTTTTCGGCCATCAAAGAAAACCCTATGTCTGGCGCAAACCCAACACATCACACCATCCCATATTTTTCAGCAGCCAGGACTGGGTAACTGGTCAGAGTTGAGGTACAGATGGATGGTGCTAAATACAGGGATATTCTTGAACAAAACCTGTACCACTCTGTGCGTGATTTGAGGCTAGGACGGAGGTTCACCTTCCAGCAGGACAATGACCCCAAACACTTGAGTGGTTTAAGGGGAAACATGTAAATGTATTGGAATGGCCTAGGCAAAGCCCAGACCTCAATCCAATAGAAAATCTGTGGTCAGACTTAAAGATTGCTGTTCCCAAGCGCAAACCATCCAACTTGAAGGAGCCGGAGCAGTTTTGTAAGGAGGAATGGTTAAAACAATCCTTGTTAATTCCAGGTTGTGAGGCAACAAAACACGAAAAATACCGAGGGGGTGAATACTTTTGCAAGGCACTGTATATGCATGTTTCTCATTTGTGAGCCTGGGGAAACCATAACAGGTCCATCATCTATTGTAATCCATACCTTGAACCACAGGAGAACAGTCAGGATCAGATTACTGGGAGTTACTTTCACTAAGCCCATTCACTAGGATTTGTTGTTGTTTAGTCAAGTTCATGTTTATTGCTTCAGTGACCTCATCTATCCATCTCCGCCTCTGTCATCCCCTTCTTCTTGTGCCTTCAATCTTTCTCAGCATCAGAGTCTTTCTAGGGAATCCTGCCGTCTCATGATATGGCGAAAAATATTTGAGCTTCAGCCTCATGCTCATACCTTCTAGTGAACAGTTTGTCTTGATTTCCTAAAGTATTGATTTATTGGATCTTCTTGCAGGCCAAGGGATTCTAAGCAGTCTTCTCCAACACCCCAATTCAAAGGTGTCAATTCTATGGTGCTCAGACTTCTTTATGGTCCAGCTCTCAAATCTGTATGTTACTACTGGGAATACCATAGTTTGAACTATGCAGACCTTTTTTGATAGTTTAATATTTTTACTTTTTACTAGCTTGTCCAAGCTTGCCATAGCTTTCCTCCACAGAAGCAAACATCTTTTAATTTTGTCACCATCTGCAGAGATCTTGGATCCACGGAAAATTAAATCTGTCACTGCCTCCACTTCTTCACCATCTATTTGCCAGGAAGTGAGATTGCCATTTGCCATGATCTTCAATAGGATAGGGTTGGGCAATTCGGTCCTAGAGGGCCACATACATGCCTGGATTTGATGATATCCCTGCTGTGCACAGGTATTCAATCACTTCTTCAGTCATTTTTATTGACTCCCCTGTGCACAGAAAGTATATCTTCAAATCCATCAATTGTGTGTGCCCCTCCAGGACTGAACTTGCTCACCTTCACTAGGAACTTGTTAAGGAAAAGCACTGGGTCCCACAACAGTGTATGGGCCATCTGTTACCTGGAATATAGCAGGTCTCTGAATTTATTTGGGTAAATATTTATACAGAAAGGTGATCTGATCACTCTAGGGGTATTTTGACCACCTACACATATTTTCTATCTTCTTTATTGAACCCTACCTTTTACGGAGAAAATATTTAGCACTGAGGCCCTTCATTCACTAGCTTAATCACTAGGTTAAGGTCCTACAAATTATAACGGTCCAAAATGGCAGATTTCAGCCCATTATCTAAGGAAATTGATGATGTACTAAACATAAAAGTGTTTCATATAAATAAGAAACAGTCAGACAACGCCAGTGACTGCGAGACTTTGCCCTCCATTTCAAATAGTTTCGACATTGGATGATATAAACTTTAAACTATCAAACTTAAATGTAAAATTTTCCTGTGACATACTGTACCATAATGTGTTTTCTTGTTTGTTTTTCAAGATACAAACTTTCATGAACTGAGGACTATTGAGAGAAAACCCATATAGTGAGAAGGAGCCATCACAACACTTTTTTTGTATATAATCTAGAAACTGGAGCTTTCATTATAGTCTGTATAAAAGGCACAGTGAGGAAAAACAAAAAGATGAACTATGTCAATTAATATTATCTAATCTACTATACTGATCCTTTCTATGGATTATTTTACAAATACAAATAAACATGTACTTTCCTTCTGGCACTTAAAGTGTTGTATTTTAAAAATAAAAATGTTATTCTAATATTTTCAATCATCATTTTTTATTGGTCATAGGACATTGGTGGACAACAGCCAAGTGCTATGTTATAGAATATGGTGTTTATATTTGGCATCCACATGACTTTTTCCCTGGAGGTGGGGGAGAGTGTGAGATACAGTATCTTATAATAATAAAAATATAGACATAAAATGCATAGGCACACACATATATATATATATATATATATATATATATATATATATATATATAGGCAAACCAAGTTAACAATTAAATCAATTGCTTGCTGCCACTAAAGTCTAATTGTGTATAATAAAAGCTATGTATCTACTTTAAAAAAAAAAAACATTTATACATAGTTAACATTATTCCTGCTATTATTCCTGCTATCAAGTCTAATTCCATAAAAAAAGCATTGTACACATATTGTACTTTTTTAAGACCACTGCAGTTAAAAAAAACTACACTTATTTGTGATGTATGTAACAAACATTTACATAGACAATTATGTAAGCAATTAACATAAAAACTTTTTTTAGAGAAAATCTGACTTTCTGAACACTCTGGTTAGGAATAGAATTGCTTCATCATTTCCCAAGAACTGGAGCATGCTGTCCAAAAGTGTAAGTGCCCCTCTCACACACATAAGATTTACTAAAGTATAATGGATGCTTCCAGGGTCAGGTAAATACATAAACTAATCCAACTAAATTCAAGTTATTTTCATTTTTTCCCTGTCTAATTTTGTTTAAATATATATGCATTTGTATTGTAACGTGGTCCTTTAAAGTCTAATCTCATATTTCTGTTTACAAGAAATTCCCATGCTCCAATTTATCAGAGAACTTGTTTGAGCTGTTTTCACATCTCACTTGTTTCATCTACAAATTCAGGAAACAACGCACAACAATGTGGCAAAAGGCAGTTTATGTATGGTACATCTAGAAAAGAGATAAAGACATGGTGACGTTTATCTCCATGCTCTCACCACATTACTATGGGTCTCATTCAAATGTGATTTGGCAAATTGAATAAGGCTCTATATAAACACATAGCATATTTTTTTTACAGTTTGACTAGTTTGGCTTAGTTTAACTAAAAAACTTCTGTAAAAAAATATGTGCTTATATAGATCACTAGTCAATTGGCCAAACCGCATTTGAATGAGGCCCTATGAGTCTATCTGATCTCACCTACGTATTATACATCTCAACATTACAATACATCACTACATTTCTGTGTATGGAGACTTGGGAAAAATTATTAAAGGGAGATTCTGTTTGTGCTCTAGCTGCAAAGTGGAGGGAAGCCTTCAACAATCTTGCTTTGTTGGGGCCTCAGTCAGAGGATGGGGAATTATACCAGACACATTATAAGCTTATCTGGGGTTATCTGGTGCTTAATTGTAATAGTAAAACTAGGGTGGTCCTCATGGTGACATATGCTGCTTATGGAGGCTTCTCTGGGCTATCACCCCATTCCCTGGAGTGAGATGGCACTCCACAACACACTGAATCTATGTCCTTGTTTGTTTCACAACAAACATATTCCTCTATTCCAACAAAACAACCCCCACTCTTTATTCCCACACTTAATTCAATTTGTCCTTCTTCTAACTTTGTAGATTGGCAAAATCTTCACATGTTTCTGAAGAATGCAAAAAAAAAAACAAACACATTAAGTGCTTTTTACCTCAATGTAAGTGCTCTTCATGGTGTGAATGAGCAAAAGATTGTATGTTAATATTATCTATCTAATATTATCTATTATTTAATTACACTAATAACAGCAAAAATCTAAAGTTTTAAGTCTGTTTACATACAAAGTCTATCCTGCCTACTGGTATGAGTGATAACAGATAGATGAGTACACAGTGAAGACTGGTCATAACAGAACGGTTTAGTTGATTCCAGCATTCCATGCTCTGCACAGATAGGGGTTATCTCTTTCTTTTCCTTATGCTAACTACACAGAGCTGTAGCTGCAGGGCTGGCAGTGGGTATTCAGTGACTAATGTAAACACAGATTTATTTGATTTCTCAGTGAAAAATGCATGTATTTCAAAACATTTTGAGGGGAGGTGCTCAGTGCTGAAATCTTATCTAAATCCACTAATTTTAAAAATATCCCTCCTCCCTCCCCTTCTTTGAATAACTAACATACAAAATTGAATAGTTATTATAAATTAGTAAAACACTTCCAATGAGTCTTCAAGACAGCAGGAAGTTTGTAATTCAAATGCACGGCATCATCCAGGCACCAATCAGTGTCTACTAAAATAAAGAATTTAAATAGAAATATTTTATGCCCAGAGTGTACACTACTACAAATATTGATAATTGTTACACAATTCAGAAAGATCTGAAAATAAGTTACCAATCACTGCTACAGAAAATAGTATAGCTAAAACGTTCAGGCAATGCCAATATATACAAACAATTCGCTGATATCATTTGGAAAAGCAAATTTTACTCAAATCTAGTTGTTCGGTGTGAATAAAATGCACTGATAATAATACTAGGCATTCTTCCTTTATTATATCATTTTATATATGATTTAGTAATAGCAAATAAACACATATCATTTAGAATGAAAGCTCAGCTATTTAAGTTAACAGTCAATGGATAATTTTAAAATCTTGCACTGTGAAACAACAATAAATGAATATCAGTTTATAGAAAAGCATAGCAAAGCGGCAAATCCTTATATCATTATTGATTTTCAAGCTAATATGATCCAAGAGTACACAATGCACTTTGAGTAATGCATCCCCTAATTTATTTTAACCTTCCATGGTATTAAAAACAACTGGGGATTTTTTGCATGATTTGTTCTGTACTGGAGAGAGGAAATATAAAATGTGGAAATAGCAAGTGAAGAAGTCAATTGCTTTATTATACATTATGTGCCTGGGTGAATTTGCAGCCCTAGAGAGCACCAAAGAGACAAGACCAATGGAACCATATGGGGTGTTCTGATAATATAGAGATTCAACTTGAGATATGGGGCTTCAAATGATATTTTAAATTAATTTGGAAAATTAAAAAACATAAATTGAACAATTACCACCATTAATAATTTGAATATTTTGTATATGCATTTTTTATTAAAAATATGTATAGGCATGTATAGACTGGGTGGAGCAATTCACATTACACATGTCGTGAAAGTCTCCAGAGTAAAGGCGGATGGATAGAAGAGAGCCTTTGATTTAGCTAATGTTATCAGTGATAAACTTGGACATCTGTATTGTCCCATATGCATGTTGAGATTTCTGTTTCAATAATAAAAATATACAACTCTTTATCCATTCCCCTTATCTCTCTATATCCCATTCCAAGCTTAATTGCATTAAACATTGACTCCTACTTTAATTTGCCCTGAATCTTTATTTATGATCATTAATATCAAATCTATCCTCCAATCCCAAATGTTTGTTCGCCACATTCAACACTCTTTTCAGTCCTCCCCCATCCTCTGCCTCTTTTAATAAACTAAAAACATCCAGCCTTTACCCTTACCAACTCCCACATCCATCATGGACTCCTTTGACCCTGTAACTGAGGCCTAAAGTCTATTCTTAAGATACCCTTATCTGACTCAGCTTCTCTATCTGAGTATCGCCCTATCTCTCTACTTCCTCTGACTTCAAATCTGCTTGAGCGACTCATTATCAATAGCCTTACCCAATTTATTTCCTACTTGACCCCCTTCCAAACTGGCTTCTGACCCCAACACTTGACAGAAACAGCTCTCATTAAAGTTGCTAATGACTTGCTCACCACCAAGTTAAAGGGTGACTTTTCTATCCTAATTCTTCTAGATCTCTCTGCTGCCTTCGACATGGCTGACCACTTTTTTTTCTTATCAAAATTCTCTGCTCTCTTGGCATCCATGACACAGCTCTCTCATGGTTCACATCCTACCTTGAAGATCTAACAGTGTCTTGTTCTCTGGCACCCCTTCTTTGCCTCGCCGTCTGACTGTTTTTCCCGTAGGGTAGGATTCTCAACATCCATCCTCCCAGGCCCATGGCCCCTGGCCTCCCAGGGCCCCTTCAGCCTCACAGGAACCCTCCACCTCTCGTGAGCTACTAACCCTGATTCACGGGTAATTCTGAGTTAATTTCTGTGCTCCTTCCTCTGCAGTTACATTTTGTTGTGGATGCAGGGAATCCCGAATGACGTCTCTAAATATACAGCAACCACCTTCTTTGCCCCCCCTATTCTATGGAACGCCTTGCCTCACTCCACTGAACTATTCTCCTGCCTTAAAATCCTTCAAAACAACAATAAAAACACATCTGTTTAAAGAAGCTTATCACCTTCAGCCTTAATATACACATCACATCTATTTTCCTTCTATACGTGCCCCATACCCTTTAGATTGTAAACTTGCAAGTTTTCAATCTTGCTATGTGCTTTAGTGAAAACACTGTGTACATTTGATTTTAAGCTCAAAGACAGGACCCTCCATTTTTTTTCTGCATTATGTTAATATTGTCTTGACTTGAACTTACCCCTGTATAGCGCTACGGAATATGGCCCCTCTACTAATCCCTGAAAAAGCAATTAGAACTGACCTAACTGCAGAGCAAATCCTACATAGCTATGCTAATCACCCATCCCTAAAACATTGCAAGAGAACTCCTATGGGTCACTGTTCCAAGTGAATTTCATGAAAAAGCAGAAAAGCAAGGCATAAATCTCCATTGAGTTTTTGCACAGAAAATAAATTACGAGTTACTCCATTAGACTTTGACACCCAAATCCTATGATAATAAGATTTTATGGATCACTCACAAATCAGGGCAGTGCCGTTAATGCAAAAAGCAGAAAAAAGATTTACGGGTACCTAAGAACACTCGCAAGTGGTTTTTAAATCATTGCTGAGCCTCCCAGAAGCATTTAAAGTGACAGTATAGCAGAAAAAGCACTACAAAATGATGAAATGTCAACATTATTTGACAATTAACAATTCAATATAAACATATTTGTAATTAAAAAATATGATATGTTGGTATTAAGCCTGTTTTATGATACAAAATCCAGTGTAAAAAACAACCCAGTACTCAATGGGTTAACACACGTCACAAAACCGTGTTGCCTACGAACAACCAAACAAAATATATTAATACAAAAAACAATATATATATATATATATATATATATATATATATATATATATATATATATATATTGATGCATCAGTTACAGCAGTTGTTACTGCACTTCCCACTCATTATAAGATTTATGACATTCACATTTCTTATTGGCTCCAACAGCCCTGTCTCATCCGTAAAACTGGGTTTGGTTGCTCCCTACACAGAAATCTGTTGTGTCTACAGCAAGATGTATGGCTGTGCACTAAGTGCTCTAATCTGGGGGAACAAAAGATTTACATTAGTGTAGAAGTTTGGAGAAAAAAGCTCCTGCAAGCAATGCCCTAGCTTAGAGCTCCTGATTTACATAGGGTGATATGTTGGCACGTTAATGCGTGGCTAAAGATGTGGTGCACTAGGAAGGGTTTGGGTTTTTAGAGCACTGGGCTGATTTCTCACTTCGGTACAATCTCTATGGATTGGGGGATGGATTGCACCTTAGTTATGAGGGAGCTTTTGTGCTAGGGGAAAGGATGGTAGAACGTCTGGGGGAGTTTTTAAACTAGTAGGTGGGGGGAAGGGACTAGATAGTAGTAATGGGGTAGAAAGTGTAGAGGGTATAATGGATGAATTAACTACTCATGGGGGAGGAGATGGTGGAGGGTTATTAAAGTTAAAAGGAATGTAATACTAAGTAATTCAAGTACAAAGGCAGGCACCTAAAAACTACAGACTCATAACATAAGATGCATGCTTACTAATGCCAGAAGCTTGCCAGGTAAAATGGGAGAACTAGAATTATTGGCAATTAACGAAAAATGGGATTTAATAGGCATTACCAAAAATGGTGGGATGAATCTCATGACTGGACTGTTAATCTTGATGTTCTGGAAAGATAGGGGCAATGGTAAAAGAGGAGGAGGGATTTGTCTGTATGTTAAGCCTGAATTTAAGCCTATAGTCAGAGAAGATATTTATGATGGAACTAGCGGTAATGTTGAATGTTTGTGGGTAGAGTTAAATAGCGGTGGAGCAAATTCCAAAGAATATTGTTTGGAGTATGCTATAAACCCCCAAGTATAATTGAAAGTGAGGAAATACAATTATTGTTACAGATTGGAAATGCAGCTAAGCACGGGCAAGTTCTATTAATGGGAGATTTTAATTACCCTAAAATAAACTGGGTAAATGAGACCAGCAGTACGGGTAAAGGGAGCAGGTTCTTGAGTACACTCAGGGATCATTATCTGGCCCAGGTTATACAAGAGCCTACTAGAAATGAGGCTATCTTGGATTTAGTTATCAGAAATAATATTGATATGGTATCAAATGTTGAAATAGGGCAACCTTTGGGAAACAGTGATCACAACACAGTCTCATTTGAGATTGAATTAAAAAAACAAAGCTGTAAGGGGCCAACAAAAACTCCTTATTTTAAAAGGGCAGATTTTAACAGTCTAAGAGCAGCAATACAAAGTATAGACTGGGACAGAGACCTGATGGGTAGAAATACTGAACATAAATGGACAACATTTTAATCTTTACTAAATATACATACACATCGGCATATACCATGTGGGAATAAAAGTAAAAGGAGTAAATTACATCGAACGTGGCTTAGCAATGAATTAAAGATCAAGATACGGAGTAAAAAACAGGCATTTAAATTATACAAACAAGACGGGACAGAGACTGCTTTACAGGAATACAAGGAAATCAACAAGGCTTGCAAAAGCGCGATTAGACTGGCTAAAATAGAAAATGAAAAATTAATTGCAAAAAAGACTAACCCTAAAATATTTTGTAGGTGTATAAATGGGAAGAGGGCCAGGATCAATTAACAAGTCATCTGCACATTGCAGATCAGAGGAGAACTTGATGGGCTAAAAGTATTTTTTCAACCTCAATTTCTATGTAACTACTGTATGTAATGTATGTACAGATAAAGAAAATAATAATAATGCAGATCTAACTTGAGCATAATCAAAATTAAACAAAGAAATATATAAAACATTTTTTAAAAATAAATAGTGTATACTTATATGACCATTATAGTCCTATATTTAAAATATACTCTTGTGAGAAAAACTGAGCTTAAAAATGATCAAAATGTTTTTACAATGTAAAAAATACAGCCTCCAATTTGTTTGCTTTTATATGCAATTATCCTGCTGCTGAATCTACAATTTTAGTTGCTTCCTGAAAACATTGTGCATATTGTCAAGATTAATTATTCAAAAGATCATGTAGAAAAAATTGATCACAGTGGCCCTTTAAACAGTGTCAGTGTTAAACAGGAGATTACTGCAGTAACAATACATTAATTGCATCATATATTTTCCTTTATATTTGACCATATTGATATTTTCAAAATTACTCAGCCTCCTCCCCAATTGTAAGAACTCTGACCCCTCTCGCAGCTTTTCATAAATGTTGTTTTGTTATCAGATGTCAGCATCAGTATTTTACATACAGTATATATTGCATAATAATAGAGTGCTTTAGAAAATGAATTGCCTGCAGTACTTTAGCTTTTTATATTAAAAATAATGTAAACTTAACCACATCATTTGGCATTGTCATATTTTCTCCCATAATCCAGTTAGAAATTAGATTTTTTAATTTCAAATAATACATTTTACATGGTTTTTAATAATAAAAAACTACATAAAGGAATTGCATAAAATAAAAAAATGCCAGCTAGCACAAGGGTTATTGCAAATATAATGTAAAGTATTGCACACATCCAAAGTAATTTGATTTTAGCATATTATATTTTAGTTCCCTTTGCAAATATTGATTTTACATAGAATGTTAAATTGAAAGGAAGAATAAGGAGTCAGCAAAAGATGTATTATTTTATCTAGGCAGCATACGTTTCACCTGGTTTATCGCTGCAAATGAAAAATATGAGACATTTATATTTTTTTACGAATTAAATTTAAATGCTATTATATTTTTTATACAAATCTATAGTATAAATCGGGAGCAGGTAATTTACATACATACAATTTTGTAAAAATTTCGTAAAAAAAAAAAAAAATACGACCAAGAGCATACATAGGCAGTACAATTTTATAAAGCTAGAGAAAAACAAAAATTGATCAGCTGCTTCCTAAGGGCATTCATGATTCTTAATACTTTTGTGAAAATTGCATTTCTGTAGGAGCATGGCTTGCAGTTATACTTTTGAGCATGTGCAGGAGAAGGAGGTACTGTATGTGACAAATACAAAAGCCTCAGTAACAAATCCCCAATCCCCTGCACGCCTTCCTCTATAGTTTAGTATACAGAAACAGGTTCTCCGGCTCCAAGCTATCAAGTGATTACATCGGACAAGATTGAACTTTTAGATACACAAATGGATTGTGCAGAAACCAAAACTATCTCTAAAAATCAGTAGTGTTTATTGTTTGCCCAGTAGCTAATGTTGTTAGTTTGTTCCATGCATCACTAATGTGAGTTTTTGTCCTAAACGACTGTGTCCCTTATAACAAGTGTTACATCACGTCCCCATTTAGATGTTAGCCTTTGGAGTCTTGCGTTACATTCTGCATCTATGCTTTGATGTTCTCTTTATTTTACGCAAGTATTATTATTTATTATAAAAAATCTCTTAACATAATGACTTTAAAGTCAGCCCACATACTACTTTTGCCACCCATGTTGTACTAGACCTTGCTTCCCACTGTACTCACTTATAATGCACTTGATCTTGCCGGTCACAGAGTTTGTTTGCTACGTGACCTGACATAACCAAGTCATTCATATACTGATTACTACTATTTGTTCACTGAAGCTACTTCATAGACTTCATCTTTCTTCTTTGACCGTACATTTCATTGGGTTTTATTTTTAAACAGAATAACTATATTCCCGTTTGTCTGCATGATGAACATGGTCAATGAATTATTATTCTTTAAATGCATTATATAGAAGTTAGACAACTGTATGTGAAAGTGATCCAAATGGGGCACAATATGACGTACATAGTAACATGGTAGTTAAAGGACTACTGAAGTGCTATATTTATAGTATGCTCTTTTGAAGAACCTGACAAACTCCAAAAGGTTTCTGCAAAGTTAAAACAAATAAACACAGTCGTTTTTAACTATTCTATTTCATTTTGCTAATGGCTAGTCAAAAAACCTGCTTCCAGCTCAGAGTTCCGAGAAAAACAGTTATTACACTGCATTCTGGGAAGTTGAGCTAAGACACACAAATATGCCCACAAATGCCTCCCTCTTGATTCCGTAGCCATTATCAAAGATGGCTTCCTTCAAGTCTGAGCTGGAAGCAGGTTTTTTAACTAGCTTTAGACATTCAAATATGAACACAGATGTACTTTTTATTTACTGTACTACTGTACGGTGGAGGCTTCTATCGCTCTTTTGCCCACCATATTATAAATGATTGTTGTGGTCAACTACCTACTCATAATTTCCACAACACAGGCTGAGATCCCGCTCCATGCTGATGATAGCCAGTAAGCTTGAAACAGCTGTACATGGATTGGATACTCAGCCTGTGTTTATTCCAACCTTGGCTTTGCATTAAAGCTGTGTAATACAGCATGCATAACCTTAAAGGAAGCCATGTTTGATAATGGCTATGGAATGAAGAGCGAGGCATTTGTGGGCATATTTGTGTGTCCCAGCTTAACTTCCCAGAATGCAGTGTAATAACTGTTTTTCTCAGAACTCTGAGCTGGGAGCAGGTTTTTTAACTTGCTTTAGACATTCAAGTGTGAACACAGATGTACTTTTTCTTTACTATATATATATATATATATATATATATATATATATAAAACCCCCTGGGCTCCTCACAGGTGTCATATATATATAATAATAATAATAATAATACTGGGTCCTACATTTACTAGCTCCACCACTGAAAGATACATGTATAAGGTAATACATTTTTTTGAAATTCCAAAAACATGTTGCATATTTTCACATTTACTTCAAAATAGTTCATATGCTCACACTGGCACTTTGAAGAGGCTGTTTCACTCCCATTGTCAAAACAAATATAATATGATATAATATAATAATAATTCTAGAGATATAAAATGAGTAATAGAGATTCTATTCTATGTTTTAACAATTACATTTAAACTAAAAGCAGCTGTATAAAACAACTATCAATGCACATTTGTGTCTCAATAGTGTGAAATTAGCGTTTCTTTTGGCAAAGAGAATCTGATTTGTGACTTCAAACCAAGTACCTAATTCATTTAACCTGAGGGAAAAGGTGATAAAAAGTCAAATACAGTATGAAGTATTAAAGAACAGACAATGGGCTTCATTCAAATCCTGGCCTCAAAATGGCTGGAACGCTGCGATTCCTTCCGAGGGTGCTGCGGCCCCTTGTATCGTTAGCCCGCAGACCAGGCTTCAAAGCCTGCCAAACTAAAAAGTGAAAAATAAATTCAAGGAAGAACTGTACAGTGCTATAAATGATGGGGGACATTAAGGGGGATATGAGGATGATATGTACTACATTGGCTAGCTGGCACATCGCCACTAGCCAATACTGTCATTTGTTGCCACAGACCGCCGGGCTTGAAGATCGATTTGCTGCCTTGGAGGTCATCCAAGCCCGGTACTACGGGCTTGGATGACCAAGCCCGTAGTAAATAGGCTTAGGTAGGGTTAGATAGGCTAGATTGGGTTAAATAGGCCTAGACAGGGTTAAATAGGTCTAGAAGGGGTTAAATATGCTCAGTTAGGGTCATTAGGTCCAGATAGGGTTAAATAGGCCCAGTTAGGGTTAAATAGGGCCAGTAGGGATACATAGGGCCAGTTATGGTTAAACAGGTCTAGAAGGGATTAAATAGGCACAGTTAGGGTTAGATAGGCCAAGTTAGGGTTAAATTGGGCCAGTTAAGGTTAAATATGGTCAGTTAGGGATAAATAGGTCTAGAAGTGGATAAATAGGCACAGTTAGGGTTATTAGGTTCAGATGGGGTAAATAGGCCCAGTTATGGTTAAATAGGCCCAGATAGGGTTACATAGGCCTAGTTAGGGTTAAATAGGCCTAGTTAGGGTTAGTAGGTCCAGTTTGGGTTACATTTGCCAAATTAGGGTTATTAGGTCTTGATAGGGTTAAATAGGGGTTCATTTTAGGTGCCAGTGAGGGTACTTATAGTACCAAGGCAGCTTGGGGGTAACCATTAGTGTACCGCGGGCCCGCAATGGGAAATTCAAACCCCGGAATTTTCCGGGCTTGAATTTTGAATTCTAGCCCGCAGACTCGGACCCGCGGCAGGAAATTTTAATCCTGTAGTTGCTGTGGGGGTCACGATCAGTGATTATTGGGACCTTCTGCAGCAAGGGGTTAATGTGGGGAGCCTTCAGGGGTCCCGATCGGACTTCTGCAGCAAAGGTTAATGTGTGCACATTGCAGGGGTCCCAATGGTGACCTCTGCATTATAGGGTTCATGTGCGCACCCAGCAGAAGTCCCGCTCGGACCCCTGCATTATAGGGTTAATGTTAGGATCCTGCAGGGGTCCCGTTCAGACCCCTGCCTTATAGGGTTAATGTTAGGACACTGCAGGGGTCCCAATTGGGTCCCTGCATTATGGGCTTAATGTCGGGACACCGCAGGAGTCCCGATCGTGTCACGATCGGGTCCCCTGCAGCCAGCGGGGGGGCTTAATTGGAGGGTACGCAAGGGCTTCACAGCCCTTGCGACGGCTCCAGGGCAGTAATAAGCTGTGGCTGTTTTTTATTGTTTAGCGGGGTTGACGGGAGGGTGATCAGAGCATTTGAATAGATGGGTAATTTCATGCGGCCGAATCTCTTGCGGCCGGGTGAGATCAAAGGCTTTCCCTGCAGTGAGCTGCGACGGAGGTGGGCGCAAGGGAATGCAGGGCGCCGGCCGTAAGTAAATTATAAAGCCATAATAGATGCAGTGCCTTCTCTGCACTGACTTTCTTGTGGTATATATGTATTTTTTTTAAATACATATATACATATACAACATATAAAAATATAAATATTTTTAAATATGTATGTCAATAGCATGAATGCTTTGTTTGCTTGCAATTGTAATTAATTATTTAGGAAACTGGATGCAAGGTTTACTACTATAAAAGCAAGAGCAAGGTAAAGAAATTATTTATTGGAATGTAAAGTTAAAATCATTACAGAGTGTCGCAAACCACTATGTGCCAGTCAGGGCTGTTTGGAGTATTCTCTTTGCACTGTGCCTCTAGGCTAAGGAATTCACTATACTGGTGGTACCATATTCAGCTCTGGATATATTCATTGTTATACAGAGGTAGTTGTTTCACTGTGCTTTAATACTGGGTGCATTATATGTGTGTCTAACAACTTGCTATAGTGATTATATGCATGTTACATGTCTGATATTTCTATGTATTGTTTTATAAATAGTTTTGTGGTGATTCAAGTTATACTGTGTGACCTGGTCTATGGATGTGTAATCAAATTATTGTTTGCAAAGAAAGACCTAAGAGGTCTGTGGAGCGGATACAGTGCTTCAAATGGGCAGTTTATCACTGAAGGCCTCCGATGGAGAGTATGCAAAATTAGGTTAACTTGGCCTTCTGATAATATAGTAATTTTAATTATGTTACCAAGTAATAATATTGAATAGCATCACTGTTTAATGTTGTTAATGTTTTGGTTAGCATAGTATTTTTACTATAAATATGCTGTACCCTGTTCAATAAAAGATCTTCTGTTTAAGACAAATGTCCTAGAACTATGTTCTTTTGCTGGATCCTCATGTTCTGTTTGTGGCTGTCTGATCTGATGAAAGTTTATTAAAATTCTGTTGTCTGCTGTGGAAAGGTGTGGAAAGGATATAAATAAGATGTGCAAATATATCCATAGTCAGTGCAGAAGGTTTGTGAGGTTTGGTACCAAGTATAACTGTACAATTGGTTACGCCATTGTCATTAGATAAAATTTGTATTTTTCATTTAGGACAAAATTATAATTATGCAAATCTGAACTAGTATTAATAATGGAAAATGTTTTGATAAGTTAAAATGAAAATCAACCCTTAAATATAACCTCTATCTCTACTTTTGTTTGCAGTCTTAGCCAACTCCATTGTTGTTTTAGGTCTCTTTTTTGTTTGAGTATATGTTTCTCATCAGGCAAGATGGAGGCTTAGATTATTTCATTGACACTCAGTGGATTGCAATTTTCACTTTTATACCACAGACAATTGACTTTGCTTGTCAGCTGAGGTCTTTATAAGACAGCAATAGAGAAAGCCAAGACTATACATTATTGCATACAAAAGCTTGTAAATGAGAGGGTATTATAATTTTACAAATGACCAATTTTGCTCTTTATTAAATAACCATTGTACATTTTTTTCTAAATGTAAATGTAATAAAACTTAATAATGGGCATTTTTTTTTTTAAACAATTAACAAAGCCTTCACATTTTCACTTTTATATGTTCACACCATTATAATAGCGCAGGCAGTAAGCTCTATTACATGCCAAGGGGTTTAGAATTAACTATATCAGACAAAAAAGAAACAATAACCCATTTACTATAAAGCGCTTTTCACTAGAAACAAAGTCAGTTTATGGTCATCACAGACTTATTATAATTAAAAATAATACTTTATTTGAAATAAATAAAAAAATAATAGCCAAACTACCAGACTAGAGAAACAAATATTGTATATTATATACATTTATAAACAACCAGTACAGTAAATGCTTTAAAACGTATAAATAGAATAATAAAGATTGGGAACTTTATTTATAATTGTTAAAACATCAAAATACTCTTCTGTTCTATAGCCATCACTGTGAATGAGATTTGGGCCTTGGCAAAAAATAGAACTACTGCAGTCCTGGCACTACAATTATTTGGATTTGCATATGTACTTACTGAAAGCAGATGGACTTGGTTTGTCACAATATAATTCTTTATAAATAAATTCTCCTTTAAACTTCTCAATAGCTAGTAGCCATGTACCATCCTATGTCACATTTCAGAGACCTCCTATCTCAAAGGCTTTGGTGTGCCCCACAAGCTGGTTAGAGACCCTGCAGTAATGCACAATTGTGCCAGAAAAAAACAGCAACCAAAACCAACTTCATCAATCCACAGGTAGGCAATTGAAACTTATAATTATGATACATATTCATACAGCTAAAAACAAAACCAGAACAAGCCACAATGGGCTCAATTGTAGTGCTTAATCACAAATTCTATAGTGTGGTGTACACCTTTCCCAGATATCTTGTTTGTGTACAATTGGATCAATGTAACAGGGTTTTCCTGAAAATGGGGCCTAGGTCTAGCACTCCAAGAACTAAGAGCCTCATTCAATTACGTAATTGTAAGTTACAGTAGCCCGTAATGGAGGCCCTAAGTTGTTTTGCTATTCAACTGTCTACGGGTTACAGGTTTAACATCCTTGCAGTTGTTACAACCGTAACGTACACCCCATCTAAGCCTTTGATCTTTCACGTCCGCAACCAGTTACGATGGCTAAAATCACAAATCGATATTCAATTGCTACAATTCTTCAAGACGGAAAATATTTTCACACCTGTAAATGGCAAATGTAGAAGAAAATCCTACGAGTACTAGAGAGGACCTGCAAAGTGGTTTAAGACATATCAGTATCAATGTAAACGTAAATAAAAAAATCCATCCTGAACTATAAATGACGTGGAAAGTGATGAAAGACATTAGAATTAATTGCACAACAGTCTCAAGCTCGTAAATCGGCAAATAAAAATCTTTTTATTTTATGTTTTATTTTGGGTTTATATCGATCTCAGGAATCAATGCGTTAATACATATCAGGCCACCCACATGGACTAGAACAGTATTGACATTCATTTTTATTATTTTGTGTTTTGCGGGTGTTGTGAGTCCAATTGCATATTATATAGAGTTTAATTTTATTTTGCTATGCTCCATAATTATGTGTACCTCGAATTCAATGAGCCTGTAAATTTAAAACAAGGTAACTACTTTTTTAATTAAACTACGGTAATTTGATCTTACTTAGGAGTTCCCTAAAATTAGTGTTTTTATCAGTTCAACTATAATTGTGGTTTAGGGGGAAAGTGTTAAAAACATCAAATCCTTCTGATGATGTCACGTGATAGGTTATGTTATACAAGTCGCATGACATCATCAGAAGGAGCTGTCAGAATACATTCATAGCATGGCAAGGGAAGGTGGTCGGAGAAGGGGAATCTGAGAGGGAGTAGTCACAGTGACGCTTACTTCCACTGGGCACTAACTATACAAAGCTCCATTGGCATCTACAATTTAGGTACTGTGGGGGCTAATAGAAAGCCAAAATAAATATCTGTGGGGTATCTAATCACCCGAGGGTAAACAGCTCATCATTATACAAAAAATATCCATAGCCTACCCCCATGCTCAATAAACAGGCCTGCATTCCCCAGGGAATAAGACACAAGTTGAAATGCTAAATCTATACTAAATATATGCATTACAACTATATTAGATGATTCTTCAAAAAAAAATACTGCAATGCAAATAACAATCCAGAAAAAAAGTGTTTTGTAATTTAAAAAAATATACATATTGCATTTTTTCTGTTGTTTCCATGTGTTTCTTTTATTTGATCATGTGCTGGGCCATCACATTTTTGCATCATGCTGCTGATTGTAGCAGATAAAACAATGGTCTATAAATAGGGCCTCTGGATGTGTACACAATGCTGCAAAACACTACTAAACTTTTTCCATCCCATTACTCAGTATAACGAGCTTTCATTTGCATATTATTACCCAGAATGTGCATGTTATTATCCTGGGTGCTATGTAAGCATTGCCTGTGTGTGATTATTTGGTAACATTGATATTTAAACTTTTAAACTTTTTAAATAGACATGAATATTTGCTTATAATTCTTCTTTATATTTTCTACTTATATGATTTTGTTTTGACCTATTCAGTCTATTTGTTTTCTGCACTGTCTATTGTATTACAAATAAATGTCTCAATATGGCACCAATCAACAATTCCCTATACTTTTTAAGCATTAAATACACCAAGCCCATTTTCACAACCGTTTCTTTTTTATATTTAAAACTTTTTTATTGGCCTAGTAAAGTTATTTGAAAAATGCATACACTGAAGTTTGTAATGTAATGACTCTACCGTATGGCCTTGCTTCAACTTTATTCTAAATTGCTAATCATGGAAAACTACTCCCTTGGGATCTAGACAATTCTAGCAATTGTTTTTAACTTTTATAGATACATGCTCTGTGAAAAATTACCAATGATTACACTCTAGCACTATGATAAAAACTGAGGCTAAGTGATGGGTAGGCTGTCAAAATTACACATTTAAATAACTGAAGTTCACTGTAAAAATGCATTTTAAATAACATGCAATTGATAAAGTACTTGCTATATATGTTGTTAAATTATACAATAGCTGGGATTTTAGTTGTGTCCTATAACTTAATAAATTATTTAGTATATTTTATCCCACTGCTTTGTTATTATTCACATTGTATTATCCCTATCTCTTTTTCTGCCCGTTTGCCATTATTGTATATATTTTTATTGTACTACTGTAGGCTTTGTGAGATGAATCGCCTTAACCTTCTTTTTATCCTCAAGTATAGTTTATTTCTGCAGTTTACTCCTCATGTTTGGCTCCTTCTACATCTGTTTCCATGACTGCGGAGAAAAACAAAGAGACACTTATCTTGTAACGTCAGAAGGCCCTGTGGTTATACAAGTTTAGTGCTATTGTGTCTCCTCATCTATTATGCATGCAGGGAAATACAGATGATGGGAACACAGAGAAAAGACGAACAGAGGTTGGTCAACCGTTTATATCTTTGTAAAGTAACCAGTTTGCTTATGGCTTAAAGTAATAAAGTTATTTACTAATTCATAAAGTTAATTACTCTATAACTAAACATACTGACGCTAAGTTTAATTTATTATACTGATGATAAAAATGGAACAGGTCAATAGGACTGGTTATAGACAGGCGCTCAAGGTGCACCACATTTGGATCCGGACTTTTGGCCAGTCTCTCACAGTTTTACCATGCTACCACAGTTTTAACAGTAAAAGGTATTGAATGTAATAAATATGTTTTCAAGTGCACACATTAGTTTTATCATACTAAGATAGAAGTATACACACACAAATTATACATATATATATATATATATATATATATATATATATATATATATATATATATATATAATGACTACCAAAATGTTGGTTCCTTATGAGGTGCACCTGCTGTATAACACCATTACCGTGTTATTTATTTGAATTTATTTTATGTTTGCTGGAGTTTGCTATCGAATTGTCTATCTATCTATCTATCTATCTATCTATCTATCTATCTATCTATCTATCTATCTATCTATGTAACACTGCACATTCTACATAAAATAGTTTTACAATTTTATACATAAGACAGTATCACCTAATTTGTGTGTTTATAGTGCATATTCAACAAATGTGCTGGAAATACCCTAGAGTTTTATGTATATTTCTGGAGAAATTATCTGAAGAAGGGTATAGAAAAATTAGAAAATAACTATTAAAAGTATATGAATCATGTAACTAAAATTGTATTGGGAACAATTTTATAAGATTTGGAAAATATTAGAGGGATATATTTAATTTTGGTATTTCTTAAAGGGACAATGATGTTCTATATTTGCAGCATTCTCCTTATAAGAAATAGGACTAATAATAGGTAACATGTTTTTTTTTTACAATAGTAGATGCATTTTTCACCATTGCTTTATTATAGACCACTCCTATCTATGGAACTATTTTGTCATAGGATATTGTAAGCAAAACAGTTCTATGGATGGTAACAGTACATATCCATACGCAATTTTAATAAAGAGATATTTGACTTTGTTTATATCAGGAACCTGCCTGATAATGCTGCATTTCCGTGACAGGAATTCTTACATGCCCCAGGAGTTTTGGATTAGCAACCAGATTTTTCAATTCTCCTACTCACATTGCTCTCAGAACTACCTTAGTGTGGCCTCCTGTTTCCACATACTGTGTTACTCCCAAAATAAGATTGGGTCTTATATTAATTTCAGCTAAAAAAATGCAATAGGGCTTATTTTCAGAGGATGCCTTTTTTTGTTGTACAACATTTATTCATGCGCAAAAATCTACATTTATTCAAACACAATCATGTCATCTTCTTCTGGAACATCGTCATAACTCTCCAAACCCCAAATTCCAGTTTGCTGCCTGAGGTTATCATACTCTGCTCGCCATTTGCGGACCATGAGGAGATCCAACTTCTCTTTGCAGAAAGCTGTAAGATTCTTGCCCATGGAGTCCTCCGCTATTCCTTTTTTGTACTCAGCAGAATAGCTCTTTCTTTTAACACTCATCTTTATTACGCGTATCCTGAAAAATCGGCTTATTTTTGGGAAAACACGGTATTACTGATTGCTGGTGGTTTCCTCAATTATGGGGGATTTCCTCATAATCTTCCTTGCTATATTTTACATGCCATTGATCTGGGCATGTGCATATCTTCTTGATTAGTGGAGACTGTTTGCAATCAGCAAATGTAGATACAAGAGAACACACTAGGTACAAGTTCTTAGATCAGGCTCCTCAGGAGGAATGGAAAATGTGGTTGCCAATGCAAAAGCTCTGCTCATGTAGGATCGCCCTGCTCTTAACACTGCAGTCATTTTCAGCTCGTGCATAGGATGTTGATTGCTTAGGCAGATTCCTGACAGTTTATCTGTCTTGTCAAACAGGATTGATCACACATAAAAGTGGACATAATGGGGCAGCACAGAACTACATATAGTTGTATAAAATAGTTCATACATTAAATTAATTTATTTTTAACCCCTGTCCTCTCCCAAAGTGGGCAGGAGTTTTCCTAATGGAGATGCTTGCAACCCCATATATTTGGTATAGCATTGGCATCAATAGACATGGGTGTCAGTGTCTCTTACAGTAGGCTAGTGTTGTAAGATTTTATTTTGAGTACTTTGATTGCATAATTCATTTTGTGGTTAAGTCCCTGTGTCATGAGTTGTAGAGGTTAATGAGAGTCATTTTAGCAGTACATTTATTTATGTGAACCTCAGTTAAAATGTTTTTAGTTTTACTAGATTTTGAAGGGAAATAATGCAACAGAGCCGAATGTTTCTTTGGGCCATATTCACTATATTGGGACATGGCGTCTTCCCTGTTCTTAAAATTAAAACAAACTATTTACATGATTATTTGCATATGTAAACATAATTTTATTAATAAGAGCCTAAAAGCTCTGCTTTATTCACTGAAACCTTCTTAACTGTCACTGCAAAGGTCTGCCCCCTGTAACTCATGTGTCTATAGTTCTAGAAGTGATAGCCAATTATTTTAATGTGAAAAACGGGGCACTTTCCATGTGCACTAAACATTTCTGTTTAACTCCATGGAGCCCATTTCAAGTTTGAACTGAAAAAAGTGGAAAGTATCCATATAATAAACCATGTACCCAGATTTGCTAAGGTTTGCGATGGCTGTGAAACAGATCTATGACCTCAGATAAACACTTAGCAGCCCTTGCTAAACTTAGTGAATTTGCCCATATGATTGAAAAAATGTCTTATCTTACTAGAGCAAAACATCTACATTTAGTAAATATGTATTTGCATGGTACAGAAGAATATGTGCCAAAGCGATACAGGTAAGCATTGATAATAAGCATTCTAATTAATTATATTATCATATCTTGCCATGACTACTGCAACTCACTCCTTGCTGTCCTCCCCATCGCCCGTTTGTCACCACTCCAATCCATAATGAATGTCTCCATTAGACTCTACAATACTCCATGATCAGTGTCTGCAGCACCTCTCTGTCAGTAACTCATAACCTTCCCATAACATTTTAAATCATGACCCTAACTTACAAAGCCCTCAACAACAGCACACCACCTTATATCTCTGCTCTCATCTCCAAATATTCCCCCAACCATGCTGTGCTAATGACCTTCTTCCTTCCTCCTCTCTTATCGCCTCTCACTCCCAGCTTCAGGCCTTTTCTGGTGCCGCCCCTATTCTTTTGAACTCCTTACTTCACTCCACTAGACTATCCTCTTGTCTCAAGACCTTCAAATCTCACTATAAACATATCTGTTTAATGAAGCTTACCACCTTCCTGTTTCACAACCAACCCCTTTAGATTGTAAGTCTGTGAGTTTTTAATCTGATAAGGTGCTTGAGAAAGAACTTTCAGCAATATTAAATTCGAGGCCAGTAACTCCAACATGAAGCTTGCAACGGCTGCGGGCTTGAAATTTGGCCGATTTACTGTGCTATTAAATTAGAACCGTCTGCGAGCTAAAAGCGAGAGACGCAAACCCGTAAACCATTTATCGGCTGTCGGATTGGCGGGCTTAAATCAATTAGTCAAACCTGTAGTTATGCGTGTAGATGGACAGAGATAGTCCCAATTGCGTCAAAGAAAAATGAAGTCTTACAGGGTTCAATTACGATCGGACCCACATTCCAGATATAATGCAATATTAATAAAGCCATAAATATGGTATTCTATTACATGCAAGTTGATATGTATTAGCACATTGCTTTGCATTGTATTGAAGCGGTTTTTGCCTTGCACTCGTCCCATGTACAGTGCTGCGGAAAAAGTTGGCAAATTAAATATAAAATATAATAATAATCATAAGCATTATCCACCTCTGCTGGTTCTATATCAATGCAATAGAAACTCTGTTAGTGATTCCCAGTTACTGCGACTTCTGAAGTTTCCTTTCCTTCATCTCAAGGTGAGGGCAGTCCCTCTAGCAATGTGACCTAGTCACCTCCAAACATTTCCCTTTTTATTCTCCATTAGCTTTTCAAAGCAACAAAGTCATTTTGCCTGAGGGATTATTTTCACCTTGAGATGGAGTTTAACTAAACTTTAAAGATACATATTGTGTTTGATTAAATATTTCACAAATTCTTTTACTGTAAGTTACATTGTTAATGCCTGAACGAGTGACTGCTATTTTTCTCTAATAAGACCACATGTGGCTGTATTCTGAGAACCACTGAAGTATGTAACAAACAACATAGGCAGTCATGTAAACTAGGAGCATAACATCATACATGTAATAGATTCCTCTTGTGTCATGGGCACTTCCATATTGGCCTGTTGACTGGGAGCCTGAGGGGGAGAGCTATCCTACTGGAAGTTTATCTGCCATTTAGTTTTATTATCAAGTGGCTATTAATTGGCAGTATTTCAATAAAACTGAATAAAGATTTTATCTGAACCTGCAATTCCTTTCTGGTGTATAGTTTTGTTCTGAGCAAAGACAAATTATCTGCTGCCATTAAAGCAAAATTTAATACAGTATTTAAAAATTACAGGCTTTATTTATTTACTATATAAACTCAATCTAAAACATGTTGCCCAAGATCAAGTAAGGATACTATATGTGCTAGAATTATTTTTGACTTGTACTTACCCCTGTATAGCGCTATGGTGCGTTACAAATAAAGGTTAATTATAATACTACTGCTAATAATAATAATATGGCTATTCCGTGCTCCCTTAAATTATGCTATTTATTATCTGTAACAACTAAAATTAATATAAAGTTCGGGTTGAGGTTGGCTTATTTTCTGCTGCATTTATTCTTGTTTGTTATATGATTCAGAGTGACAGGCAGTACATTAAAAATATTGTAATTTATTTCCAGGGGTGTAGGAACTGGGGGGAGGAGATGGGGGGACAAATCCCCCCTAGATTATAGGAACAGGGGACACAAAAAATAGCACAACATTAACCATGCATTACCAGATTTGGCCACTCATTATGAGCCTCTTCGTTGGTGTATTTTTTGTTATCAAATGCACTTTTGCTGTCATTGTAAGGTAAGCGCTCCTTTTTGTGCTTATTGCAAGCCTGTCCCCTGGTGTAGTTTGTGTCCTATGAGCATCGTTGGCACTCCTTGTGAGTCGCGCAGTGAAGGGCTTTGGCGTTTATTGCGATAGTGTGTTTTTTGTTTTTTTGTGTATATGTCGTTTTTCATGATAATTAATTAATTAATTAAATCATAAATTAATATACTTTACCTATTTGTAAATAATATATGCAGCAAGCAATGTGCTGAAGAGCTGACAATCTGTCTTGATGTTCCTGCAGCATACATTGTAGGTTTGCACTGTTGTGGAGCTGTGATGTAAGTGTCAGCAATGTGTGCAGTGTGTAGTGTAAATAGGCTGTGTGCGAGAGGGGAAACCGTTAGTGTAGCTGTGTACTTCCGCATTCTGTGTGTTAGCGTTGTAAAATGGTGGCGAATGTCTATGTGGTACATGTGTGTGGATGATTTAGCGTCCTTGCTAATAGTGTATCTTGTACCTCGTATGGCTTTTTGTAAAAGTTGTATGTGCTTGGTGGTGTTTTGCGGCTTTAGGGGTTGTGTAGCCTCCTTTTTCGTTTTTTTCGGCGGCCAATTTTTCCCTCGCTTAGGGGATTTGTCTAAACTCTGTAAATTGGACTTAAATTGAGGTGTAACCTCGCTTGCAGAGGTCCTGGGTGTTTCCCCTTGCTGTGAGTAAGGTTTTTATTAAATTTTTGTGTGTATTTGGTCTTTTTTAAATGTTTTCCGCTGTGCGCGGTTCCGCTGTTAAGGTCGTATTTTTTTTGTGGAGGTCCGTAATTTTTTTTTCTAAGTCCCGCGGCTCATATTTATTTGTGTTAGTCCGTATTTAGTCATTGCGTGTTAAAGTTTTTTTTCAAAGTCCCGCTTCTGTGACTGTTTGTAACCGCTTGTAAGGCGCCCTGGAGCCTCCACCTCCGAGGGGCCGCAATTGCAGCCGACGTGGGAGCCTCCACCTTCCACAAATGCAGACCCTAGCTTTGCGAGGGACGTAGTTCTTGATGACGTTTCATAATTTGACAACTATTTTATGTGATGTATTGCAAAATAAGGAAAAAATATGTGCACAAAATTTGGAAGAGTACATACCATAGCATGGAATATTAAATATTAAAATGACCACTGGAAATTAACAAGATCCGATACATCTTTTACTTTGGAATTTATATAACTATGACTACACAGTCATATACTATATGACAGTCTATAGTTTTATTAATATTTCCAAAGTATATTTTAAGGATACAGTTGAGTGTATGTATCAAGCATGATTTAAATATGCTATATGCAAACAAATATTGCAACTTGATATGTATTCTAAGGAATCTACATGGGAATTAAAAGTTAAGCTCTAAGCTAAACTAAGCCCTATTTCAATGTAGATTTTACAGAATTAATTGAAACTTGGCTATTTAATAAACTGACAGATTCATAAAACACATTGGGTGTACTTATTAAAGTTAGTTAAAATGGTGCTAAATATCCTCACTTTCTTAATATATAGACTCCATAGAAAACATAACTAAAATTAAATGTATTTTATATTAAAGAACACTGCTAGATAAAATGAACTACCTATGTACATGTAATGAAAACTACCTGTCACTGATACTGAGCTCTGTGAGCTGATTGGGTCAAAAATTCAAGAGCCAGAACAATACATTGCTAAACATTTGGCAAGTGAAAGGGTTAATAAGGTAATTCCTATCTTTCACAAGTTTTAAGCAATAATTAGGGAATTGACAAATTAGACCAGGAAAAGATTAAAAACAACAATAAATCAGAAATAGTGAGAAATGCTGTGGGGTTCATAAAATGTATTTTATTTTTAAAGTATGTAGCTAAACAGCAGACAGGGAGGAGATATGAAGAGAAAGAATATGGATTGGCTTGCAGATATGAAACAAAAGGCCCATTCTGTCTACCTAACATAATTTGGCTTTATTAATTCTCAGGAGTACCTTATGCTTATCTCAGACAAACTTGAATTCCTTCAAGAAAATATGTGCAAGCAGTCACACGCACATAAATATCTGTATGATGATACAGAATTAAAATATGAGTATTAAAGAGTATAAACATGGTTAAGATGTCCTATATTCAAATCAATGGAAAACTATATTATTATCCATCAGCCTGTTTAATGGTGAGAGGGGAAAGTTTACTAGGCATCTTAAGAGCATCTCACATAATCTCTAGATTTACTATGCACTATTTTCTAATGAGAAAACACACACCTCATCTCAGCCCTTCTCTCCTCGGACAAGGTGTTATTTACTAAGCATGTTGTTACCTGAGATGAGATCAGAAGAGATGAAATAATACGAGGTAGGCTGCTTTTCTCCATAAGAAATAATACATGGTAAATCAGGAGATAGCGTCAGATGCACTTGAGATGTTTAGTAAATCCCTTCCCATCATCTCAGGTGAGAAAATACACAGTAAATTCCTCCTTCAACCAAAAGTAGTCCCTGTCAGTTTTAAAAGTTAGCCAACTAGACCCTGATATTAAATAGATACAGAGCCAATCTGTCTGGTACCTTAGCTCCTCTTTGGTGTAGTGCAAAAATACAGTGGGAATCCATATATATGCATTTTAACAATCTGATACCTTAAACCAGCACATGCACTCACACACAGTGCTTCAGTCGTATCCGACTGCAGCACAGCAGGCACATCTTGTGTCTGGTTGTGCTCATCCATATGGTTTTCATGGCAAAGATACTGGAGTGGGTTGCCAGTTCCTTCTCCCCTGGACAACAATTTGTCTGATCTCTCTGCTATGACCTGCCCATCTTGGGTGATACTACATGGTACAGCTCACAGCCTCATTGAAGGACACAAGACCCTTCACAACGACAAGGTAGCGATCCAGAAGGGGAATACACATTATATGTTATAAATAATATTACTAATTATTATAATTACTCTTCATTTATAAAGCCCCAGTATTTTCAGTAGCAATATTTATAAGGGTACAGTAAACTTAAATGACCAAAGCACAAAGTCGGTACAATACAATAAACTACAAATAACTGGTGCAACACAACTGTTGAAAAACAATTCCTTAAGAAATGAAAGACATACCCTTAATAATCTCCTTATCATACTTTTTTGAAATTGCACCGTTTTTAGTTTACAATTATGTGTTGCTATTTAAAAAAAAATGTCCCGGAAAACGTCATATATGAGTAAATACTCACCAAAGCAACATATCTTCTTCCAGACTATATAATGCAGAGAGAGATGGACCTGGGTAACAAAAGTCTGGTTCTTCTCCATCTCTTGTCCAGTTGGTGTTGATGTTAAATCCGTATCAATGTGTTTTCGGTACTTTGAGAAGACGAGAACCCTTTCCTGAGATGGCATCAGTTTCACTGCCAGTGTTTACAATTTGTGTGCCCAGGCCAGTCACTTGTTGCAGTAGTTACAATGAATGCCAGGAGCTGGCCTTTTACTGAGACTGCGCTACAATGTTGAATAGTTAATGCAGCTCAACTGCTGTCATTAGCATTCAGCCCGGCACAAAGGAAAGAATTTATTACTTACTGAAGAATAAAGGTTAGAAAACCCAGCCACTATCATTTTTTTCAGTCTTATTGGTTAGAATTAGTGTCACAAGCTGTAAAATGTATTGCTATCATGCAAATTATACTCTTGAATTCCTATCCTTTTTCAAGCAGTAAGAGAAGCAGCAGCGTGAAGGCTTAGCACATAAATATTTAATTTTTGACTTTAATATTTAAGTCGGGATTCTTTGTTTTTTTGGAGTGTTTCCCTCTGCAAAGTTAGAGGAAATCTAGAAGCTTAATAATTTTGTAATATTCCCAAGGTCAACGGAGAACTAGTCTTTGGAAAGTTTAAATATAAGTTAACTTTTGTGAATATATTCTTTTTTAACATTGTGCCATTGAGACTTAAACCTGATTTTTTTTATCTTGTGAACTCTTAATAACCTTTGTACTTCTTGTTAAAATCCACACAAAAAATGTACTATTGGGTACTGACTGTGCTATTAGGAGTTCATGAAGATGCTGTATGTCCCAGATACTCCCACTGAAGAGGCAATATAGGCTAGGATTAAAAGGTCACTGTGGTCTTATATTTATCATACACTTTTTTGAAGAGCTACAATTTAAAATAAGATACATGTTTTTAGAAAAAAAAAACAATATATTTTATTATGCTGCTGTGGAATCTGCCATTTTGGTTTCTGCTGATTGGAGATTTTCAACGTACAGGAATTTTCTATTTGCACAATTGAAATGAAGCAACTAAAACTGCCAGTGCTTTCAAAGGGAATAATGGAAAGCCTATTATTTCACAAGGATACAACCCGAGAAACTAACAGGGATTAAACCTGCACTGGACAAGTATATTGGATGCTTCCCACACAGAGCCTTCCAACACAATAGTGGACAAATAAAACAGGCAGATACCGAACTTAACAGTCCAAGAAAGGAAAGATGAAAGATCATTAAAGAACAACAAGGATATTTCAATATTACCATCAGATAAACGAGGAGCTGTAGTTATCATGGATACCAATGATTACATAAAAGAGGCAAACAAAGAACTTCTGATGAGCAACACTAAGGCAAATTCCAGGCTGACCCCACCATTACTTACACCATACAACTTATAAAAAGCCATACAAGGACTCATTCCAGGAATTAGAGACCAAGTTAAAGGCCTTATTCAAAATCCAAAAGTGGGCTTCTTCTACATGGCTGGGTGGAAAACATTCTGAAACACATGCAGCCTTATTAAATTGCGATTCGGGCCAATTGAATAGGGCTCTATATAAGCACACAGCATATATTTTTTTTACAGAAGTTTTTAGTTAGTGAACTTCCAAAAGCAAGGTCTTCACTATCTAAAAACTTCTGTAAAAAAAGGCTATGTGCTTATATAGAGCCCTTTTGAATTGGCTGAATCGCAATTTAATAAGGCTGATGGTAAATAAAGCATCCCACTACCTTCAGGACTCCACAGATCTGTCCACTGTCTATTGTCCCTAATCCAAAAAGATTCCATCCTGCCCACCTTTGACATGGAATCTCTTTACACCTAAATTCAGCACAAGGATTATTTAGAATCCTGTCAAAAATACTTGGAACAGGAGAACATACCGAACATACATGATATAATTCATACTCAACCACAACTACTTGGACCAGACCACTATCTACAGCAGATGGGCATAGCTATAGGTGCACGAATGGCACCACAATATTCCAGTCTATTCATGGCAAAATTAGAGACATAGGGCTCTATTAAATTTGCTGATTTGTAGTTCCAGAAGCCCGTAAAGGAGCCCACAAAAGTTACAGCTATTAAATTGGCCTCTTTTAGCTACCCTCAAATGATCTGCAGGTTACAGGCTGAAAACCCTATGGGCTGTCAAAATCTGAACTCTGACCCAGCTAAGCCTTTGATCGATCCCGTACATGTAACAATCACAAATCGCTATTAAATTGCTACAAGTCCTCAAGCCCGCAATTGTTTTCACAACAGTAAATGGCAAATGTAGCCAAAAATCCTACGGATACTAGAGAGGACCCGCAAGGGGGTTAACTCCTGTCCATAGCACTGTAAAAGCAAATATAAACACAATACTGTATTTTAAGTTACAGAGAATGTGATGAAAGGAATTACAATTAATAGCACAACATTCTCAAGCTTGCAAATCTGCAATAAAAAATATTTACTTTTAATTTCCGTGTTATATGGGTCCCGACAATCAATGTGTTAATACATATAATAGAACTCGCATTGGCTATAATATTATATTTATTGATTTTTTTCATATTACATTATATCTGGAATTATATTGAAATTTAACTTCCATGTTTTAATGAGGTAATGTTGATGGTCTCTTTTACTATTAGCACCGTCTAAACCCTTAACTTCAAGTTTGAATTATTTTTTCATGGTTAAGCCTGGAAATGCTACATGCAATTTGCTGCCTTTTCTAATTTAAATGCTATGTAACTCCTGCAAATTTATATACCTGGAATAGTATACGTCAATCTGTCACATAAAACTTCTGATCTTTCTTTGCTACATCGCCGACATCCTTATCATCTGGACCACCAGTAAAGAGAAACCTTTGAAGTTCCTTACAAACTATAATGCATTCCACCCCAACATCGACCTCAAACTCTGTCACTTCCAAAAATTCGGCTCCTGGATTCTTCAACAGTTACAGAGCGATTAAAATGACTCAATCCCGCAAGTACATGACAGAAAGCCAAAATCGTAAATCATGCTTCTGTATGTAGCATTTCAGGACCGGCTTATGATCAATTAAGCAAGACCCGTAACTTACTGCTGAGACAGAGCCAAACCCTGAACTTGCTGCAAAGTACGATTTGCGATCAGACTCGCAATCCAGAAATGTGAGGAGGGGGAGGGAGAGAAGGATAGGGAAGGGGGAAGAAGGAAGGAAGGAGAGAGAAGGAAGCAGGGGGGAGAGAGAGTGAAAGGGTGAGGAAGAGAGAAGAAGGGGGAGAGAGAGAGGGACAGAGGAAAAGGGACGGAGGGAGAGAGAAGGAGAGAGAGAGAGAAGGAGAGAGAGAGAGAAGGAGAGAGAGAGAGGAGGGAGGGGGAGAAGGAGGGAGAGAGGAAGAGGGAGAGAGAAGAAGATAGAGAAGGAAGGAGAGAGAGAGGGAGAAGGAGGGAGAGAGAGGAGGGAGAGAGAGGAGAGAGAGAAGAAGGGAGAGAGAAAGGGCACAAGGAGAGAGAGAGATGGCACACAGAGAGAAGGAACACAGAGTGAATGAGAGGGAGTAGAGAGAGAGAGTGGGTGCACAGAGAGAGACAGGGTGCACAGAGAGAGGGTGCACATAAAGACAGAAGACACCATTTTTAACACAATATTATAATAGTCTTAATATTATTAGCTACCATCCAATTTATATCAAGCACTTCAAAACTTAAGGAGAAACTTTATAGGTCAGGGGTACAATGCCAGGGTCACAGTCACCTACATAGAGAGAGATAACAACATCCTCAGAGGAAATCTGCTGGAAAATATACACAGCCACAAAACCTGGTTCCTCTAGTAGTGACATATAACCCCCAACTTTACGCTCTGCACAGGATATAAAAAAATTAAAACAATACTACAAACAAATGAGAAATGTAAAATAGTTTTCCCTGAGCCTCCTGCAGAACATCTAATGCAGTATATCTCACTGTGTGTGTCAATTGTCCAAACACAGGACTTTATGTAATAGAAACAGGACAATCCCTATGTAATAGGATGAACTCACACAGATTAAATAATAACAAGAAGAGAACATACAGTCCAGTGGGATCCCATTTCTGTCAAATGGACACAGAATCAAAGGTCCGAGAGTCACAATACTGATGGGGAACTTTCAAACACAGAAAGATCTAGGAATTTATGGGGACATTTGGCTCTTTGACTCATTGCTTAAACAGTGACAAGGAATTCCTGTCACATTAGGCAATGTAACTGTATAGTGTCTTTACTGGGTAAAATGCAGCCTGTCAATAATTCCTAAAACATTTGCTTCAATCCAGAATGATCAAAGGAGCTGTGTTGTTCACTTGTGTGAATCTTATCTCTTCACACCATCACTATGCTGTTCATCCTATTTGTCTGTGTAATGTAATGCCAGATCCCAATGTATATATCATAGGACATGTTTCTTTGTTTATTTCATACCTTGCCTGAGGAAGGGATTACGATATCCTGAAAACTCACAGTGTAATCCCTCTTAGTTTGCCACTAAAGGAATCACCTTCTACTTGACTTTGTTGACTGATTCTTCCAATGCTAATACTGTACTGCTTGATTACCAGAAAGAAAAAGCTCAGAAAAGAAAATGGAACATTGCAGTAAAACACAACTTCCTATAAAAGTGAATATTCTAAAAGATGCATTTATTTATTTTTGCATTCAAAAGTCAAGAAAGAAAAATTGTCCACAGTGGTCTTTTATACATCTAACAATGGTATTTGATCTTTTCCTCTTAAATCCTTAAGTATACACACCTTGTAAAACCAAAATAAATTGTAACCTTACATAAATTAAAATTTCGGCTACTCATCACAGAAATAAAAATACTCCAAAATTCACTAACCCCTGTTTGCAGCCCCTGTAAAGTTTAGTGAATCTAGGGAATAGAAATATAGATTTGATGGCACATAAGAATCAAACGTTTCATCTAGTCTGCTCATCCTCAGGATAGTCTTGTACTTGAATTCCTTTACTGCTTTTATCCTAAGCACTTCTGCTAGAAGTCTTTTCCCCTTATCTTCTACCCTTTCCATAAATAAATACTTTCCCTCATTAACACTAAACATTTCCATCTTCAAATCTTGTTCTTGTATTCCTCTTTTTCTGAAATATTCTCCCCTCCTGAACTTTATTAAATCTCTTAATATATTTGAAGTTTTCTATCATATCTAGTACAAATGTGTTAAAAAGAGTCAATAACTATACTTTCTATATTTTCTATTCATCTTGTTTATCAAACAGGGTAACATTTTACCAAGTTTAGTCTCAAATTGATATATGTCATTGGGGCACTTCTACCTTCACTGGATATATATATATATATATATATATATATATATATATATATATATATATATATAGAGAGAGAGAGAGAGAGAGAGAGAGAGAGAGAGAGAGAGAGAGAGTATTTTTAAGCCCTTCAACATTTTCTGGCTTTTAAGTTCTTTTCATGAGTCAAGATACAATTTCTAAAATATATTCTGACTTGAAAATAGAGTAAAAACAGACTTAAAGGGACGCAGCAGTGATCCCATTATGCACTTGATTACTTGGCTCCCATAAGAACTACCACAAAGTTGAGACATAGGTATGGGAGTTCTTAGAATAGAAGTAAATTAGCAATCATACAGCTGCAGAGCCTACTGATATGTAGCTAGAGGTTTTGTCACGTAAGGGAAATATCTTGTGAGTGCTCACTACATCTTACAAATTGAATTGATGAGTCAGAGCTAAGGACCCACAATATTTCCCATAGCAACTCCTGTAAAGTGATAGAAAGTCAGTAAATATTACAGCATTGAGTCTAAGCCTATGTTTCCCTCTCTAACATTGACTGTGCTACCCTCTCATTTTTGGAAATAGAGTGTAGGAGATTGCTTTAGGGAGACTAGGAGGTTTGTGTTGTCTACATATTTTATTATTTGTAAATTCACTAGTAATATATTCACATATTGTTCATCCCCCATATAATTAGAATGAAATACACTTTTATTCAGCGTTTCCTCATCCTATCTACCCAATATCCACCCTACCTTAACACATAAACCCCTACCACATAAAATACATACCCCTATTGCATACTGCAAATGCACCATACAAATGCTAAATACACGGCTATGGGAACATGGGGGATGAGGAGAAGTGTGGTGGTATGGATGGCATTATTTATTTGTTTTTCCTCAATGTAGGGAAGAGGAGAGGAGCGGACAATGTAAAATATAAAGCGAGCCTAAGGGAGAGGAGGAGAGAAATGGAGTTAGAGAGTTGAGATGAGGGGGAGTGGTGATGAGAGAGGCAGCGGTGAGAGGAGTAGGGACTGAGTAGGTACATCAAATGTAGGACCAATTGGGGAGGCCTCTGAGGTTAGTGAGGGGATGGAGGGGTGAGCCTCAAGGCCAGCACAGAGAGGTATTGAGGTATTGTTCCTCTGGCACAGTTAGGAACCCACAAGGCTGACAGGAAAAACAGTTTCCCCAATTACTCCATGTAGAAACTTGCTGTCTTCCTGAACACCATGCATGATCGGTCCCCAAAACCTCCAAGAGGTCTAAGGGTAAGATGTGGAAAGTGCTGGCAGCGGAGGGTAACTCTATGGAAGTGCATGTTAGTAATGTTAAGAGTATGAAGCACTGCTCAAGCTCAAGAGCCACAGGTGGTGCTCCCCAGCTGTACCCGGCAATAGTGGAGTTTAACGAGGGGCAGGATGTCCACAGGATGTCTTTTATGTGGTAGGGGGGTATATGTTCTTGGAATCCCTGGATTAGTGGACCATGACTGGCCTGAAATCCTGAAAGGTGAGTATGTGCATCAACAATCACAAAACACCATCATCAATCATATTAACACAACAAACACTCATATTCACTGATATGGCTCACATCACACAACAATGGTTATGTAGACCAGCTACAATATTAATATCACATATATAATTTAGCTGATCAGTGAGTAATAATATTGCCCAGAAACATACAGTAAAAATGTGATGTCATATTGATAATAATAATATGCTAAAAACAGACTATAAATGTAAAATGAAATAACTCTTATTATGTGATTTATTTGTAACATGCCAGCATATTCCATAGCGCTCTAGGGTAGGTTCAAGTCAAAAACAATACTAACACAATGCAAAAGAATAGAGGGTCCTGTCCTTGAGCTTGCAATCAAACATACACAATGCTCCCCCCAAAGCACTTAGCCAGACTGAATACTTGTAAATGTACAATCTAAGGCCAAACAATGGATATATCAGCAGGTTTTAATGTATATTATGCCAATCACCAAACCCATGACACATCATTGGCTGATATTCATATATTATATCTCTGATTCCTTGCCCATGAACCCCCCAAGCATACAAACAGTTTGGAACCATTTTATTTTTTTACACCATTGACCCCCCCCCCCCCCCCTGGATTGACCCTCCAGGTGCTGCCCCTCTATCCCCACCATCACCACAGGCTCCTGCAACACCAGCACACCTAACAGTATCCTCCACTACCCTACAGCCACTCTCTGCCACATTGGAGGAAATCAACAGCCAAATCCAGCAACATAAACAGGAGATTGGCAGGCATTTCAAGGAAGTGGATGGCATACTGAAAGAACTGCTCCAGGACATAAGAATGATTGGATGTTAAACTGGAGGCAGGAATGTAATATTGAACTGCTGCTATAGTAACAATACTTCAACAAGACTTTTCCTAGTCTGTGGAGGAACAGCTCTCTATCTTAAACAGGACTGTGCCCAGAGTGGGGCACTTCATGGCAGCCATGCTTGAATATTTTTATCACCAGACTGTTTCCCAATCCACCACTCCTGAGGAGAGCCCCTAACATGCCCATCCACCACAGATACTCCTCCCCCTCCCCCAGCTGTCCCAGCCAGAAAGATGACAAGGAGACCTTGTGGTGGTGTGTGGGGGTGGTTGTGGCATTGAGGGTGGGGGAGATGACAATGGATCTAAAAGTGGAGCGGAAATAGATGCTATTTCCAATACAGTGTTTCTCAACTCAAGTCCTCAGGGACCACAAAAGGTCATATTTTAGCCATGGTAATAGAAAATAGACTTGCAATTACAGCCTGTTCACCGAGACAGGATGGGGTTATAGGTCGCAGAGGCAACTAGGTGGAAGTCACCCAGAATTGGAATGGTAATATTAGAGGTAGCACACAGAAAGAAATAGGTAAATTGTGTGAGATAGAGTATACGTCAAAGGGCAAAAGAGGAAGTGAATTTGGGTAATTGTAGGCAGTTTATGGGCAAGTGATTGCTGTAGTACCTGATTCAAATGTGACTGAGAGATAGTCATGGATTGTTATGTTTTATTTGTAGAGCTCCAACACATAGACACACGTCACAGTGCCTTTTTGAAGACAGTGTAAGTATGACAGGACAGGACATTTGTACACACACATTGGGAAAAGAAGACATAAAGGCTTGCCCTTGTGAAAGTAGATGGTAATGGGAAAGGGGTCAGAATTGGGGAAGATGTCCTCAATCTCCAGTAATGACAATGAAAGGAGATAAGAGAGAGAGTTTTGTGCGATTATGCCTGTTTTTGTTTGGAAGATAGAGTTTATGATAGAATTTCAAGAAAAAAGAGGAGCTCATAGTAGGCAAATGAGATAGAAAGAACTGTGAGGGTGAGTTAAACATTTGTGGATTATCATTTAGTGAGGTTACGTTGATGGCTTAAGGGAGTGAGTAGAGGTATTGAACAAGAGCAACAGTGAGGGAAACTTAATGGAGAAAGTAATTAGATTCTAGTTCTGCTAAATATTCTCTCTCAAAAGAACCTGACCCAGCTCTTCAAACAAAGCTGGGTTAGATATTTCCTTACAGGTTCACATAGCTTAGAAATGGTGGGTAACCATCTGTTTTCAATGTGAGCTTCAAACAAAAGACACCAATAAAAACATAGTAAAATACATACCAACAAGGCAACTTAATATAGCAGGTTTCTCTTTGGTGGTAGGTAGAGGGTCTTTGCAAAGAAGCTCAACTGTTATTAAATCAAGTGTTTTTGGCAATGCAAATTTTACTAGCCAAATCCTGGAAATTGTCGATCCCTATATATATAGTGCAGTTTTGGTGAAACTTAAATTGATCTATTCCATGAGCATTATCTCAGCCGATCTAGACTCTACACATAGAAAATGGGATTCATGTTGGGATACCTTGACCCTTCAGGTCAGATGGTAGAGATTCAAGATGAAAATAATACATGATGGGTAATCTTTGAGAGCAACCATGGCTATATATTCCACCCCTCCTACCCCCTTTTTTTCTTTTTCTTTTCTTCTCCTTCTAGTCTCTCTATTCTCTTTTTTCCTTTGATTAAGGATACTCTTACACATATGTAAATATACAATATACTGTATGTGTAATTAAAAATGCTAATATCTTTTTTTTTTAAAAGAGACTCAAACAAGATTAAAAAAGTAATTATAATATGTTTTTAGGAATTTGCAGCCTTATTAAATTGCAATTTGGCCAATTGAATTGGTACAGAAGTTTTTAGTTAGTGAACTTCTATCCAAAAGCAAGGTCTTCACTAACTAAAAACTTCTGTAAAAAATATGCTATGTGCTTACATAGAGCCCTATTCAATTGGCGGAATTGCAATTTAATAAGGTTGTTGGTTTATATTCATTTAAGCTATTAGTTTATATAGAATACTTGACTTTCTTCAAACATGGAATGATACAGTCATAACTACAAACTAAATATAATATACTTTACAACTAATTTGTGAAAATTAAACCTAAATAGAAAAAAATATATTTTTTTAAAATAGCAAAAATGTACTTGTAGTGATCATGGGAACATAACTGAGCAAAACAGGTAATAAATTAAGTTTGCTGCCTATAAAACACAGACACCCACATTTGGCTGTATAGACCAATTAGTAGCCACAGGCAGCCTCTCTTTGTAACGGGACATTGACAAATGGGCCCCTCTGTTCCTGAATAAATTCCCAGCATGTTTTATGCAACTGAGTCTCCATAGTAACATTATTAAACAGCTCCAGCAGTATACACTGAAATTCTTGTTTATAACTTGTTCATAAGGGAAGCCATACAGAAATAAAAACAAGATTAGCTAAACCTTGTTTGGGTTAATTTAGTTCAGATTGTCTTTCAACGTTGTGTGTCTCATTAGCATAAAATTATGACCTTAACGTTGCACAAATACACTTATATTTTATTCCCTGCTAGTACACATATGGCAGCTATTGGTTTCAAACATTTGTAGCAAATGCATGGTTGCAGAGTATAATTCTATTATAATGCTGGTAATAAATCCAGACAATGCCATAGATTTCTGAAAGTCTTAACGGATAGATGGTGGCCCATGACACGGCATGGTCTAATAGTGCCTCCCCAAATTAAAGACCCTGTCCAACTAATAAATAAAATCTCTTGACAACTGGCCATCAACAACATATCAATAACTTACAACTGGAGAGTAGGAGCCTGGCCCATGGCGGTAACCATATACCCTAAGCATGCACTTAGGGGCGGGAAGTGGGCCGCTGTAGAGAGGGGCGAGGGGGGCCATGGAGGGACCCCGGGGGCCAAGGCAGGCCATGTCAGGGACAGCACTGGGCCCCCCAATAGCAGGGCCTCGGTGCATTGCACAGGCTGCACCGGCGGTAGCTCCGCCACATACAAAAAAAAAGATATTATTTCTGTGCATGTATAGTATGTGTATGTGTTGTGTATACTGTATTATGAATTACAGTATTGAAAACACAGTAACTTAAAATGTAAGTGGAATTGGATATTCCTGGTCATGAGTTCCCCTGTCCCTTTTTACCCTATGTTAAAATGACTCTGTTTTGCACTGTTTCCCTTAGCACTGTACTTGTAACTGACCCACAGATCAGTTCATAGCTTTTGGATCCTGCTCCTTTCTTCCTCTATTCTCTCCTATAGGCTGCCATCTTCCTCACCTGTGACCTGCAGCACTGTAATTGGTTAGCTAAGAACATTCCCACATGGGAAGGGGTTCACACTGCCAGTGTCATACTGTTAGATATTTAAAAAACACTAAACTGGCAGGATATTCACATTTACACATTTCTGCTACTGGCTGGAAGGATTGTATAGAGAAACTGTACTTGAATACAATGTTTCTATTGGCTAATACCAGGTGCCTTTGTAGGCAGCTCTGGGGTGTGGAAACTATTGTTTAAATAAAATAAATCTATATGTGTATAGAATTAATCATTGTGTTTCTGATATAAGCAGCATGTGGTAGATTAGAAAACGGTAAAAAACGGGAAACTTAGATATACCTTTACAGCCTTATTAAATTGCGATTCAGCCAATTGAATAGGGCTCTATATAATCGCATAGCATATTTATTTAGAGAAGTTTTTATTTAGTGAACTTCTATCCAAAAGTAAAAGCTTCACTAACTAAAAACTTCTATAAAAAATATGATCTATGCTTATATAGAGCCCTATTCAATTGGCCGAATCACAATTTAATAAGGCTGTATATCCGTGAGTCTCAGACAAATAAGTGTACATTTTATGTGAATATGACATTGAAATGAATCAAATTAATTAAATAAACCTAGTTAAAACTTTTCATATAAAATGGTTTGCCTAAATTGTCCCTTTAATATGGCATACTGTCTATATGAGAACATCCTTTGCAAGTATACTTAGAAATTGACCCCATTTTATCTCTGTACCCTCGTATATTTTGTTCTTCTTTGATCTCATGCTAATTATGCTTTTTTCCAGTTTTCATTGTATATTATATTAAAGTCAATCCCTGCACTCAAGGCGCATGTTTATTTATAAATCATGACATATGTTAACAAAAAGCTTGATACTAATACAAATTAAATCATTACATTGAAATATCAGTTTGCTAGTATATGCTTGCATTGTCTAGAACGTTTATTTCTATTAACAATTCCGTCAATATCTCATGATATCACTATACGGCATCAGTTTCAGACAAGTCCTGCTTTACATGGTTTTACATATGCGTGTGGATAAAAGGTTTTTATACAGATAATTTCATTATTTAGAGGTGTTCATATGAGACTGGGTCTCTGGAATGTTTTGCTTGAAACTCTATGTGATTTAATCCCAATATTATTTTAATTCCTGGATTAGCAACATTGGCCCATTTGTTATGGGTATCCAGTAGATTCTGCGTTCTTTTGAAGAGTTAAGAGCTGAAACATCAAAGGAGGAGATAGGACGGAGTTACGATTTTGACAACCAGCAGTGCTTTTGAGCCTGTAATTCGCAATTGGAGTGTGAGTAGCAAAATGTAACCAATTGAAGATCAGTAACATTTATGGGCTCCATTACGGGCTTGTGTAATTGCGATTTGGACAATTAAATGGGGGGCAAAGACTCCATCATTTATTCTATGCTTATAGCCTACAAAAATATAGTGATGTATTTTTGAATATCCTCAAAAGTGTAAGGCAATAATTGCCAATAACAAATAATCTTAAAGGGAATCAATCACCAATAATAAATTGTCTTAAAGGAAATAATTCACAAATATGAATTTGTCAAGTATTACCACTTGCCTTGATATGACATGTAGGGAATCAATACATACATTTATTCTACATTTTTAGCCAGTTTATTAAATTCATTTTTATACTCAGTTGCTCCTACAGATACATTGTTGTTGTTGTTTAGTCGTTTAATCATTTGCAACCCTGTCCATGACGCTATTGACCGCAGCATGCCAAGCACATCTTGTTTTCTGGTTGTGCTCATCCATAAGGTATTCTTGGCAAAGGTACTGGAGTGGGTTGTTAGTTCCTTCTCCAATGGACGACAATTTGCCTGACCTCTCGGCTATGACTTGCCCATCTTGGGTGACCCTACATGGTTTAGCTCACAGATTCATTGAAGTACACAAGCCCCTTCACCACAACATGGTAGTGATCCAGAAGGGGCATAGATACATACACCATGTAATATCAAAACTTGCATTATCATGGATTCTACTGTTTGAATTTCTTTACAACTTCCATTGTTACATAAGAAACCTATTTTATCATAATGTAATGTTTAAGACAGACTACAATTTATATACATAGACTGAATGCTCTAAAAATATCCAGCATACAAATAATAATAAAGGTTTTTTGAAACAATCTCAAGGGCAGAAAATACTCTAAGCTTGAATGCTTGGGTTGGACAGCGAGCACACATAAATATATAGCAATAGAAATGCATATAAACATTCAAATTGAGCGTTCCATTCAAGGGCCTGTTTAAAACCGTTGTCTTTTATCCTGGCATTGCATGGTATGGTCTATCTTGTACTGTGCTGCCTAGAAGACTTTGTGGAAACGTTTATCTTATTATCTTATGAGACATTTACTAAAGTGAACCTACCTCTTAGGTCATTATGCAATTTATTAAAGGCTTTTAAAGATAGCTTAACAAGGCTAATTGAGAATTATTGTAAATAATTGGGCATTTAACGGGCCCCAATCTGTGAAAACCCAAGTTCTCGAAATTTCCAAAAGAAAGATCTTGCTTTTAAGTACCCCCGATGTTTATATTCATCATCGCGTGTTTTAATCGCTTTATAGCAGTATATTTTACAATTACTTACAATTATATTACCAATATTGAGCCATTAACACAGAACATACACAGCAAAATATAATTGATAAATTATCACAATTTACACTTAAAATAGCATAAACTAATCAATCTTCCAGTATATGGAAATAGTGAATCTTACTTCAAATTAGAACATTATTATTTATTCATCTTTATGTATGCTCACTGCTAAGTCAAAGGGTCACCTTCTTTTCTACTTCTCCTGGTTCTCTCTGCTGCCTTTGATACAGTTGATCACACTCTACTAATCCAAATTCTCCTCTCCCTTGGAATTAGAGATACTGCTCTCTCATGGTTCACATCATAACTACAAGATTGAACATTTAGTGTCTCCTTCTCTGGCACCACTTCTTCTCCTCACCCCCTGTCTGTTGGCGTACCCCAAGGTACAGTCATAGGGACCCTCCTATTGTCCATATATACATCCTCACTTGGTACCCTAATAAAATCTTTTCGATTTCAGTATCATCTCTATGCAGATGACACTCAAATCTACCACTCAGCACCTGATATATCCACCTCTCTTCTAGCACGTGTTTCCAATTGGCTCTCAAGCATATCCATCTCAAACTCAACATGTCTTAGACTGAACTCTTAGTCTTCCCACCATCTACAACAGCGCCAATTCCGCACATCTCTCTCATTGTCAACAATGCCATCACTCCCACTTCTCAAGCTCGTTGTCTTTGGGGTTCTACTGGACCCTGCCCTCTCTTTCATTCCTCATATACAGTCACTAACAAAATCTTGTCTCTTCAATTTAAAAAACATTTCCAAAATACGTCACTACCTTACACAAGACACAACTAAGATTCTAATACATTCCCTCATCATATCCTGTCTTGACTACTGCAATTTACTTCTGGCTGGCCTACCCCCCACCCGTCTATACCCCCTTCAATCCACAATGAATGCCTCCGCTAGACTCCTCTCTGTCAATCACTCCACTGGCTTCCGAATACAATTTCAAATCATGACCCTAATTTATAAAACCCTCAACAACACTGCACCCCCTTATATCTCTGCTCTCATCTCCAAATATTCCCCACCCACCCTCTTCACTCTGCTAATGACCTTCTTCTTTCCTCCTCTCTCATCACCTCCTCTCACTCCTGCCTTCAGGACTTTTCTCGCTCTGCCCCTATTCTCAGGGAATTTTTTGCCTCGCTCCACCAGATTATCCTCCTGCTTCAAATCCTTCAAAACCTCACCAAAAACACACTTTTTTAAAGAAGCTAGTAACCTGCCTCCTTAACGTGCACACTGCATTTCTCACCCTCCTGTACCACACCCAACCCCTTTAGATTTTAAGTCTGCGAGTTTTCAATCTTGCATGGTGCTCTGAGGAAAGCACTATGGACACCAGAAGCTCAAAGACAGGACCCTCCATCTTTGTAATGTGTTAATAATTTTTTTGCCTTGATCACAACTTATTTATAGCGCTACAGAATATTTTGGCGCGTTACAAATAAACGTTAATAATAATAATGTCAATACATATTTATTTATTTATATTTATTTTCATGCATGAAAACAATATTAATTTAAAATGCAAACTCATGGTATATTGGCAAGTGCTTGAATAAATTGAGCTTTAGCATAGGGTAGGTTTCTAGGAAATCTGAAATTAAGGATCACAGACAAATAAATATAACAAAACAGTGCAGCTCTCAAAACAAATTTATTTATTTACAATTTTGGAAACCATAAAAAGTAAATACAAACAGTAAAGAAAGACCTATCTGCTTCACAGAGAAAAAACTAATCACATGACAATGCAGTTCTCAAGACTAAGATAACTTTTTTTGTTAAAAATATGTATTAACACATATTCAGAAGAATACATATATATTTAAAATAAAAATATGAGAAATATATAAAAAAATAAAATAAACAGGGGTTGTTTAATTGCCAGTTTTTCTTTACATAGAGTGATTTTATAGTGTTCCTCCTCTTTTAGTGTACAAAATTGAAGCAAATTTTACTGAAAAAATTTGTGTGCATATTTTGGAGAGAATTGTGGCTCCAATAGAATAAGTCTGCAATACTTTTAAACATATTATTTTCCTTGCTTAAAAACAAACTATTCAAAAAATGTTGTATTGCTTCCATGTAATTAAATGTTTTTAACAGAGGTGATGAATAGTGTGTCTAATTAAATTATAAAGATAATGACTATCTTTTGTTAATTTAATACTGATATATTTCAGAGCATGTTTCTTCCACCTAAAGTGAAAATTAAATGAAATTGGATTCTCAACATTGGGAGGTATATTATTCTTAAGAGTGCCTCTTTTTTTAATTATTTACTTTGAACTTCATAAAGAAGTTATTTAATTAAGACAAATAGATTACACAAAGAGGGGCTCAGTGATAGAGAAAATACACATAATTCAGTTTTACTCTCCAATGTCCATTATACTTCTCATCTGAACATGTACTCCATGAATTTGACACAATAGTGTAAAAATATCCTTCTAGGTAGGAATTTTTGCACAGTTTATAGGACTACTATAGACTGGGAAATAGTTCAAATGTTTCTGAAGTGTTTAACAAATTAACAATAATAGCAGCTGTGTAAGATATTGGCATAAACAAATTTTTTGGTAAAATCTTTTATTTTAATAAACATACCTTAAAAGGAAATATAATTATCATGGCAGATTCTATGCATTAGCCGAGTCTGCGAAAATACAAATTTTGATGAAAATCATTTTATGCTCATGACTTATACAACTGATAATGTTGTTAGTTTGTTGCATTCTTCACAAATTTGAAGTTTTTGCTAGTCTACAAAACATTTACAGTTAGCAAAGATGACAATAAATGCAAAGTAAATATACATTTCCCCTTTCTCTATATTATTATTAGTATTTGTATTATTTATGTTATTCTTATTATTATAGTAAATTATTACTGCATAATTTCTAGTTAAAGGCATATGTAATTTGCATGGAATATGAATGCATCTGATAGAGGAGAATTGATAGTGTATGAAAACTTTTTTTTGTTGGATGAAAAAATCATTAATAAACATAGTCCCTTTTTAATTGTCAAAATCACAATTACTGTAGCATGCAAAGGTTACTGTGATTAAATTGGCCTCTTTTAGCTATCCGCAATCGATCTGTGGGTTACAGGCTGAAAATCCCTACGGGCTGTCAAAATCGTAAGTTCGTCCCGTCTAAGCCTTTGATCTGTCAAGCCCGCAAATGTTACAATGGCTAAAATTGTAAATAGCTATTAAATCGCTACAATTCCCCAAGGACGCAATTACAGTTAAACCCGCAAATGGCAAATGTAGCCAAATTTACTACGGGCTCCAAATAGAACACGCAAATGGTTTACAGACTAGTTCTGAACACTGTAAAAGACAATAAAAACAGACTACTGAAAAGCAATAGAAGGCATTAGAATTCATTGCACAATAATCCTCAAGGAACAAATAAGCCTTAAAAAATATTTTCTTTTCTCATATGTTGGAATGGTCATGCATATGCCAATATGAAAAGTGTGGCTGCAAGATGCATAAAGCAATTAGAGATTACATTTCAACACAAAAACACCATTGCTGGTGGCCATGTGCCAAGATGTATACCCATTATCATTTGGAGAAATCACATCAAGTGTTTTGGTATCAATCAATTACCATTATCACCTGTCATATTGTTATCTGCCCTTCAGGGGAATGCTGATACTCCACAGTATCACAAATTGGACCTGTTATGTGTATTAACCCTATATTATTATATTATTATTATTAATATTATATGTATTAATCTATTGCACAGTAACTAGGGCTCATTAGTTTACTGATATAGGAATGTGACACAAATGTCATGAGTGTGAATGTCCCAAAAACCTAACCATTGAAAACACATTGACACATTGATAATGATATAACAAAGCTTTATTTCATACACAGAGCACACTCAGAAATGTACAAGACTGTGCATTAATATTATGGGTGTGGTGTGGGCAGATACCAGAAGGACAAGAGGCTTTTGTGGAAAAAGGGGATACCTAAAGGGGGTAATGCCATAGTCTAGAATAATCATGATGCATAGCACCTACCAGAGTCACATGTGGTCACTACACCACTGCAACTGGAATCTGATGAAAAAAAGTATCATCAGAAATCACTCCATTTAATCAAATTAACCATTAATACGCATAGCACTTACTTCTGGTTATCATCTGCTCCATTGAACAGACGCATAAACATCTGGACTATCTCATCCAAACCAGTTTCACACATACAGTGTGTTCCTCAGACCAAAATCTGAAAAAAGGTGGTCAAATAAAAAAGGCAGTGGAGGATAAAAAAAAAGAAAAAACATGCATGTACAGTACTAAATACTGTAACTGTAACAATATACCAACTCACCTGATATCCATCTGCAAGTATTACTAACTATTAGCTAATTCTCAGGATATCTCACTGGCCATGACCATTAATAATGATGTGTCATGTCGCAATAAATGCTTAGCTGTGACCAGCGTCAGTGGTCCAGGTGTACTATCACCTTCTCCATCTGATATTGTTAATCAAGCATTGATATCACATCCATCAGCTATACAGGTGTTAGCACATGTCAAAGGATACTCCTGATATCAGCAATACAGGAACAATACCCATTTATATGGTGTGGACACAAAGGTCAGCAGCTAGATTCACTGTTACTTACATCAGACACAACTATCTGTTCTCACCCTGATATTAAGGAGAGGATCACATGCTTCACTAGTCATGTATTAATGCTGGCTTTCATTAACATGCCATTGTGAGACTTTGCAAGTCTACCGCCATAGTGCATGATGGCCCGCATCTCCCCCTGAGCAGCCTGGCTTGGTGTTCCCGGGGATGGAGGTCCCTGCTGGGGTCCATTGCTGGGTGAGGAGGTGGTGGCCCAGTGGGAGGGTCTGTGACCCGGGTGAAGCCTGGCTCCATATGGGTGGTGGTGGGCCTGGTGGTGGCGGTGGGAACCAGGCTGATGCACTGCTGAGGTGAGGACGCGGTGGGGCATGCCCTGATCATCAATCCAGTAGGAGGGCCCTGGCGATGGCTGTAGTCATTGGAGGAGGGGGACAGGGATCAAATGCCACTGGTCTGTTGGAAGGTCATGCAGGTGAACCCACTGCCCAGATGAAGTCCTCCTCGTAACCAGGGCCCTCAGTTCCTCTTGGTTCCTCCTTTCCCTGCACCGGTTCCTGCTGGGCAAGGGCTCAGTCCCTGACATCCTGCTCTGACTCCCCTCTGTACCCAGACCTCATGGAAGATGGAAAAGATAAAAGAAATGTATCTGTGTCAATTATGATGATTTATACAATGGTTTCTGTTCATTCCGAACTATCTGACATCTAGGCTTGAACCTGGAAGTTTCACAATCTTCCTCACCTTGGCCCTGATGTCATCAAATAATGCCCTGATGAACTTCACATCCCTTTATGATGTGCCCACTGCTGTGCCCACTGCAGCCGCTACCTCCCTCAATGCCTGGGCACTAGGCCCGGGGCTAACTTCCCTCCCCATGCAAGGATAGCGGGGCTCTCATGGATGGTATGGAGGAGGACCACAGTCTCCTCATGACTGTAGTTTGGGGCCCTTTGTCTGCCTCCAGCCTCTTGACCTTTCGATTGTTAACAGGGATCCTGCTCTCCCTCGTCTGTCCCTGAGGCCTGTCCCTCCACCACTGTATCATCCCCCCTAGAATCAGGCACCTTCCCCTCTGACCCTGAGAGTATTTGTGTATATATTTGTGATGTAAAAACAAAATGTGTGTTTTATATGTAATTATTAACTGTTGAGGTATAGGGTGGGGTGTATAGGATGGGGGAGGTGTGTATGTAGTGACAGCTATATGTGTATCTATGTGTGTTATTTGCTCTATGTGTACTTGTATTATGTGCAGTCAGTAAATATGTGTAATCAAAGTTTAAGTGTAAAATCATTATTAGAATAATCTAAAAGAATAAAACCATAAGAAACTGCTTTGAAAATTGGGCCTCCTTTCTCTCTCTATCAAACAACCAACTCCGGGACCTGCATGCTACTTTGCGAGAATCTACAACACAGTCAATGAATGGGCATGTGGAATGCAGCTTTATAATCTCTCTGTGTCAATAATTTTTCGCTAGCCCACTTTCTATTGGCTCTGAGACCTGTGTCGCACTCTATAATTAAGGGGATTGGATTGTAACTGCGGACCGCATCTAGTCCAGCTCACTAACAGTTTGCGGCCGCAGGAAGGGTTTACCATCTTGAGGCTTTGCCCCATAGTTGCGGCCTTATTCAATTTAATTGATCTGTAACTGTTGCAAATTGGAATTTAATAGGGGCCTTACTCTGAAGTTAGCAACATTTCTTCAATGTTTTGGCAGTTGAATTTGAGAGTAGATGCCCTCTAAAAACCCAGGCTAAATTAGCATAAAATTAATAATTAGTTTGGGCCAATCAGAGGCAAAGCAAATTATGGGAGTCTCTCTGTCTGCAGCCCATTCCACTTCAAGTCTTTGTAGCTCATGTCAACTCTTACATTCACTCTACAGTTTATCCACCCCAGTCCCTGCAGCAAAAAATAATTCAGAGTTCACATATAGTATACAATCATACTGCTATACCAAACACTGGCTGCAATGTAGATTCAGCCTTGCTTACTTCACACTGCTACCTCTTATGTTGGAATTCAATTCTATGTATCAACTACAACTGAAGTCCACTTTATGTATCAACTGTTGCTGTAGTCCTCTCTCTCTCCTGTCTTCCTCCTCTGTCTCTCTCTTCTCTCTCTCCTCTCTCTTCTCTCTCTTTCTCCTCTCTTCCTCCTATTTGTCTCGCTGCCTCTCGGGTTCTCTCTCGCTCCTTTCTCTCTCTTTTCTCCCTCTTTGCTGCTCTCTTTCTCCTCTCTTCTATCTGTTTCTCTGTGCTTTAACAAAACCAAAACATGTAGTTGTATAAAGCAGGAAAATTGAACTGCACAGCCCATGAGTATTTGAATGCTTTGCAGCTATTGGCTAGGACGGGTTGCCGACGTAGGCAGCTCTGAGTGTGTGAAAATCTGGATTTCAGTTTACTGCAAATATATCTGTAAGTAGATTGAACTTTTCAATGTAATACATATTTTCTGTTAATCAGTGGCTGTTAGTTAAGAAATATTTAAAACCAGGGAAACTTCCATATACCTTTAGAAATGCCTTTTTTGCACTCAAGGACCACTCTGGTTAAGTTTTACATTTCTGAAGAACTACACTTAAAAATAGACAACATGTATAGTGTAATAAAATAATACAGCCTCTGCTTTATTATCTTTTTATGCTGTGGTGGAATTTGATGTTTTGCTTTCAGCAAATGAGGGAGAAAATTTTGGTTTCACAGGAAATGTCTGTCTGCACAATGGGAATGTGGCGGCTACAAGTGACAGTACTCTTAGAAGAATTAAAGAAAGCTCATTATTTTACAAGGACACATGCCCCTGAGAAAGTACACAATGGAGAAGTCGGAGAACAAAACGGATACTTGTGATAAAGAATAATCGCATATAAAAGTTTAGGTTGGGTTTATTTTCATGATGTCTACAAATATTTTGACCATTATTATGTAGACCATACAAAAAAATGCTTCCTACAGTGGTTTCTTTAAGTAGAATCAAAAATATATAATAGGAGATAAAGTAAATGCACACTTTATCTCCCTTTACAATGGGAATATCATTTCAAACCAATCTAGCTGACTTTCTTGGCTATCTAACTGAATTTAAAGGGTTCAATAGTAGATGTGACTTAACTAACATCTGTCAATGTCATACACAATAAAATAATTCACAAACTGCATGGTCTGGGATTTTACTCCAAGGTAGCTGAGTGGATATGATATTAAATGAAGTTTGGGTTGCAGAGTTAGATGGTTAACTTAAATAAAAATGAAAATTTACAAAAAAGTAAAAAATGTAAGTCTGTTGAGGGGACATATACTTAACTTTCCTTTGAAGGCCCTCCAGTGACTCCCTGTCCTCAATCTTCAGCCCTGGATTATGAGAGCTCCATGTTACTTAAAAAGTTGTTCCTCTTGATTAAAGACACTCAATCCTCATCTTCAGCTTATGGAATGAGCATCCAGCTAAAAAACTGCCCCACTCCAAAAAGAAGAACAGTGGAGAGAAACAGATAAAGGGGGAGAGAAGAGTGGGAAAAAGGGGGCAAGAGGAATAAGAGGGGGAAGAAGAGGAGAGCAGGGGAGAGTAAAAGGGGGGAAAGGAGAGAAAGAGAAAGGGAAGAGAGCAGGATGATTGGAGGGGTGAATGAAAAGGTTACAGAGAAAATGAAGGAGAAGAGAAATAAAGTGAGAAAGAAGATGGGGAGAGAGAGGGAATGGGAGGAGAAAGAAGAGAAGAAGAAGGGACAGTGTGTAGAGATGTTGCGGACAGTTCGCGCGCGGACTATTTGCAGCGATTTTGGCTCATTCGCGCTCGCATCGGACGGCGGACACATGCGCTTTTCGGTCCGCCCCCTATTCTTTATCATTGAGGAAACTTTGACCCTGCACCTCCCAGTCAGCAGACACATTCCAGCCAATCAGCAGCATACACTCCCTTCCAGAGCCTTCCATCTGAAGGACAGCATACATTTTAGAATCATTCTGAAGCTGCATTCGTTGTGAGAGGACAGATAGTGTAGCTGCTGGAGATTTAATAGGGAAATAGATAGCCAAGCTGTGTATTTAGCTTCCACTACAGACCCGAAGGACTCATCTGATATCTGCTGCAAGGACAGCAACCCAAAAAGCCCTTTTTAGGGCTAGAACATCATTTATTTTATTTTATAATTTTTTTCTGTGTAATCTAATTGCATATGCCTGCCTGCCAGTGTGTGTGTGTGTGTGACAGGCTAACACCTAACAGCTTATATTGTGCTTATTTTCACTACTCATACCTGGTGGTGTACCATACATTGAAAACAACCATTTTTTTCCTGTAATCTAATTATCAGTTGCCTGCCTGTGTCAGGCTCACAGCTAATATTCTGCTCTGTTTCACCAGTCATAGTTGGTGTACCATACATTGAAAAAAAACAACCCTTTTTTCCTTTAATCTAATTTCAGTTGCCTGCCTGTGTCAGGCTCACAGCTTATATTGTGCTCAGTGAAATAAAACAACACTTTTTTGACTGTAATAGATTGAATATCAGTTGCCTGCCTACAGGCGTGTGTGTGAGGCCTACAGCGCCTACTCTGCCAACTTTTGCCAGTGCACTGTGACACTCATATCTGGTGGCACATTACATTGCAAGTGCAGTGCCCCAAATTCGTAGTAGGAGGTCTGACCAAGCATCTTTTTCCATCTCCCGCTTCCAAAAATCAATGCCATATACACGTCCCCTAATAGTGGACGTAACAGGGATTAAACCGATAGGAATAGTACTACTTACCAGTACACACCTTATAATAACGCAGACAGAGGCAAAGCAGAGAGAGGAGTCTGAAGAAGAGGAGTCAGAGGAGGAAGGTGGCTTTGAGGAGGTGGAAGACCAAACACAGCAGGTGTCCCATGGGGCTTGTTGTCACCTTTCAGGGACCCTTGGTGGCTGGGTGGAGGTGAAGACCTTCAATGACATCAGTGAGGACAAGGAACGGGACATGGCTAGCTTGGTATCCAACCTTGTGCAAATGGGGAGTTTGCGGTTGTGCAAAGAGACTGTTTGCGGTTGCTTGTGGTGCATTAAACGGGGAGATTGGACTGTTACTGTGAAGCGGGTGTAACCCTTACACTACCTGATCGATACAACATCATACCTGATGTTTTAAAGGATGTTATTCCAAACAATTTAGGAATGTTAGGTGATTTATGCCCTTTATGGCTTAAAACCAGACTCTGCATTAACTATGTAATTTTCCGTGGGAGTTTTGCCATGGATCCCCCTCCGGCATGCCACAGTCCAGGTGTTAGTCCCCTTGAAACTTTCCCATCACTGTTGTGGCCAGAAAGAGTCCCTGTGGGTTTTTAAATTTGCTTGCCCATTGAAGTCTATGGCGGTTCGCCCGGTTCGCCCGTTCGCGAACATTTGATGAAATTTGCATCCGCAGCTCGCGAACCAAAAATGTTATGTTCCCGACATCACTAACAGGGTGCATTTGTGGGAAGTTGTGCTGGTGGAGGACCAGGGACATCTACAGGGGCCAGAGAGTGCCACTGGGAGACATAGAGGGCCGCTGGAGGAATGAGGGTGCTAGAGAGGGCCATGGGCACCAGAGCAGGCTGCTGGAGGACCGACAGAAGCAAGAGTGGACCACAGGAGGGCTTAGGGGCCACAGGAAAGTCACCATGGACTAGAGAGGGCTGCAAGAGTGTCATCAGGGATGAGAGTGGGCCACAGGAGGGCCATAAGGGGCCGCAGATGACTGGAGTCTGAGAGGTTTGTAGGAAGCCAGAAAGAGGAGTGTAAGGTCTAGAGTGGCTGTGAGGGGCCCCTGGATGCTAGGGCCCTGGTGAAGCTATATTGGTTGCAGTGATAATAGCTCTGCTCCGGTAAATATATAGCAGAGCAAAAATAGCACCTGGTTCTGCTCCACTAGAAAGTGCTAAGTGCTTTGTTTATTTCTAAATCACATAAACATAATCTATCATTGAAAGTGTGCTTTATGAATCACACTTTATCTTTACATTTGTCTTTGCCCCTTTGAAGGACTACTACACCCGAACTAAGAGCACAATTGTACAGGCAATGTCATGTAGCTAATTTATATATAGAAAATAATTGAAATGCCTCAACTGGTTTCTGGAGGCGTGCATGATACTTTGTTGTTTGTTATGTATGAAAGGGTAAGTTTTATTCTTGGTTCTTGGATTTTTTTTTGCAAGCTGTCTACTTTCGAGCATGTGCAACCTTACAATGTACAGTATAGTTAACAATGAAAATCAGCCATATTTTTTATCCATTTGCAAAATAAGAAACACGTTATAAAACAAGTCATAACCAGAATTCAATTTCGAAATCAGCAGAGAAAACATGTATTAGTACGTTGCCATTGTAGACAGCTTTCTCTGCAGATCCATTATTGTAGTGTATGATGCGATAGTCAGCAGACATTGAACCTGACACAAGAATGCTTTACTAGTTACAATATGTGTCTAAGCATTCATAACATAACAAAGGAAATATGCTGTGTGGAACTGATAGGAATAATGCCTTCCATGCAGCCGAAGTTAGTAAAGATGTTGAGTTTAATTAAACTATGGAGACTTTTCACACATTGAGCTCGGAATGTGCGATACTGATGTCAAGGAAGATACAATAATTTGTCTTCATAAACAGAAATACTCATGCCCTGCGGCACTTAAGTTCAACAGAGTTTTTTTTTCAAAAGATAAAATATGCTTTTTATACCAGTTCACAACTGCAGCAGTTTGTTGGGCGTAACACACATTTTGCTTTTATTTTATGTTCCATTTTATATTCATGTTTTAAATTCAGAAAATGCTGCAATCTCTCTTACTGTTATCTGGCAAGTTACAGTGCGTATTTATCAATGTGTTTTATAAAACTTGACTTAAATCTGTTTAATTCCTATGTTTTCTGCTGCTGTGGTTTAAGTGTATCCCCATTTGGTAAATAGGCTACAATGAAAGCAGAGACAGCTTGATTTTTTTTATTTTTTTTATTGTTTGTTTGTGTTGTTTAGTCATGTTCAACTCTCTGTGACCTCATGGACCGTAACACACCATACTGATCCACTTGGTATTCATTGCAGAGATACTGGAGTGGGTTGCCAGGTCCTATTCCAGTGGGTCACAGCATACAGCTCCTGGTATTCCTATTTGGTCTCCCATCCAAGTACTGACCAGGTCCAATCGTGCTCAGCTTCAGGGTGGTGTAAGCTCTTGGTTCCCTGCCTGTAACAGAACCCAGGTTGCAGTAGTGAAAGCACCAAATTCTAACCGCTGGACCACCACTTCTTTAAGAGCAGATCCACTTATCCCAATTAAAGGATGACAACAGTTTGTAAAAAAACTCATTTGTTTGTAAAATATGCAAGTCATAAACTTAAAAGCATTTTTTTTTTAAAGTCTTACATTTAGCCGTCCCTGCTTGTATCATGTGTGCTTCCATCTTGGACTGCTAGTATGCTTGTAGTTTTAGGTTAAGGGTTATCCTACTGGGAGTTGGTGTTCTATTTACTCTATTGCAAAGTGGTACTTGCTTTTTCATTAAGTCCTATTGTCAAGTGACACTTCCTCTTTCAAATGAACTGAATATAATATATCTGTATACAAAGTTCCTCTTATTCTTTCCTGGTGTCTAATCCTGTAAGGAAAAAGCAAATGTCCCCAATAAATCTAAATTAAATATAATAGTTAAATAAGTGTTATTGTATGTGTAATTTTCTAAAAACATGTTGAACACTATAATTTCCAGTTCTTTATAAGATCATACTATAAATAAAATGTCACTGTCCATTACCCTTACTTTTAGCCTAATGTTATATATATACCCATCTGAATTTAATAACATATATTCTGTGTCAGTGACTTTATCCCAGAATGCTAATATATACACCACCTATTTTACTACTTTGAATGTGTGTTTCTTTTCAGGGACAGCCTAATTATGCAGTTGCCTAGGGTGCTGAGCCATAAAAGACACCAAATGAAACAAAAATTATAATTTGGATACATTGTAACATTAAATATTACTCTAATTTCATTAAAGGGCAACTTAGTTCAGCACAATTTTGACCATATCACAATACAGATCTCCTAAATGCATGTTGAAATACTTTTTTGATTTGTTGAAATAAGTGCATTTTTCGCTGAGAAATCAAATCAAATCAAATCTATGTTTACATAGATAACAGACTGCCCACATGTATTTGCATTACTCAAGCCGATCAGGTTGCAGGGGTGTGTCCCCCATTTAAGTCTATGGTAAGGTTGCTTATTTTTCCAGGGAGAAAGGAACAGAACTTGTAATGGGTTCATTTTTTGCTTATTTTATTTATTGCAGAAAATTCAGGTTTCTGCTCTCTTGCCTCTCTGGAATTTGAGAAATGCAGACCAGCTCAGAAGATTTATTGCAGTATATTGAGCAATTATTACTCATGCAACAGCCAGTATGCAGGATACACTTGTATGTAAACATTGACTTAAAACTTTAGATTGGGTAGCTGTTATGAGTGTAAATTAAAAAAATAGATAGTTTTTACATACAATCTTGTGCTCCCTTTGCACCATGAAGAGCACTTACAGTGAGGTAAATGGCCCTAAAAGCATTGCAAGAGCTTGCAATGTACTTTCTTGAGAGTAGCAAATGTGTGTCTCCTATGTGAATTAATACTCTTAGAGCACTTACAAGTCTCCCCCTCAGTGATTTTACCCTATTTGTCAAACAGTTTATAATTGTCATTATATATTTATTAATTTGTAATAATCATGCTGAGTGATATCTTTTTGTATTTATACAAATAGTAAACAGCTTTACCAGGCAAATTAAAATTAAACTGTCCTGAACAACGTTTGTTTTAAAGTTTAAAAAATTAGTTTGGAAGAAAATGAAATGAATGTGAATGTTAATTCAAGTAAAAAAATCTATATACCTACACCTAATCTTACATATATTATTTGGAAGGAAAATGCATCCAACAAAATATGCTTAAAATTCAATGAAACTAACAGGGAATGCTGAGAGCATACTTTATTCTGTATATCTCATTGGCTGGCAGAGGGCGAGCCCTTAAGATCAGTTAAACTTCTGAATATGTGTTATGCTCTGAAACCTTTATTTGAAAAAAAAAAACACACTGTGACACTAGCAGATACACTCTTACGATCTTTCTGATGCAACACAGAAAAAATGTATTTCCATGTCTATTTAATTGTCCACTGAACTCTCACATTTATACTATACTTTTTTAAAGAACTGAAGTTGATAGTGAGCAAAATAAATATAAAATTGCAGTTATTAACTATCATATAAAATGATTTTGAAGTGGAATCAGCTATAATATTTTTATTTATTTGCTTCTTGAATTGGGACTTGTCACATTGTAAACATCTCTTTTTTCTTTGGAAGTGCCAAGATAGTCTTTTTTTGCGTTGTTCAGTTGTTTCCGGCTCTCTGTATGTCCATGATCATGCTGATCCACTTGGTTTTCATGGCAGAGATTCTGGAGTGGGTTGCTAGTTTCTTCTCCAGTGGGTCACAGCATACAGCTCCTGGTATTCTTAGGTAGTCTCCCATCCAAGTACTGACCTGGCCCAACCCTTCTTGGCTTCAGGGTGGTGTGAACTCTTGGTTCCCTGACTGGAATCTAACCCAGGTCGTATCAGTGAAAGAACAGAAACACTGGACCACTAGGGAACCCCCGCAAGTTCGCCTAGGGCATCTTAAACCAGACCTGTTATTACTAAAAAAACAGACATATTTTCACTTGCCTTGTTTACTCTATATTTTTAAAATGAATTCAAGTCATGTAAAGTGTGATGTCCTCACATGTCTCTGCTCACTGGAGCTTTTGCAACATTGTAGCCGTGCCTTAACACACCAACTGAGAGATAGGAACACAGAAATCCAGTGTGCCAAGAGATCAGCTTTCTGGGGGACTGCAGCAAATAAAGCTCTGCGTGGGTCCTGTTCATCATCTGCTGAGTACTTTTGTTTCCACAGCAAATATCAGAGGTTTCTCATAAAATCAAGTTATTCTTTAAAGTACAGAAATACATATCTAGAGAATAAAATACAAGGTACATGTTATTAATCACACTTGATCTGGACATCACCTTTATATATTACCTGCTAATACCCATTTAAAATATATGCAAATAAGAAAAAACTCATTATAAATGTGTTTCTTTGGTTGCAATAAGACACATTTATATGAGGCAGATGCAAAAAAAGATAAGCAACCAGAGGTTTGCTGAAATCTTGTTATAGTCAGGTCTGTAACAAACAGAGGTCTTCTCAAGCGATGCTGTAACAAAGTCTGCACCCTCAATAATATATTGCAATGTTTACTATGTATTTTATTATGGGAAATACAGTAACAATCATATGCCTTATTTATTTTTCATCCGCTATGAGAATTTTATTATAGTATAAGCTTTGCCCTGGTGTAAAACTTAAGTTCCAGCTTTTAATATAATAATATTCTCATGGCAGATAGAGATTGGAGCTTATAAATAGACCTTATAAAATTTACTGTGATTTATAATACATGATGAACATTGCCATGTATTATATTTTATCAAAACGAGTACAGGTTTTTGCAATGAATGAGATGATTGACTTGACATCACAATTTATGGCCTTTATATTGTGAAAACAGCCCATAAGCAGCTTCCATCTATCAAAAGTGCTCAGCAAGGAAATCATTGCATCAAATCCAGATGCCTTCCATAAAATCCCTTAGTGGTGCCTTTAAAAGGCCACTGTTGTGATCATAAAATATTGTTTTCATGTTTATTTAGTTAGATTAGTGATAAATAGTATTGGAAGTAAAAAAAAAAAGAAATAAGTGTATTTTTTAAAACTTGCTTTGGAAATAAGCTTTATAGATTTCAGCACATGCTTCTCTCCACCCCCTATTAGGTGTCCAGTAGGTAAACAAAGGATCTGCCCATAGTGCCATAATGATTCTGATTGGTGTAGATGTGTCTATAATAGCAACTGCAGGGAAGGTCACTGATAAACAATGTTACCATGACGGACCCAAAAAAGTGAACTTCAACTTAAATTTTAAAAGCTATATTGATGTTTTTTCCTACAAATACTGTAACAAATAAACAAATGAAACCCTATTGTATGAGCAATGCATACGTATTTTAATAAGAGGGATGTCTGAAATGAAGATCTGGATCAACTCATTTTCAAAAAGTCAAAACAAAATTAGAGGGGCTCAATCTGACAATGGACAACACCTGTAGTAGGTTTGTTCTAAAGGCATGATAACCTTCTCAGAGAGCAACCTCTTTTAGCTCATTTGTGCCCTATCCTGTAGTAAATCAGTCTGGTCCCACTCAAGAGAGTGAACCAGCCCCGAAATACCAGGCAATTCTACCCTGTACTGGAGAAACAGCAAAACCCAGACATTTGTTTCAGACTTTCTTGGGCCTTGTTAGTGAGGTGTAGCTGCCCTCTCTAACGCACCTCTATTACCCTTAGGGAGAATAAGCCCCAAAGGTCACAGAAAGAAAATCAGAGGCGCTCAATCTGGGAACAAGCAACATCTAGGTAGGTTTGCTCTATAGGTCTGGTAACCTACTCAGTGAGCAGCCCTCATTTAGCTCACTTGTGCCTCATCAGTGCGGTGTAGCTGCACTCACTAAGGCACAGTGAACAAGGAGCCCACATCTGGAGTCACCTATTTACCATAGGGAGACTAAGCTCAAATATCAAACATACTTAGCTCTTTGTTAACAGATTGAACACCTTTGATTTACTTTCGGCCTATGCAAATTACCTTTGGTGCTCAGTCTCCCTAAGGATGATTGGGGACTCCAGACATGGACTTCTTGCTCTTTGTGGTTTGAGGAGTATGGCTATACCATAAGAACGAGGCCCAAGAGAAGGCTGAAATGTACATGTGGTGTTTGCTGTTCAGGGTTGAATTGCCTGGTATTTCGGGGCTGGATCACTCTTTAGAACAAACCTATTTAGGTGTTATTCCTTTTCAGAGTGAGCGTCTCTGATTTTCCTTTGACATTTTCAAGAAGTATTCAACGTACATGTATATTTAAATCTCACTATGCAGTCCTATTGGCTGTGGAGTTCTGTGCTGGTTTTCAAGAGAAAAAGGCTTCATACTTTACGTTACCCACAAAACTGTCACTATAAGCCATTGACAGAGCTCACAGAGCAATGGATAAACAATCTTCTGTTGGTGTTTTATTGTATATTATAGTTTTAATAAAATGTGTTACTATGAAAGATGCAGATATGAAAGTAGTTCTTCAACATTCATCAACTCAACATTGGTCAATGAATGACATAAAAAAACATTCATGAACATATTCCAATTACATAATTCTTTTTTTTTATATATACTTTGCACCCTAATACAAGGGATGCACCTCCTAGAGTAAAACTACCAATCAGCTCATCCCACAGTTGATATGGGCATCCCATCCATATATTCCAAATTTACGGTTTACTTATTTTTAGTTTCCTATTCAGGTTGTGATTCATTCCCTTAGTCACTGAATTGTATGGTATTTATATAATTTTGATTTTCTTTAAGGAGTGTAGTAGCAGTAGTCCATAAGAAACTTACGTACAGTATATCTTTGACAGTCAGATTATGAAACAGCCCCACCAAGTGTTTATATATCCTATAATATCCTATGATGCCAAGTTGATTTTTCCTTTCACTGGTTGCAAATGAGACTAGGTAGGTCAGGGCAGCACTAATATAAAAGGCAGAATTTTTGTTTTCAAATAAATTAGTGGGAGTAAGATGCAGAACTGATAAGACAAAACAGACTATTTTAGGCTATGAATGTGAAAGAGGTTGCAGTAACAGAAAGCAAATCCAAAACAGGATATATGCACCAGCACTGCCACCACTGCTTCTAATTTCAGCAAACAAGGTAGCTATTAGTTTTATAAATGGACAAAAAGTGCTTGTATTTAAAACATATTTTTATACAAATAATTTATTATAAAATTATGCACAAATGTCCACATTTGTAACTAATGAAACTGATTATTTACAAACTTCCTGTGAAGGGGCTTCACAAGTTGAAGACATTACCCATAGACAGGAAAAGGAACGTATGCTAGGAGAAAATAGAAGAAGATTAAGATCACTCAAAAATCATACAAGGAGTTTCTATAAAAAAACAACATTTCTTTCTTTTCTGCCTTTTTGGCCTGAAATTTGTCTAATCAGCATAGATACCCCCTTGGAGTGTGGACATGCTAATTTTTACCATTTTTATATGGCTGTAGACTGAGCACAATACATCCCTAGCTCTGAAATCAGAAAGGCTGATTGGTAAAATTGTAATCTTCAATATAAGCTTACATAAAATAGCATTCAGTTGATAACATTTTAACTAGATTGATAGGCCCTCATTCAATTGCATTTAGGCCAATTGAATAGGGCTCTAAATAAGCACATAACATCTTTTTTTTAAAGAAGTCTTTAGTTAGTAAACATCTATCCAAAAACAAGGTTTTTACTCACTAAAAACTTATTTAAAAAAATATGCTATGTGCTTATTTAGAGCCCTATTCAATTGGCCAAAATGCAATTAAATGAGGGCCATAGTGTGGAGGAGCTCAAACACAGTAAACTGTTTTACACTTGGAATCTGTACCATGTAGTGTTGTTAGATGAAGATAAGGAGAGGCCTAGCCAACAGCACCAATCTTCACTGGCCATTTGAACCCAAAAGCAACCACCCAGGAGGCTAAACTTCAAAATACATTTAGGAGCTGTAGCCCTGTAGAACCTTCTTTGCATGAGTGAATATCTTTCTTGAAGCAATTCCCTTAGATGCAGGTATCTTCTGATATTTTTTTGGAAACAATCTTGAAAAAATAAGAATAATTGTATATTATCCACAGAAGCTTTAAATTGGGTTGTCAGAAATTAATTAAGCAATAGTATTTATCGGCCCTTCATAAAGGAAGAACAATGTGATCAACTATGTCTGGAATTAATTGCCTACATCATAAAACATCACAAGGCAATGGTCAACTGGAAGTCTAGCAACAGGCAGCTTAGGATTCAGAGGAAGTACTAGAACTATACTTTTGAGGGATGCCACATTTGGCTCTCACATTGTCAAAATTCTTTAACTCTCTGTGGATCATTCAAGGTCAAACATTCTGCTTTTAGCCTTATTATTTTAGTTATACAGATCCATAGTGACATATGATGTACATATTTTAGTAATGAAGCTGACTGAGTGTATTCTGAGAATAGGTATGGTGTGCATGCGACTTCAATGATATATTGATATAAAGAACATTCTTTTTGAGCTGAAGTAAATGCTTCCTTACTTTTTCTTAACTTAGAAGTAACACTTAATGCTATGAAGTACCGTATATATTCAAGTATATGCCGACCCGAGTATAAGCCGAGGCACCTATTTTATAAAAAAAATACTGGGAAAACGAGGGAGAGGGAGGGAAAGAGACACGGGAGGGACAGGGTGGAGAGACACAGGTGAGGGAGAGGGGGCACAACTGGACAACGCGCAGAAAGCAGCAGGAGGAGGGTACAGGGTGAGTCAAGTATAAGCCGAGGGGTGCTTTTTCAGCATTAAAAAAAGGGCTGAAAAACTTGGCTTATACTCGAGTATATAAGGTAATTGCTATTCCATGAAGTGTATAACCCCAAAAACAGAAAATATGTTTACATTAATCCTGAAGTCAACAGAATCAGAAGGCCAACCCATTTAGGCCTATATAATAATGTAGTTACTGGACCCAATATTTAACATACATATTGGGTGACATGCATATTGGAATAGTATAGTGAAGCTGTAAATGGTGTATGATGTAAAGGCTATGTAAACTAGCTAACATCCTAGTCTTATTAGAAGCTCAGCATGGAACCTGTTGCAGTCACTATCTGCCTCCTTGTTGTGCTGAAAAGTAGTGCAGACCAGAGAACTCTGTGGAAATCGAGATGCTGATATGTCTATATTTTGCTAAGCTGTCACTCAAAGCAAATTAAACGTTTATTATTTCCAACTTGTGTCAGTTCACTCACTTTCATCCACTGTCTATGAGAATTACAAATTGTTGACTAATAAGTAACTGTTGTAATTAATGGTAACCATTCACTCTTCCTAATACATGTAGTAAAAGCTCCCAGTGAAAATTCTAAGCAGAATATTAAATTATAGTATAATATTATCTCTATAAGTTTGTCATTTTGCTGTTACAAGTCTGTTTCCTTAAAATTTTTAATAGCATACAAAAAATATTACATTTTAGATCCCGTGTAAACCAAATTATGACCACACTGAAATTATCCTACATAGGAACATAGCTGAAGTTTAAAAAAATACTAGTATCCACCTTTTTTAGATCACCTCTAAACCTTGTACTGTGTGAATTGTCAACTGATCCAGAGGAAGGCAAACAAAAAAAACACCATTGAAATATTTTCAATTGTCTCATTATGGGGGAAATATATTTCCTGATCCCAAATATTGGTAATCAAATAGCTGCCTGGATCAATAACCCTCTTATTCTAGTTATCCAATATAATCATGCATAAGATATTTATTCAACACGTTTTATCCAACTGGCTTTTAAAGTTATCTATTGAATCCAATGTCAAAATCTCATTTGGTAATGAATGCCACAAACTCATTGCCCTTACTGTGAATTCTTTTTTAAATTCTTTAAGTTGTAATCTTTTTTCTTCTAACCTTGACAACTGAAAATATTAGCAAAAAGTTTACCTACAAAGCCTTATACTGATGATGCATATATTTGAATAAGGTAGTCATATTCCTTCTCAGGTGCCTTTTTCTAGAGAAAATATCTCTAATTTGGTTAGTCTTTCTCCATAGCTTCTTTCCTTTTTTCTCTAGTACCTTGCCTGGTTGAGAGCTGTGTATGGCCTTAAGGTGAAGTTATTTTGTAGGGTGCCGATGATGCCCACTGTATTTATTGGAGCATAATTGCGGAGGTCCTGTTTGTAGAAACAAGTAGACAAAAAACAAAATGACAGATCACACTGTAGAATAATTGTAAGTAATAAGCAATATATTAAAGGCTATCTATATTGTATGCTCTCAAAAACTATTGTGGGCATTAACAAGAGGATTCTTCAATAAAGAATATTGACACTATACGTCTGTAGTTTTCATTTAATAATTTGAGCAGCGGATTACTGTCATGATCTCCTGACCACCATGCCCCTTTAGACTCCTATTTATGTGTCTGTGGGATTGGGCTCAGTGGTTTTACACTATGTTTTATAGTTATTTAATATGTTATGTTGATTACCCTATGTATGTTAATCACTGTATGTTATGTTGCTTCTCTGTGTGTATGACTTATGATGTTAGAATCTGTATGTTGCATGTTTGGTTCATGAACAGGTAACTAATTTAAAATGTAGTGATGTAATCTCTAACTGTCATGTTGAATGGGTCAGTTTTTAAAACTTGCTCTGATGTTTTATACATAAAAAGGTGTATCTGTAATTTTAGAGAAAAATAGAGATAAAAACATTTATTATTTTGCCAAGCCTGCTTTTTGCCTCCTGTGTTTCTGAGGTCCTGAGCCAGTTCCTGCCATAAGTGCTGAGATTACTAGAACCCAGACTATCCAGGGGTGCTCCTGTAACAGTAAGCAGGAGAGTTAGGGGTTGAACTTGGTCATCCCTTGTGACAATTACCACTTAAAACTTCACCAGTTATGTATAAAAAATAATCTATAGGTTGGATTGATGTGTGAATGCCATTGGTTTCAACATCAATTACTATGCTCAAATTGCTCTGTTTGTAAGGAAAACATCACCTTTAACGGGATCCTTCACTCTAAAGGCTTAAACCTCGGCTGCCTAATGATGCCCTGAGTGCATTCTTTTTAATATCTGATATCTATAGAATAAACAATGCAGACACAAACTGGTGATTAGTTAACAATATCAGGGAATCATCACCCACAATACTGAGATAGCATCCCACGCCTGGTTGATGGATCCAAAATGCTTATTGACATTTTAAATTATAGACTTCAGTATAAGTTACTGTAAGAAAATGCCTTTTCTAAAATAGCATTCAATTGATAAATTATTTGTATTCACCTATAGTTTTAGATTTAAAAAAATGTGGGTCATCTGAGGTGAGTCTTTATAAAAATATATTTTTTTAATGGAAATGCTAGTGACAGTAGGGTAGCCCTCCCCCTCAGATAATAAGCAGAAGCAAATAGTCTACTGAAGTTAAGATTTTCTTTTCTCTAAAATGTTTTATGGCAAACATGTTTTTTTTCCCGAAGCAACAGCAAATCTTTAGCCTCCATTATTTTGTAGCAGGAGTAAACAAGCACAAATAATCTATGCTAAAACCTTATCAGATTCCATTTTCCATGTCCTTAAAAAAGAAAAACTTGGTGAATACATTGCTAAGATATATTTGGAGCACAATTGGTACAGACACATTATTTTAAATGGCAGAGACATGGAGACCCCGAAAGATTAACGACTACATTCTAACAATATTGTACTTGCAATCTCTGTTCAATTAAATTCCTCTTACAGAGCCAAAGGTGCTTTTAATAGTTAGAAAACCCATCTGTAAATTTCATTCCAGTAAACCACTTTTGTTTACTATTTTAAGGAGTACCAAACGATTTTAGTTAAAACACATTTTGTAGTAGAACTAAAAACAGCAAGGAACAAAAAGAAATCTTGGCAAAAAAAAAAAAATAGAAGAAAAATGTTTGAGAGATAAGTGTATCTCTGATCAAGATGTACTGATGCCATTCCTGTGTTCTCTTATCATTATTAGAATATTTGTCAAAGAAAACTGGAACCTAAGGAAAGTGGTACAAAAATGTTGTGTCTGATTCATCTTAAAAGTAACTTGTACAGATGGCGATTTCCATCAATTTTATTTAATCGTAAATACAAAGAATTTGATTCCAAATGTTATACATTGTAGTTAATCTGGCATTTTCTTTTAAGAAAGAAGGTGCAGAATTATGTATTTTGTGTGTGGAATTCATAATAACTTACTGTATATACTTGAGTATAAGCCGACCCAAGTATAAGCCAAGGCACCAATTTTATCACAAAATACTGGGAACATTTAGTGACTCGAGTATAAGTATGCTCCTCCGCTCATCCTCTGCTCCACACGTCTTCCGGCTGCGTTGGGACCCGGCCAATGCTAATGACGTGACGCGCATGTGATGTCACGTCATTAGCATATGCCGGGTCCCGATGCAACCAGGAGACGCGCAAAGGAGCGGAGGAGCAGCTGCTGATGGAAGGTAAGTGAGAGGAAAGGGAGAGGGGGAGGTAATTAGAGAGGGGTAAAGTGAGGTTGAGGAGGGGGTTTGAGGTGGGGGGGTTGAGGATGAGGAGGGGGATTGAGGATGAGGAGAAAGGTTGAGGATGAGGAGGGGGGAGGATGAGGAGGATGATAAGGGAGGGGGAGGGAAAGGGACACGAGGGGAGGGGAGAGACACAGGAGAAGGAGAGGGGGAAAGAGACACAGGGGTGGAGAGACACGGGGAAAGAGACACAGGGTGACTCGAGTATAAGCCAAGGGGGCCTTTTTCAGCCTTAAAAAAGGGCTGAAAAGCTCAGTTTATACACTAGTACATACAGTAATTTTAGCTGTATTCATTCCCACTCGGTCAAGTTAGGAATGCAGATCAATTGAAAAGCAAAATACTGATGGGTAACTGAAAAAGATGAGTTGTCAATTAGAATGGATTGAGTAATGATAGCAATTTCTCAAACAGGACAAATAAAGGGTAGCCATTTAATCATGCAGTGAGAAACATTTTTATACAGACATCAAAAATGGAAGATACAATATTCATTGTGCAACTGATATGCCAAAACCATTGCCAATAGGCCTCTGTGTTGAGTCAAATGAAAAATGAGAACAGCAGGCAGAAACATTCAATATGTTTGAAAGACTGGGATCACCTATTCTTTCTTCTTTATTTAAATATCAACAGCCTTATTAAATTGTGATTTGGCAAATTGTAATAGGCTCTATTTAAGCACAGAGCATATTTTTTTACAGAAGATTTAGTTAGTGAAGACCTTGCTTTCAGATAGAAGTTCACTAACTAAAAACTTCTGCAAAAAAAAAGCTATGTGCTTAAATAGAGCCCTTTTCAATTTGCCGAATCACAATTTAATAAGGCTGTAGGTGTTGAGTTATTTTTTCCTTTTTCCTCCCCATTCCATTATTGTGTATGTCTTCCAAGTTTTCCCTATCAATACCTTTCTCTCTTTTTAACAAATTTGCTCCTTCTCTCTTCCTACCACCCCCTTCTAGATTACACTTTATTTCTTCTGTTTTTTTCCTTTTTTCTAGAGGGAAAACAATTAACATTGCCAACATAAATGTTTTTGGTTTCTTCGGCCCACCCAATACTTAATGCAGAGAAAAAGTTAAAGTTCACAGTTAATTATTTAAGTAATACAAAATATATCTAGTAAAAATAGAAAATATAACATGTTATCAATTGTTTCAATTACATTTTCAAAATATAGAACAAGGGGAGTAAAATGAAATACTATTTACATAAAACTATAAGATACATTGACCGAAACAAACTGGAAAGAATGGGATGTTGTTGTTTCACATTGGGTGGACATAACAGGGTTCAGTTATTTATAATTAAGAGTTTCTATGTATTTTTACTGAATAGTGTATCGTTAACATTATCATGTTGCTGTTGAGAAGGGCATTTTACTTATAAGAGTTGATTAGTTATGTTTATTTGTTTAACTGTTATCAGACCAGCATTGTCCACTAATGGCAAAATCCTTGTATTCTTGCATATTTTTTCCAGAAATGGGTATGTTTCAATGTTCATGGGCCTTATTAAATTGTCCAAATTGTAGTTACTGTAGCCCGTAATCTAGCCCGCAAAAGTTACTAGTATTAAATTGGCCTCTTTTAGCTACCCGCAATCTATTTGCAGGTTACAATTGCTACAATTCCTCAAGCCCGCAATTGCTTTCACACACGTAAAGGGCAAATGTAGCCAAAAATAATACAAGTACTAGAGGGTTCTCAAGGGGGTTAAACACCTTTTCGTAACAGTATAAAAGCAAATAAAAACTCAGTACTGTACTTTAAAATATGGGGAAAGCAATGTAAGACATTAGAATTAATTGCACAAAGCTTGCAAATCTGCAATCAAAAATTATTTTTTTTACGTTTCTTTTCCGTGTTATATCAATCTTGGGAATCAAGGAGTTAATACATATCAAGCCAACCACATGGACTATAACAGTTTCTTCAATAATTTTTATTGATTTTTAAACCGCTAGCACATATCGGACTTCAAAACACTAATTGATTGATGTTTACACGCCATGTTTTACTGACGTCATGATGACGGTCTCATTTACTATTGGCTGTTTCTAAATCGGTAGATACGGGCTTGCTCAATTGATCATGATCATGTCCTGAAATGCTACTTACGATGCATGGTTTACAGTTTTGGCTTTCGGCCATGTAGTTGCAGGCTTGTTCAATTTAATCGCTCTGTAACTGCTGCAATTTTCAAGCCCAGCAGTTGCCTACATACAGCACATAAGTCTCCGGGCTTGAAAATTGCATTTTGAAATGTAATGAGGCCCAAAGTCTGCTTCTTTTGAGTTCAATTCAGGTATCAGTCTGGATAACCCTTACCCTTCTCATGCCTTCAATAATAAAGAACTATGCTTTTTTGTAATGCTTTAGCTGCCTTTACACAGGTGATGAATGATACTTTACAATACATTATGCTATTTTCCAAGCCTCATTCACTAGGCACTATCTGTACTGTAGATCTCATTGTTCTAAAATAATGTGTTCATTATAGGCTAAGAAGATATAAATCATGTGCCTGACAATTGATATTTCTAGAGAACCAGGCATTTTACATGGTCAGTTATTAATTAGCTCAATGTAATTTGCAAAAAGCAGTCACATGAATTATCAAATGACATATTGTCATATGGCATATTTTTAAATAATTCAGTTTTACAGTATATCATCAAAAACATAGTGAAGATGTACAGAATGTAATAAAATATCTTCTGGACAAAAATGTTATTTCCCCAGATTTTATGTTTAGACCTTATTTCAGTAGGAGCTATACTCTCTTCAGGGACCACCATCTCATCAGTGTGGGTCTGGTTCCTGGTTTGTGTGATTGATTTTTGTAAAGAGTATTTAATAATATTCCATCCTGTGCTATGCTAAAAGATTAAATGAGCTGTTTTTTTAGATTAATAGAGGGAGAAAAGGCAGATGAGCTAAATAGGTTCTTTTCTTCGGTATACACAAGGGAGGTTCCAGTGGTTGGGACACTGCAACATAATGGGGCTACACAACCATCACTAAATAATTGGTTAACGCAGGAAGAAATCCAAAAGAGGTTGGAAAAAAATAAATGTTAATAAAGGGAACTGGGCTCTGTAATAGCAAAACCATTATATCTAATTTTCCAAGATTCACTCAACACAGGGTCTCTACCATATGGCTGGAGAAAAGCAGAGGTGATACCTATATTTAAGAAGAAATCCAGGAAATCTCTCGCTGCGCAAGGGACGCAAAAGCGTGACCAACATTGCAATCGTTCCGGACACTGACAACTACTAACCAAACACTGCCATGGAGACCAAGGAACTCTCCAAACAAGTAAGGGACAATGTTGTTGAGAACTACAAGTCAGGGTTAGGTTATAAAAAAATATCCAAATCTTTGATAATCCACAGGAGCACCATCAAATCTATCATAGCCAAATGCAAAGAACATGGCACAACAGCAAACCTGCCAAGAGACATGGAGGGCATTAATCAGAGAAGCAGCACAGAGAGCTAAGGTAACCCTGGAGGAGCTGCAGAGTTCCACAGCAGAGACTGGAGTATCTGTACATAGGACGACAATAAGCCGTACTCTCCATGGAGTTGGGCTTTATGGCAGAATGGCCAGAAGAAAGCCTTTTCTTTCAGCAAAAAACAAAATGCAACGCTTTAAGTTTACAAAAAGGCATGTGGGAGACTCCCAAAATGTATGGAGGAAGGTGCTCTGGTCTTATGAGACTAACATTTAACTTTTCGTCCATCAAAGAAAATGATATGTCTGGCGCAAACCCAACACATCACATCACCCAAAGAACACCATCTCCACTGTGAAACATGATGGTGGCAGTATCATGCTGTGGGGATGTTTTTCAGCATCTGGGATTGGGAAACTGGTCAGAGTTGAGGGAAAGATGGATGGTGCTAAATACAGGGATATTCTTGAGCAAAACCTGTACCACTCTGTGCATGATTTGTGGCTAGGACGGAGGTTCACCTTCCAGGAGGACAATGACCCCAAACACACTGCTAAAGCAACACTTGAGTGGTTTAAGGGGAAACATGTAAATGTATTGGAATGGCCTAGTCAAAGCCCAGACCTCAATCCAATAGAAAATCTGTGGTCAGACTTAAAGATTGCTGTTCACAAGCACAAACCATCCAAGTTGAAGGAGCTGGAGCAGTTTTGCAAGGAGGAATGGGCAAAAATCCCAGTGGTAAGATGTGGCAAGCTCATAGAGACGTATCAAAAGCGATTTGGAGCTGTGATTGCTGCAAAAGGTGGCTCTACAAAGTATTGACTTTAGGGGGGTGAATAGTTATGCACATTGACTTTTTCTGTTATGTTGTCCTATTTGTTGTTTGCTTCACAATAATAAAAAAAAACTTCTTCAAAGTTGTGGGCATCTTCTGTAAATTAAATGATGCAAATCCTCAAACAATGCATGTTAATTCCAGGTTGTGAGGCAACAAAGCACGAATAATGCCAAGGGGGGTGAATACTTTTGCAAGGCACTGTATGTGATATCCAATACAAGGCTTTGTCAAGTGAACTTTTTGTGCTAAGAGGTTTTCAACTGACAAGAGAACATCCTTTGAGATTAGAAGTAAAAAGATTTCACCTTAAAGAAAAAATAGGCTTCTTCACAGTAACGGTGGTTAATCTGTTCTACCTACCAAAGGAGGTGGTGACAGCAGATTCGACAGAATAAAAAGGGACTGTATATGTCCTTAAAGGGATATCTAAGTTTCCTGGATTATGAATGCATCTGATGGAGAAGAATCAGAAGTGTGTGAAAAAAAAATGTTTGCATGAAAAAATACCAAAATAAAGATGTACTTGCCATTTACACTTACCTTGAAGTTAGCAAAATCTACTGTAATTTCTGACAGTTTAAAATGAAGGTTAGAGAAAGATTTCAGACATAGACGCTATGTTAGTTGCTATGGCAACACCACACAGCATAACCAGGAAGCAGGGATGAGTCATATACCAGCAGTGACAACACTGCTCTCGTATTGGCTGTGGTGCAAAGCAGCCTGGGATATGTAGGCAAATGAGCCTGGGGAATGTAGTGTATCACTGACATGTAACAGGAAGCTGCAAGGAGATTGGCTGAGCAAGCAACAGCAGGTAAATAGTGGGTTAATATTGCTCCCAGGGTGCTGCATGATGATTGGGGGGGGGGGGCACCAGGAAGTTGTGCAGACACCCCCTGGGGATTTTAACATAATCATTAGAGGGAATTTTAAATATTAATAAAAATCAAATGTTTTATGACATGTGCTGCATACACATAGGCTGCTTTTTGCCTACAGAGTGCAGAAATGTATTAATCCAGCTCACTTAGATATCCCTTTAAATAAAGTGGGCATTCAGGGTTATCCTGGATAATTAGAGAGGGAGTATTGATCTAGGGAGGAGTCTGATCGCCAGTATCTGGGGTCAGGTAGGATTTTTTTTGCCTTTCTCCTAATCAATTATCAATTAATCTGCATATTGCAGATGAGAGGAAACCTAAAAAGGTTGAACTTGATGGACTAAAAGTCTTTTTTCAACCTCAATTACTATGTAACTATGTAACTATGTAATTATAAGAATTCATAGAGCCCGATTCAATTGCAAGCCTGCATCTCATAGGATCTAGGCCTTATGCCTGCAGGTGTGCTGCGGCTCCCATTCGTTTCTGATTCCGGAGCTATTCCGTAAATCCTGTACTGGTTCATAACCTCCCATTTCGAAAAATGAGACATTATTATTATTACGGCAGAAAAACATGGAGGTTATATGTCAATCAATTAGGTTAGGGGGTCCAAAATGCGATCAGACTCGCAAAAATGCAAAATACAGAATTATGAAAATGAATGCCAATAATTTTCTAGTCCATATGGGTGGCCTGAAATGTATTAACTCTTTGATTCCCGAGATCGATATTATCCTGAAATGAAACATAAAAATAAATTTGATTTACTGCTTTCCGCAGTAAATGTCTGTCTTCGCTTTCCGCGTTATTTACAGTGCAGTAATGACTTTTTATTTGCATTTACAGTGCTACGAATAGGTGTTTAACCCCCTTGAGGGTCCTCTCTGGCACTCGTAGGATTTTTTCCTTTATTTGCCATTTACGGGTGGGAAACCATTTGCGACCTTGGAGAATTGGAGCAATTGAATAGCGATTTGCAATTTTAGCCATCATAACTCTTGTGGAATTGAAAGATCAAAGGCTTCAGGAGGTTGTAAGTTCCGGGTTTAACTATCGCAAGGTTTTCAAGGCTGTAGCCCGTAACCAGTTTGGAGCCCACAAAAAGACGCCAATGGAAGAGCAAATTAACTTCACCTACGGGCTACAGTAACTTGCGATAGCTCAATTGAATCAGGCTCATTGTGTTCTCATTTGCATGTCCCACCCTGTGTCTCAGAGTGCAGTGCAATGACTGTGATTGTGGGAAACCTGAACAGGAAATAAGCTTTTTAACTTATTTTTAGACATTCAAATTGAATTATAAATATACGGTACTATTCATTTTCTGTACTATAATACTCTGTTCGTTGGAGGGCTTCAGCCCACTATAACTTAAATGATTGTTGTAGTAAACTACTCTCTACAAAAATCTACCGCACAAACCAGGAACCACCCTTACACTGATGAGATCCATTAAGATCGAAACAGTGTTGTCTGTGGGTCTCCTGGTTTGTGACTAATCCTTCCTGTGCTATGCTAAAAGCTGTTCAATACACGTTTAAAAGGACTGAGAGAACTACAGATGGCATAAATGAGAATCAGAATGAGGCAGCCAAGGTAAGACTTATAGGTAAACCTTGGAGTATTCTGTATGTTGCAGTGATATATTTATGTAAGTTTTCCCTTTAAGACCATGAACCAATGTAGTCTCACTTTTTAAATCTTTGTAATATATTGATATCCTTATGTATTTAGAACTGGACAGATAGTCTCACTGATCTTGTATCTGTGATGACCCAAAGTTGAGGGGCCACGTGCCTCTAGGTTGTGCCTTTTGTGTTCAATTTCTCAGCACCCAGCAGACCACCTCTTAAGGGATCTCAGGTCATCATAGGTTGCAAGCTCAGCCCTAAGGTTACTGACTTATTAAAAAAAATAAACTTATTTCCATCCCTTTGCTTAGGATTAGGACAATACAAGAAAGACACATGCAGACATCCCGATGGTTAGAATGTCAGAGCCAGACTGACTTTCATACGTGATTCAGACACATTTAAAAACCAAAACCAATAAAAATTACATTGCCCCTTCCCCGCCATTACTACAGTTACCAACCCCCTCCTTCACTGGATTCCAGATACCAGGGACTGGAAGGGGTCATTTTGTTAGATGACTTTATATTGTATGACTCTCTTTGATCGCACATGGAACTTTGGAAGAAGGCCAGGTGCCATGCTGGTTAATCTATTAACCCATCTCTTCCCCCAGTGCACACTCTGACAGAACCAACATTCTAAGAGGTAATAAAATATCCTTTGTCCGTTAAGTGACTGGCCTGAATTGATATAATATCAGCAATACTTTTTAAATGGTATTTTGACAAGGGGCTTGGCATAGCAATGTCATGTCCTAACCACAACTTGAACACTAAACATTATATAGACAATTCTTAGTATGACCTCTTCACCCTGTCACTAGGCCATAAACTCCCTCCCATTGCCAAATACACCAGAGCCTGTCGTTATTTGGCCAGGTCACTTCATATCCCGACCGGTGATTTGCTGTTAGATAAAGCTTATCACTTTTTGACTATATTAGGCCAGAGAGTGAATGCCATATGAATTCTTGCAGAAACCTTCGGTTTAACCCTTTGCTGTCCCACTAACACAACATGGCAGAAAGTGAATCTGTAAGTTACCTGTAAAATATCATTATTGCAGTGCATATAACATTATATAGTAACCATAACATTAATAATTGTGGCCCAAGCTACACTACACATAAAAATAGTCCTTGAACAAGTCTCATTTTAATAACCTTGCATATTAGTAACCCCATGTGCCAGAGTCCAAAATAGCTTGTGGGGTTCAGGGGAGTCAAAAAATCAGCCATGACAGTATCATTGTGGGCAATGTGTTGCCTTCATTAGAGAACTTTTTCAAGACCATATAAAGGTGTTCTAAATTCACCCTAAAAATGTCCTATAAGGTAGTTCAATAGAAATGCTAGCTCTCCTTTATAGCGGATAAACCTGTGTCAGCATCTCAGCAAATCACAAGCCAAATTATATGGTACTTTAGATGTATGGCTCCCTTTAATTGACTGAAAAAGTAAAATTGGCATTGGGAGGAGGAACAAATAGTGGGAAGAGGACCCGGCTTTAGGTTGAGTTTTTCTAAAAAGAACATTTTTGTGTGATTTAATAAAATCACTCTTCCAAATTCCTTTGCTGATTTCATGAAGAAAAATATATTATTACAGAGTCCCTTTAAGTTCATCTCTTTGTTATTTAGTGGATGGCCATTTATGTTATGAAGCATTAGAAAATTTATATCTAAGCTTAGTTTTGCATGAAGTACTGAAGTTATTCCGTTTGCTGATCCATAAAATACTTATACTTGATGGTAATTTAATTACAATTATGACGTGTAATCATCACAATATTTCTTAAAACTATCAGTTTATATATTTAGACTATTATGAAAAAGAAATTATATTTGATCTATGTCTTTTCTTGTTATACTACTGACTTTTTCCAGTTGTGTTTATGGAAAAAGAGAATTAAAACATATATAATTACTAATATTTAAAATGTAGCAAAAAAATAAAACAAGGTCAAATAGTGAATAAAAGCTGCTAAAGTTATATGTTGGTATAAACCCAAGTCCATTATCTAAGGCGTGTGATTAAACATCTGTTCGAGTCCTGGCTGTAATGTTTATTAATTATGAGGCCTTTGGATGTGTCTGCCTCATTAACATGTAATGTATCATCTTGTTCATCTGCCTACAGTTATTTTTCTTCTTTATAGGAAATGTGTTCTTAAGACAGAGTAAAAGACACCACATTTCATATCACATATCATTTAGCATTTGTAAGAAAAATAGTATCTCTAGTTCAAATAGAAGAAATGTTTGCTGATACAGAAAATCCTCTATATCCATGCCTTGTGAAGTATTAAAATAAGAAGCAAATGACTTAATTATAGAGATTTTCCCTATAATGGTGTAGGTTCAAAAAGTAGAAACATAATTGACACACACATATTACATGCTTGGCTTCCTAAAATACAATGAGCAAGACTGATTTAAAGGTATGTATAAGTTTCCTGGATTTCAAATGTTTGGTAAGAAACAGGCAGTGATTATCAGAAAAAATATGTGTTATATAAATTCAGTGTACTTACAAAATTAAATGCAGGAACATAAAATCCAGCTTTGCACACCCACAGGGAGCTTACATAACCAAGTACACAGAAGAAAGCAGCCAGGTACAGAGTTTAAACTTTCTGGTAGAGACCACAGTAAATAATGCTCCAGGGTGGAATCACATGGTTGGGTGGGCCTAAGCTCACAGCTGAAATAGAGGTCAATGATATAGAGAGAGAAACTACATATCCCAGACTGATTTGCAATACAGGAACCCCAGAGTATGGTACAAATGTTTCAGTTAACCTCTGCTTTCTCCTGATTGGCCAAACGAATTATGAATGTTATGCTAATCTTTAGCAGGGATTTGCAGGGGTGCCAACTAACAAAAGCTGCAGCTTACAAACTGAATAAATTTAGCCAACATCAGGGTAAGTTTGTAAATGTTTATTTCATGCAAAAAAATGTTTGCATACACTATCGATTCTCCTTTTACACGATGCAATTATAATCCAGGAAATTTAGATATGCCCTTGATGAGACATGGATTTCACCACTGCTACTCAGTGTCATCAGAGCACTAAAAACTAAGTAATAATAAAACAAGTTTTTTTTTTTTTTTAAATTGATGCATATTTTACTGTTTTATAAGAGATTTTCTCTAACCTTGTTAATCCTCCAGCTACCCTACTTCATTGTTGCCTGAAGTTTCTATGACTCTGCAGGTCGCGACAGGGTCAAAAATCCTAAATTCCCTGCAAATGGTATTGCACTCTGTTTCCTGCAGTCTGTTTTTTCCTTTTGTTCCAGGTACTGTGGCTTGCAAAAGTATTCACCCCCTTGGTATTTTTCGTGTTTTTTTGCCTCACAATCTGGAATTAACATGGATTGTTTGAGGATTTGCATCATTTATTTTACAGAACATGCACACAACTTTACAGATGTTTTTTTTATTGTGAAGCAAACAACAAATAGGACAAAATAACAGAAAAAGTTAATGTGCATAACTATTCACCCCCCTAAAGTCAATACTTTGTTTAGCCACCTTTTATGGCACTCACAGCTCCAAGTCACTTTGGATAAGTCTCTATGAGCTTGCCACATCCTACCACTGGGATTTTTGCCCATTCCTCCTTGCAAAACTGCTCCAGCTCCTTCAAGATTGGATGGTTTGCGCTTGTGAACAGCAATCTTTAAGTCTGACCACAGATTTTCTATTGGATTGAGGTCTGGGCTTTGACTAAGCCATTCCAACACATTTGCATGCTTCCCCAAATCACGCACAGAATGGTACAGGTTTTGCTCAAACATATCCTTGTATTTAGCACCATCCATCTTTCCCTCAACTCTGACCAGTTTTCCAGTCCCGGCTGCTGGGTGATGTCATGTGTTAGGTTTGCGCAAAAAAATTGCGTTTTCTTTGATGGCCGAAAAGTGACATTTTTGTCTCATCAGACCAGAGCACCTTCCTCCATACATTTTGGGAAACTCAAATCGTGCCATTTTGTTTTTTGCTGAAAGTAATGGCTTTCTTCTGGCCTCTCTGCCATAAAGCCCAACTCTATGGAGCATACGGCTTATTGTCGTCCTATGTACAGATACTCCAGTCTCTGCTGTAAAACTCTGCAGCTCCTCAAGGGTTACCTTAGGTCTCTGTGCTGCCTCTCTGATTAAAGCCCTCCTTGCCCGGTCCGTGAGTTTTGGTGGGCGCCCGTCTCATGGCAGGTTTGCTGTTGTGCCATGTTCTTTCCATTTGGTTATGATAGATTAGATGGTGCTCCTGGGGATCATCAAATATTTGGATATTTTTTCATAACTTAACCCTGACTTTTACTTCTTAACAACATTGTCCCTTACTTGTTTGGAGACTTCCTTGGTCTCCATGGCAGTGTTTGGTTAGTGGTGCCTCTTGCTTAGGCGTTACAGCCTTTCAGGCCTTACAAAAAAGGTGTGTATATGTATTGACAGATCATGTGACACTTAGATTGCACACAGATGGACATCATTTGACTAATTATGTGACTTCTGGAGGTAATTGGTTGCACCAGAGCTTTTTATAGGCTTCATAATAAAGGGGGTGAATACATACGCACATGCAATTTTCTGTTTTCTTTTTCTAAAAAATAGTTTTATGTATATTATTTTATCATTTAACTTCACAACTTAGACTATTGTGTTCTGATCCATCACATAAAGTACAGATTTACAAAACACTGAACTTAAGGCTGTAATGTAACAAAACAGGTAAAAAGTCAAGGGGGGTAAATACTTTTGCAAGGCACTGTATAATAACCAAAATCTACAGATATTTTGGATGGTTCAGTTTAAATGTAAATAACTGCCATGGTTAGTAAACAATTAGAGGGTTTTATAAGTTAACATTCCATTAAAAACAATTAAAAAACAATGAAAGGAGCTTCAGGGGAAAACCACTTTTACAGTTTATATTATTGATTTTGATTGCTCTACATAATAGTGAAGAGTAGTATCCATGAATTCAGAATCCATTTAACTTGTCCTAGGCCTGTTTAAAATGTACTGTACAATGAGAATACAACAGTTTGTGTTTGGGAGAGAGTGGTAAGAAGAGAATATACAAATAGGTGAATGGAGAAAGAGAAAAATGCAATTATTTACTAAGATTTATATAGTTTCTAAAATTTCACATGTCCAAGAATTCTCCAGCACTTCACCTGTCAGTCAGTATGGCCCACTGAGTTTTCAGCCTCCAAGTTTCCCATATAGTAAGACAATAGCCATTGCTGATTTTTATTTTATCATATATTTGGTGTCCTCAGATAGGGAAAGAAAGCATTTTTAAACATAAATGTATTTTGAAATTACAGGCAATTCAAAGAAAGCCAGGTATACTATATGAACTAAGCTTGCATATGTTGATGGTCTAGCATTAGTATGCTGAATGCATATCTTATACAACTTGTCCTTGGTTAAGACGTATAAAGCTAAGTCACTACTGTTATACCATTGTAAATTGCTCTCCAATTACTAGAACTTTGCCTGCAGTATTATAAGTGAGTGAAGGAAGATCCAAGCAGTATTCTTCAGGATGTAAAGCATTTGTCTAAACATTTTTAACAAAGGAAACAGAGTACTATTTCTTAACGAGACCTGGCTGATGTAATACCGTATTGGTCCGAATATAAGTCGCACCCGCATATAAGCCGCACCCGTAAAGTTCAAGGGGAAAAAATAGAAAAAAGATAGTACTCAAATATAAGCCGCACCCGTAAAAATTGGAGAGAAAAAGACTCTTAAAGTGATCAGCCATTGCAAGAAACAGGCTTTATAATTAGCACTGTAGCTTTTTTTTGCAGGTTACAGGCTTTACAGGATGTTAGAATCACTAAAACCGTAAATCGCTATTCAATACCGCAGTCTAAAGCACCCTTAACTCGCAATCGCACAAATCGGCATTCATTTTGTGTTCGCTATTAGAAGCCGCACACGTAACAAGCAAAGTTTGCAAATCGGCAATGATTTTTTTACGGTCGCGAATATAAGCCGCACCCGGAACTTGCAAGCTCAAAAATCGGAAAAAAAGGTGCCGCTTATATTCGGACCAATACGATAAATGATGTAATAATGCTGATGTAATAAAGCTAAAATGACTATGATACAATACAAGTGAACAAAGAAAGTGCTGAATTAATAATTCTTGGGAATCTTAGCTAAATACTAACAGATGTTTGAAACTTAGGGCCATATTCTATTGCCCAATTTGTAAATTTATACGCACTTAAAATTGTTCTTAATAATGCCACAGATTATATTAGCTACTTGCACTCCGATGACAAGTTCCCCACCCACAATCACTAAGGGCCAGCCAAAACCACGAAACTGGCCTTAGACCTCCATTGTTTTTAGCACAGCTTGAATATTGCGAGAGCTAACTAATTAAAGTTATACAGAATCGATATTCTGCAATTAAAAGATATTATTTTTAAAAGTTATTTCTGAGTAATATCAATCCCAGAACTGAAGGTGCTAATGCTAAAACAGATGATCTAATGTACTTTATAGATTGCTAGATTGCTTGATTGAGAGCTCAAAGCAAATATTACTTATTGGCACTAATTTATTCTTAGCCTCCAATTGCAGCCTCCGATTGTAACTTCCATGTTTTATTGATGTCATGATGACGGACTCATTTACTGTTGGCTGTGTCTAGGAAGTAAATTATGAGTTTGCTTAAATATTGTCAGATCATATGTTCATGCCCCCTGAAATCCGACTTAAAAGGGCAGTGTTTACCATTTCAGCCTTACGGTCGAAATGTGCAAACTGGTGTCAATAGAATAAATCTAGACATTTATAATAAAATAAAAAACACCCGCAGCCACATTGATGAGTTTGAGGCATCTGTGAGGAGCTAACAGAATAAGGCCCTTACTTGGTAAAATTATATATTAGGCTATTGCTCCATGTTCCGTAATGGTCAAGCTTGGATATTCTCTAGGATTTTTTTCCATAACTAGTTGATTTGCTATGTCAAGTCAGCTGTTGAGGTTAGAAATTAGGATTTCCAATGTATCCTATATATATATATATATATATATATATATATATATATATATATATAGTACTTTTTAATTGCTGGTGGTTTAGTTGGTTTAGAAGTGATACATATGCAAGGAGCAGGAATGGTTGAGGTCTCTGTGCAGAAGTTGAGGCTCAAGTGGAAACCCTCAGAAAATCCCAATTGCTTTAGGGGCTGCCACACAATAGGCTCATTTATCCATATATGGTGGGATTGTCTGAAAGCTCCAACTATATGGAAAAATTGCCTACGCCTTGCCTCAAATTTATTTTCTATCCAATCAAAACCAAACTTAGAAAGATGCCTTTTAGGAATCTTACCAATGAACCTTTCCTCACAAGAAAATAAATGATTACAGCTCATAATTCTCGCGGCTAAGAATCATATCGCAGAAAAGTGGAAAAGGAACTCTCTAGACCATCTTTCAATGAAACAGAAGCTAAACCATATTATGCTTCATGAGAGACTATCACATATCCTCACAGACTCTGTTGATGTCTTCTTACAAACATGGGAACCCTGGCAAACCTCCCAAGAAAGCGTCTTTTTAAATAAACCGTAAACCACACTCTTTTAACCTAATACAACCAAACTGGAGTGCTTGGTGGAGGGCCAGGACCCAGAAGGAGTTTAAGAGATTTATCTAAAAGGTAAGGTGCTCCTTCCTTCTTTGTGTAATTTAGAAATTAGGAAAAAGAGGAAGTCTGAAAGTAAAAGACAAGTCTATACAAACACTAAAGAAGAAATTAAAACAAAGGTTCTCATGTAACTGAAATCTTTATTAATGTCCATAGCAATGTTCTGACATTATATTAGAACTAGCGACTTGCCCGTCAAAAATGACTGCAATAAAATGTGAAGCCATGGCAATGCTGTTTGCTACACAATGTAAGGCTTTTGCTCCTCTGCAGACCTTTGGCACTCATTGCGAGCCTCTCCCCTCGTGTACTTCAAGTTTCCTCCTTTGCCACGACCACCTTCGGCGCTTGCCACAAAGACAGATATATAAGTACAGTGTAAAATATACAATTTTTTTATTACAATAAATTAATAAATTAATATGAATTAATAAATGAATATACTTTACCTATTTATATTTAATATGCAGCAATCAATATCCTGAAGAGCTAACAATCTCTTTGGAATTTACTGCATCAGAAAATGTACAGTTGGACTGTTGATCACCTGAGGAGAAAGTGTCAGCAATGTGCCAAATGTGCAGTGTAAATAGGCCAAACTGTTTGTGTAGGCGGGTAAAGCTCCATTTTAGAATCGTAATGTTATTCTTTGCAAGTTAGTGTTGTAAAATGTTGGCTTTTTTCTATGTGTTACTTGGCTCCCAAGCATTTTCCGTCCGTTGTAATGGTATATTTTGTATCTCCTACGTACCTGGTGGGGATTTGTGCACCTTGGTCTCCTTCAGCCTCGTTTTCATTTTTTCCAGCCCCCATTGTTTTTCTCGCTTGGCCGATTTGCGAGTCCTGAAACTCTGCAAATTCGACTTAAATTTGCATGCAACCTCACTTACAGGCATCTTGGCATTCTCCCGTGCTTTGTGTGAGTGAGATTTTATTTTTAACTTGTACGTGCCTGGCATTGATTTGCGCACCCGGGACTCGTTAAGTCTCGTTTTCATTTAGCTTCGTTTTTTCTCGCTTGGCCGAAATACGAGTGCCGAAAATTGGCAAATTCTTCTTAAATTCGCATGCAACCTCACTACCCCCGTTCTGTGTGTGAGTGTTTTTTTTAATTTTTCTAAAAATGTTTTTTGTGACGTTCGATTTCTGTGGTTTGGCCGTTAAAGTTGTATTTTTGCGAGGTCAGAATTTATTTTTCTTAGTCCTGCATTTCTTAACTGCTTGCAATGTAAGTCTCGCATGTTTCAATGCCTCAACTACTCGCCTCGATTCGTGAGGCTTGCAGGACGATGAGCGCCTTGGCGCTTATCGCCTAAGTGCTCCGAGCTCAATGCCTTAACTGCTCGCCTCTCAATAAAATGGTTTGAAAAACAAAAGAATTGTAAATGATTGGACATCTAGGTCAGAAGAGATCAAATTAGCTGAAGAAGTCACACTGCCAAATGCAAGTGATCCAGTGGCTACAACATTTGAAGCCAGGAACAGAGTATAAAGCTACAAGTCTATAAATCAGTCCAAATCTATGTTAGATCAACAAGTATGATGTATGTAGTCACTTTGCATGAATAATTACTGAGTTTAGAGAGTTACTTCATAAAGGCCTGCTAATTAATGTACTACAAAGTAATTCTCTTTGAACACCTACTGTATGAAGAGATACTGTAATATCAAACAGTAAATGTTGCTGCTGAAGTAGTTGCTAATTAAAATAGCAGATATGTTGTAGTGAACCATCATCATTCCTACAATGGCATAGCATTTGAACATATGTAATTGGGTATTGAAGGTATAGGTATTGAGGGTAAGTGTTACATGTGGAAGAAGAAAACATTCTGAAGTAATCATACATGTCTGCCTAGAAAATAGGATGGGGACAGCATGCGCCACCGGGGCAGCTCTTTGCCCACAAATATCAGCTGGATATCAGCTGGATGATAGAGAAAGCAAGAGAGTTCCAAAAAAACATTTACTTCTGCTTCATAGACTATTCTAAAGCCTTTGACTGTGTGGATCACAACACAATGTGGCATGTCCTTAAAGAGATGGGAGTACAGATCACATCATCCTCCTCCTAAAGAATCTGTATGTCGACCAAGAAGCCACGGTCAGAACCGAACATGGGACAACAGAATGGTTCAAGATCAGAAAAGGAGTGCGACAAGATTGTATATTGTCACCTTATTTATTCAACTTACATGTAGAATACGTCATGCGTAAGGCTGGACTGGATGAATCCAAAGCTGGAATCAATATTGCTGGAAGGAATATCAACAACCTTAGATACACCGATAATACTACTCTGATGGCTGAAAGTGAGGAGGAACTAAATGACTTATTGATGAGGATAAAAGAAGAGAGTGCAAAAGTTGGCCTGCTGCTCAACGTTAAAAAGACAAAGATCATGGCAAACGGCAGTCTCACTTCCTGGCATATAGATGGGGAAGAATTGGAGGCAGTGACAGATTTTATTTTCCTTGGATCCAAGAACTCTGCAGATGGTGACTGTAGTCATGAAATTAAAAGATGTTTGCTTCTAGGAAGCAAGCTTGTAAAAAGTAAAGATATTAAACTATCAACAAAGGTCCACAAAGTTCGAACTATGGTATTCCCAGTAGTAACATACTATGTGAGAGCTGGACCATAAAGAAATCTGAGCATCATAGATTTGGCACCTTTGAATTGTTCTGTTGGAGAAGACTGCTTAGAGTCCCTTGGACTGCAAGAAGATCCAATAAATCAATACTTTGGGAAATCAAGACAAACTGTTCCCTAGAAGGTATGATCATGAGGCTGAAGCGCAATTATTTTGGCCATATTGTTAGACGGCAGGATTCCCTAGAAATGACTCTGCTGCTGGGAAAGATTGAAGGCACAGGAAGAAGGGGACGACAGAGGCGGAGATGGATAAATGAGGTTAATGAAGCAATGAACATGAACTTGATGGAGATCAGAGGGGCAGTGACTGAGAACCTGGCGTGCTGTGGTCCATAGAGTTACAGAGAGTCGGACATGACTGACTAAACAACAACACATTTAGAATAAAGCTGTTCTTTTCCTTTTGTTGTTAACAACTTATATTTTGACTTTTATATTATACACCTAATTATTTTGTAAATATTTATTGAAAATGAGTCTTCTTCTAAGCACGTTAGCATTATTTTTATATATTTTTTTTTTGCCAGTTCTTTTTCTACAACCAATGTTTTGATACTTGGCTTCCATCCTTGAGAAACTGTTGTTGACTTAACAAAACATAAAATAGACTGGATTTGACCAACTACTGTAGTGCTTTTTCAGCTAATATATAGGATATAGAAGTAGGGTAGCACATTTTGGTATATTCTAGCACTGTTATTTGTGGAAATTGTTCAATTATGATTTTTATTACTGATTCCCTTGTAGTTGAGCCACATAAAGCATTAAATGTTATATAGCATGCACATTTTATATTAATTTTAATGCAAAATTAATATCTATTCCCCTTGAGACACCAGTCTGAAGTCTGTAGGAAATTACTGTCAGGAAATGGAATTCTGGGACAACTTGTCAATGCCATAGAAGTTAAGAGGATACAGCTCTTAAAATTCCCAGTGTAGAGATGACTGAAACCAAAAGTCCCAATGTCAAGCCTTAAATGTCCCCAGGCCTGCTATTTTTTATAATTATTATAAAGTAGAAAGAAAGAAGATAATTGTTTGCTATCATGGTTGCAATATTCCCACACGCTGATCTGTTGTCATATTACAGTGCTCCAACAGAGCTGGAAAGGAACAAGGTAAATGAGAGTCAACAAGGTAGGTCAAGGTGAAGTACTTAATTTCAAATCCACTTCATAGCATTGCAAAATATTTGACCATCATCTAGAAACCACAAGTACTTTTTGCTAACACATCTGATGTGTAAGAAACTAGCAGTATTTTTCAATTTTTTTTCCTATAAAAAGGTATGTATAGACCACTACTGTAGTTAATATTAAACAAGAAAAAAAAATAGGTAAACCTTTATTTATACCAGGAAATCAACAATGGCGATTTAAAAAAATCTGACACTTAAAAACAATATATATATATATATATATATATAATCATCTGATAATACTAGTAGTCCTAGAGGGCATGTGTATCCTTTGAATAATTGCTAGTCCAATCATAGTGGAATACTGGAATTAGGCAGTTAGTCCCATTGAGGACACTAGCAGGGGCGGCCCGTCCATTGGGGCGTCAGGGCAAACGCCCCCCCCAAATATTTTCTTCACCCTGCAATAAAAAAAAACACAACAATGTATTAGTATAACCCAAAAACAAATAAATATAAGGTGTACATCATCATTTCAAGTCTAAATAGTATTAAAAATGAAGTAAAGTTAGAAAAGGGACACTGTCACTTTAAAATAACCCTTGCGCTACATTAACTAATGCTGTGTATCTATCGCCCCCTGCCTGCACCCTGTGTGATCAAATTACAATAGTTATACACTGTGTACACTAACCTTTAGACTCTTCTCTCTCTTCAATGAGTCCTGGCCTGGCCCACTGACCGTTAATGCATGCCGCCCACCATCACAGTGACGATATGCATGGGCGGTCATAAATGTATCAATTAATAAATGACAGTCTTCCATCATTGACCAATCAATGATGGAAGGCTGTCCAGTTACTAAGTGATCAATCTAAACCCACCCAGACCGTTAGCCCTGAGCGCCCGCCAGCAAATAGGGCCTCGAGTTTAAATTTTGATTGACTGATACAGTCAATAAAACCACCAGTTCCCTGTCCCTTCCCCCTTTCTGTTTCCTGACCCTGGTCACGCTGAGACTGAGAGACCTCCCTGGCTGAATCTACTCATCTGCTCTGCCTGCCTAACACAGTAAGTCTACACCTGCCTCTGCCTGGCACCTGCCCTGCCCCTGGCCAAACCAAAACCCCTAGTAGCCCCTAATAAAAGTTAGGGGTGACCAGTTACCCCCAGTCCCCCACTATGCCTGCCTAGCCTGCCAGTGCCACCTACCCAGCCACCCACCAACTACCACCGACGACCCCAGCCATCACCCCCATGTGGCCTGTGCCACCCCCGATCAGGCCTGCCCTATGCTAGCCTAGCTATGCCATCATGCCACCACCGGATTACACCGATCACGGGATCGGGGTAGTCGGGTGGTGAGCGGGGTGGCACAGGCCCACATGGGGGTGATCGGATCACCCCCTTGATGAGGCCTGTGCCACCCCTGATGACCTCCATGTTGCCGCCCTATGCCACCCCCGAGGCCCGATCACCACCGGGCCCCCGGCACCACCCCGATGCGGCCTATGCTACCCCGGGTATTCGGGCAGTGAGCGGGGTTGACCAGGCCACATGGGGGTGGATGTTCACCCCCATGAGGCCTGTGCCACCCCTGATCGTGGCCTATGGGCGACCGATGGGCGCCTGACCGTGACCGACCCCACCCTGGATGAACCAACTACCTACCCCCCCCCCCCCCCTATTTTTATTCCATTTTTAGAAGTAACAGGCATGTATATGTGCATGTCACTTCTAAAGATAAAATAAAAATAAGGGAAGGGAAAAAAAAAATACAGTAACAACATTATTACAATTAAACACACAGTAAGCAAACACATTGTTAGTACAGTTAGTAACACAACACATTGTATACAAAAATAAACAGCTTTAAACAAACATTAATAAAAAATAAAATAAACAGCACATACACACATTGTTAGTACAGTTAGTAACACAACACATTGTATACAAAAATAAACAGCTTTAAACAAACATTAATAAAAAATAAAATAAACAACAGCACATACTTACCTGTAAAATTGACCCCTCCAGCGTTGGCCTTCTGTCCTCTCTGGATATAGTCATGATGAAAAATAAATAATCCATGTTGATTGAAGCCAATGATCAAAAATAAAATAATCCATGTTGATTGAAGCCAATGATCAAAAATAAAATAATCCATGTTGATTGAAGCCAATGATCAAAAATAAAATAATCCATGTTGATTGAAGCCAATGATCAAAAATAATCCAATCTTGATTGAAGCCATTGTCCATCCATCCATTCTGGCCCATTGAAAGAGGCCTCCACAAAAAAACCGACGCTCTAAAAAAAAAAAAACAACACACTAAAAGAGCTCCTCCTACAAGGAGCCCCTCCCGCGATTAATTGTTTTTTTCCCACGGTCTGCTATATATACTAATTTTTGAAGGACTCTGATTGGCTGAAATTTTTGATTGACATCGATTTCAACCAATGAGAGTCTTTAAAAAATTAGCAAATCAGCAAGCAGGTATGGAAGCCTGTAAGGGTAAAAAAGGTTAGTGTGAACTTGTTTGACCCTGTATGTATTATACATATTACAGGGCTATTTTATGTGATATACATGTTACAGGATAATATCCTGTAACATGTATAGCCAAAAAATAGCACTGTAATATGTATAACAAATAAAGTGTAATAGAAATGCATGAACAATATAATATACCATGTAATAAAGAACATCAATTAATCAAATAATAAATATCAATTAATATATATTGTTGTATGTATATGTTTATGTATATTTATGTGTAATTTTTTATATATATATATATATATATATATATATATATATATATATATATTTGGATATATATATATATATATATATATATATATATATAAAAATTAATATCAAAATATCACAATAAATAAATATATATATATATATATATATATATATCAATTTGATATATATATATATATATATATATATTTATTTATTGTGATATATTGATATCAATTTTTATATATATATATATATATATATTTATTTATTGTGATATATTGATATCAATTTTTATATATATATATATATATATATATATATATATATATATATATATATATTTTTTTTTTTTTTTTTTGGGGGGGCCTATATGTTATTTAAGGTTTTTAAGGTGCGGTTGGGGCCTATATGGTCCCAATTTGTTATTTAAGGTTTTTAAGGTGCGGTTGGGGCCTATATGGTCCCAATTTGTTATTTAAGGTTTTTAAGGTGCGGTTGGGGCCTATATGGTCCCAATTTGTTATTTAAGGTTTTTAAGGTGCGGTTGGGGCCTATATGGTCCCAATTTGTTATTTAAGGTTTTTAAGGTGCGGTTGGGGCCTATATGGTCCCAATTTGTTATTTAAGGTTTTTAAGGTGCGGTTGGGGCCTATATGGTCACACTTGCTCTTTTAAGGTTTTAAACGTTACGGTTTGGGTCTTAAACGTTCTACTGTTTTTTTTTTTGTTTTCTATAACTTCCCAGGTGCAAACTATCTGTGGAATCAGATTTCTTTGGACTCGTTGGTTGACTTACTGGACGTGAATACCCCGAGAAGGAGCGTCAACTGTTGGTGAGTATATGGTCACACTTGGACTTTTAAGGTTTTAAAAGTTACGGTTTGGGTCTTAAACGTTCTAATGTTTTTTTTGTTGTTTTCTATCACCCCCCAGGTGCAAACTATCTGTGAAAGCAGATTTGTTTGGACTCGTTGGTTGACTTACTGGACGTGAATACCCCGAGAAGGAGAGTCAACTGTTGGTGAGTATCATTGCCTTTAATTTTCTGTCCATGTGTATAGGTGCAAATTTGATGTTGATGTAGTCTTGGCACATGAGGGTTTGCAATCTGTAATGTATACCAATGAAATCAACACACTGTTATTTTAAAGTAATTTTGTGACATAATATAAATTAATATACCGTGATCTCTTTCTTTTATTGGTATCAATATCAGAAATGAATACTATTGACTCTCTACTTGTGAAGCCTTTCGCCACCCTAACCTATGAGGAGAAGGTGGAAGTAAAACGGTTAGGAGCTGACCAACCAGAGATAAATCTGCAGCAAATCGCAAGAGATAGAGGGAAGCAATATGTCCGTAATTTCAATACTGAATGGTACAAGAAGAACGACTGGCTTTCTGGAAGCGTTTCTAGGAAGTCCTTATATTGTTTCCCATGCATCCTATTTGGTGGTGACGCTGCTTGGACCAAAACTGGAGTGACTGACGTCAAACATCTAGCTGACAAATTGGCAAAACACAAAAGTTCTAAAGCTCACTTGGATAACAGGATCAAGTTTGAGATGCTTGGACAGGCGAACATTGCTGTTCAACTGGACCAAGGATACCAAGTCAGCATTCAAAAACACAACGAAGAAGTGGCTAAGAACCGGTACATCCTTTCGAAGATAATTGATTGTGTTCGCTTTTGTGGCGCCTTTGAACTGGCATTAAGAGGACACGACGAGAGTGAAACATCGCTAAATCCAGGAGTGTTTAGAGGCCTGGTGGATTTGGTTGGCAGTATCGATAGTGCAATGGAACAGCATTTGAAGACTGCAACTGTGTTTAAGGGCACTTCCAAAACCGTGCAGAATGAGCTACTGGACTGCATGCATGAAGTTATAAAGGAAGTGATTCACCAAGAGCTTAAGGAAGCCCAGTTTGTGGCAATCCAAGCGGATGAAACAACCGATATTTCCGCTAGGACACAGTGCGTTGTAGTCTATCGCTACATTGACAAGAAGCATCAAGTGGTGGAAAGATTTGATGGCTTCACGGAAATGAAATCAACGGATGCAGACTCCATTGCTGCTGTTGTGCTGGAAACACTGAATACTGTTCTCCCAGAGCCAGAAGACAAGAAGAAACTCATAGCTCAAAGCTATGATGGTGCCAGTGTGATGCGTGGAGATCAAGGAGGAGTTCAAAGAAAAATAAAAGACGTGTACCCGAACGCACACTACGTCCATTGCTATGCTCACCAACTGAACCTAATAATGGAGAAAGCAGTTTCAAGGATTGGAAGAGTTCGAGTTTTTTTTTCAAACATAGGCGGCATACCATCTTTTTTTTCACGCTCTCCAAAAAGGACTGGAGTTCTGGATGAGGTAGTTGGTAGAAGACTTCCAAGAGGTGCACCGACACGATGGAACTTCAACGTTAGGACCGTGAACGTGATCTACGAGAACAGAGATGCGCTACTTGAGTGTTTCCAGACAATTGAAGCATGTCTAAACTTTGATCCAACATCTATACGGGAAGCCGCAGGTTTCATTGGAATGCTGGAAGACAGGGAGTTCCTTTACTTCCTTAAATTATTTCATTTAATAATGCCACATGTAGACATCCTCTATAGTCAGCTTCAGAAGCGAGACACGGATACTGTTTATATCAAAAAAGTCACAGAAGACTTTGTCGCCAGCATCCAGAAAATCCGTAATTCTGTGGAAGAGATAGAAGCAAGTTTGCCAAGCGATCTAACAGTCAACAGACGGAGTGCGGAGATCTCAACCTTGAGACAACTTTCAAGAGAGGTATGTGACATAGTGGTGGTTCATGCAAAAGAACGTTTTTCATTTTCAAATCACCTAGTCAGTGCCAAACTTGTTCAAAGTGACTTGTATAAAACCCATGACACTTGCTTTCCAACCCAAGCTCTGGAAGACACCGTGCAAGCATATCCAATACTGAAGAAGGAACAATTACGCACTGAGCTGTCACTTCTGTATGGGAAGACAGAGTTTCATACTTGTACAAGTGCTGTTGCTCTGCACAAACTTTTCCATCAATTTAATCTGCAGAATGATTTCACAGAGACAGTAAAATTATTAAGAATCCTGATTACAACACCAATGACTACTGCAGAATCAGAAAGATGCTTCTCAACATTGAAGAGGATAAAAACCTTTTTAAGAAGCACCATGTCCCTGGAGCGGTTGAATGCATTGGCGATGCTCTCAATGGAAAAGCAACTGATTTCCGAGATCCCACACTTCAATGAAAAAACCATTGAGAAGTTTTGTTCTTTGAAAGATCGCCGTGCAAAATTAAAATACAAGTGATTGAAGCAAAGAAGAATGCATACCCCCAAGGTGTGCAAAGATAAACTGCGTTAAGCAGCACCACCTCACACTACCAAACATAACTAGTGGTAAGTAAAGTATGAACGGTGTGTGGGTGTGCATATGGAAGGAGCTATGAAAGGTGTGTGCATGGTCAGTAACAATTGTTGAAGCCTTGGCGTGGTTTGAAGGAATTGGAGGCACTTCCAAGGGTAGCTGTCACTTGTGTACAGGAAGCAAGAATTCCATGTCTGTACAAGTGCTGTTGCTCTGCAGCAACTTTAGCATCAATTTAATCTACATAATTTACCAGAGTGAGTGAAGCTATAAGGAATCCTGCTTACAACAACGAAGACTACTAAAGAACCAGAAAGATGCTTCACCACATTGAAGAGGATCAAAAAAGTAATTAAAAAGCACCATGGCCCTGTAGCGGTTAAATGCATTGGTTTGAAGGAATTGGAGGCACCTTCAAGGGTACATAAAGTTCTCAGAAATGGCACCACCTCACTACCAAAAATAACTAGTGGTAAGTAAAGTATGAATGGTGTGTGGGTGTGCATATTGAAGGAGCTATGAAAGGTGTGTGAATGGTCAGTAACAATTGTTGAAGCCTTGGCGTGGCGTTACTGCTCATATGGTTATCCATATGCTAATTCAACGTGTTTGTTTGACATTGATTATTGTGTGGTCTAAACAGAAGTGAAATGTTGTTGTTTTCTTGAATCCCAAGATCCACTGGTTTGGGCCTATGCAGTGCTGATTGGTCTTCTAAGGTATGTTTGAGGCCTATATGGTCCCACTTGGTCTTCTAAGGTATGTTTGGGGCCTATGGTCACACTTGGTCTTCTAAGGTATGTTTGGGGCTTATATAGTCACACTTGGTCTTCTAAGGTATGTTTGGGGCCTATATAGTCACACTTGGTCTTCTAAGGTATGTTTGGGGCCTATATAGTTCCACTTGGTCTTCTAAGGTATGTTTGGGGCCTATGGTCACACTTGGTCTTCTAAGGTATGTTTGGGGCTTATATAGTCACACTTGGTCTTCTAAGGTATGTTTGGGGCCTATATAGTCACACTTGGTCTTCTAAGGTATGTTTGGGGCCTATATAGTCACACTTGGTCTTCTAAGGTATGTTTGGGGCCTATAGTCCCACTTGGTCTTCTAAGGTATGTTTGGGGCCTATATAGTCACACTTGGTCTTCTAAGGTATGTTTGGGGCCTATATAGTCACACTTGGTCTTCTAAGGTATGTTTGGGGCCTATATGGTTCCACTTGGTCTTTTAAGGTTTTGAAAGTATGGTTTTGTTCTTGAATGGTCTGATTGATTTGCTTGTTTTCTTTCAACCCCAGGTGCAAACCCTATGTGGCTGCAGATTTGTTTCTACTCATTGGTCAACTTAATGAACATGAATACCCTGAGAAGAAGAGCCGACTAATGGTAGGTGTCACTCCTTTAATTTTTCTGTTAATACGTATAGGTGCAATTATGATATTGCTGTAGTCTTGTCACATGAGTTTTTTCAATCTATATTGTATACCAATGAATTTAACACATTGTTACTTTACTTCTTGACATTTCTGCATTGCAGATCATGTATTTCAATGGGCTTCACAAGCATAAGGTCATTGGGCGGGGCTTATAAAGGTCATTATGACGTCAGGGGGAGGAGTTATAAAAATGGGTGTGGTTTGAGCAAGGGGGAGTGGCTATGTTTCGCCCTGTCGCCCCTCCAACTTGAAAAGTCACCAGCCACCACTGGACACTAGGCTAAAATGTTTTTTTTTTTTAGCAGTACGGATGTGGCATATGTATTTTAAATTGTCTTTAGAACTTTGCATTTGGTACTTATCCTGACTTTGTATCTGGTATATATTACCATTACACACAGGACATTCAGCTAGTTTGTGGGCCATACCAGAGCCACTGAGTAAGGAGTTCTCAGAAAGAGACACAGGAGTTTGACTTCATTATATAATAGCTCCTTTACTTATAATTTGGTTGTTTGCTCCTGGAACAGCCCCATTAAATTCGAGCCCCAACATGAGAACCGCAACGGCTGTGGGCTGGAAATCTGGCCGAGTTACGGTGCTATTAAATTAGAAGGGGCTACTAGTTACGAGCTTGAGGCGCAAACCTGTAATTCATTCATTGGATTTGCGGCCCTGCGCTGGATCAATTAGTCAAACCCGTAGTTACGGGTTTAGACGGAGCCATTGGTCAAAGGGATCATCATCATTACGTCACTGAAAAAGGGGAGGTTAGATTTCAAAGTCCTACAGGCTACAATTACGAACTGCGATCGGACCCACATTCCAGAATAATGCAATAATAATAAAGCCGTAAATATGATATTCTATTACATGCAAGTGCCATTATATGTATTAACACATTGATTGCCAGGATCGATATAACACATAATTTAAACATGAAATCAAGTCTTTTTGTGGCCCGATTTACGGACTTGAGAATGTAGTGCTATTAATTCTAAGACCTAACATCACTTTCCATCACTTTTCTGCTACGATGGAAATTAAGTAGACGAATATCAAACCATATAGTAAAGAATAAGTGCATAGAAATAGTTAAAAATGTAAAGATTGTTTTTTATATTTTTCTTTCTAAAAACATGTTGCCCATTATTGTGTTTTGTTTATTGAATGGACCAAATAGATCAATTTTGGCCTCAGGCGTCCTTTAAATTGAACATCACTGTTTCAAGCAAAAGTTTAAAGCATTTTCTCTCTTATGTGTTTAAATAACCCTCTAAATACTGGGCTTGTAACTATAAATGTAAGCTATTCCTTAAACTCCACAATATCTGATCCTTTATAAAAAAAAGGAAGTGTTTGTTACAAGTACAGCAATACATTTGAGTGGTGAGAGAACAGTCTGATATATAAGGTTCTATGTGTGTGTCCCAATCTAAATTAACCTAGTGTCTCTGAATGCAGCTGTTCTGTTATATTTTTTCTTCTTTTACTTTTGTTTTTCTAGGCTTCTGTTTTTTCCTTCAGATATTTATTCTGCCATAGAATGTATATTCTGCCTAGAAGTGTTACATCCACCACCAACAATCCCTGAAGATTACCACAGCCAATGAAATATTGTCTTTATATCCAGTTATTCTTGTATCCAGTGATTGTTGCCATGAGTAAAAGTTAATAATAGGTGTCTCTGTGGGCCAAGAAATAACACATCTTTCCTATATTTGCCCCAAATCTCTAATATAAAGGAACATCATCATATTTAGGGGAGACAGTTTTCTGTTTAGATACCAACTTTCTGGATATTCTCCTTCCATTGTATATTCAGATATATTCCTGTTGGCATTCTTATGTTGGAACAGCGGCTTCCATTATAGGTGCGAGGAGAAATATTTTTTGTTAGGGACACCTTGACTCCACAATTCCCACTCTCTTCCTTGTGTCTTAGAATAAAACTGGTTACGCCCAGTTCCCATTCCTTCTTTTGAATGATATCAATAATACTAATTTCTTGGGGATACGTAATTGCTGATAGCTGTTGTAAGAACGTGCATGGTAAAAAAATCTTGCGTTTCTGTGCTTCTTTTGTATCTCTAGAGGCTTCACAGAGATCATTTAAAAATTAACTAGTTCGCAAATATAACCATTGATCATATAATATATTATATTAAAATGTGGTGTAATATAAAGTAAAAATGTTATACTATTAATATACATCACTAAACTTTGCATTAGTTTGTGAATAACAATATAGTATAGTATAGTATTTTCAGCTTCAGTCTTTGCAGCACCATAACCAGGCCAGTGTTTAATGAAAATTATTATTGCCACAGTAAATGTGTCCCTGATATAAGTTTAAATATTTAGATATCTTACTATTTGCCTGAAAAATCCAGACAGCGAAATAAAGGAGCCCCTGCAAGTGCATGTGTAAGGTGTGCAAACATTCGTATTTGCCATTCCTATGGATGTATATTGCTCTACACTGATTTTAAAGGTCTGTGTGAGCCCCTCACAGATACTTCCTCATAACACTGAGACCTTTTTTGAATATAACTACAATATAACAGTTACACTGCCCACACACATGGGATTATCCATTAGGCAAACTAGGCAGTTGCCTAGGGGTGCCTCCCTTTGAGGGGCGCCTGCTTTTTTTTATCTTAAAACTTCCTAAAATACGTTTTTTGGCTTCAACACAATATGCTCCTGTTCACAAATGGAAATTAGAGTACAGTATAGAAATCTCACTGATCCCCTGTCTCTTCCCCTGCATTTCCTGCAGAATGTTGAGAAAGGGCAGGAACTGCAACATTTGAACAGAAGTAGTAAGTAAGTTAATACAGTATAATGTTTTTTTCACTAAAATATTTTTTGTAAGGAAATATTGGTAGAAAGTAACTCCTCAATAGTATTTATTCTTAGAGATATGTTGCTTACTTGATTCTGTCTGAATGGCTATTAATACTGTATAAATGAGGTTTTCCTGGGTTAATATTTTGTTATGTATTTATATATACATTTCTATATTGTTATGCTAATTATATGTGACCCTTGCTGAATATGTGTACATTTGATTAATTATTGTTGATCCTGGTTAAAGATTTATGTATTTGTATTATATATATTGGTGACCCTAGTCAAATATGCAATTAAATATATGTTTCTATATTATAATTATTGTTGACCCTGGGTGAATACATATATATATATATATATATATATATATATATATATATATATTGTGACAGGTCCACTGCCATGTGAGGGGTTCAGTGCCTTAGATTCCAGCACTATAATGGAGGACGCAGGAGCAATTTAAATGTTTCACCAAGCTTTTACTGTATATTTGTCAGCATGCAACAGAAAAAAACATTGAAAATAAAAACCTATTGTCATAACTACATGGACAGCTGGATATGGTTACTCATAAAGTACTGTCACGGGTTCTGGGTTAATATGTATGTGTTGTTATTGATATACTGTGATCAACCATTTTGTTTAGCTGGGGCCATGTTGACTGTTTTTTTACCCTAAATCACATAAGCTCCCCAGATGTCTTGACAACAAGAATTACTAACACTCCTGTCACTTAACAGTTTGTTGGAAGTGGTGGGATCCTTGTAAATATAAAAAGCAGGATGTCTAGATATGATAGCATGTCATCTAGTGACCTCAGGGATCTGTTCCAGGAGACAGGGCTCCACAGCACAAATGCTACTATAAGGGCAGAAATGATCCAAGAGCTCTTGTTGGTGGATGAGCCCAATCAGGTGGAGGAAAGTATGGAAACAAGGGAGGAGGTTACAGAACCTGACCCATAGCCATTTCCAGAGATGGGGCTTACTGCAGAGTAGGAGGATGAGGTATTCCATAGATTCCAGAGGTGGAGGTCGGCTATTGCAGAGTTAACCAAGGAAAAAGTGTTGGCCCTTAGGACCCAACTAAGTCATGAAGTACAGCTACAAAGCAGAGAAAAGGCTGTCCATTCCTCTCTATGATCCAAGGAGGGGAAGGATATAGGGCAGCCAGCTTAAAAATGGCATAGAGCAGTGTCAAGCACTTCTGTGATGAGAAAGGGGATATTGATTGTTTCCTACAGGACTTTGAACAACAGTGTGACTTACATCAAGTGCCAGAGAAGGAGTGGATTACACTGTTGGCTAGCAGACTAAGTGGGAGAGCCACTGAGGCATTCAGGGCAATCCCCAAGGAGCAGAAGAACTATGCTGAGACTGTTGCTAAAACAGGTACCCCTGGGACTTACCTGGGACTTACCTGTCACTCAGAACACAAGGGGCTTGGAGTGCTATGGTTGTTGCCAACCAGGGCATATGAAAAGGGAATGCCCCAATGTGCCTCGCAGGGAAAACAGACACTCCACTAAGCCCATCTACTATCTGGGGGAGTGGAATGTGGACGTTGTGGAGTCTGGAGTGATCCAGACCAGACCCAGAGAGGGGGGTTTCTATCACCCTATCCATGCTGTGCAAACCAGTTCTGATGGCAACAGGAACCAGCATTTCCAAAAGGTTTTGGTCCAGGGAAAGGAGGCAAGGGGATTTTGAGATACAGGAGCTGCAGTGACTGTGGTCCATTTGGAAATAGTACCATGCACAGCCATGCTTCCTAAGACCATAGAGGTCATGGTGGCTGGAGGCCAACATTTTTCCATCCCATTCGCCAGCTTGCAGTTGTATTGGGGCACTGGGAAAGGAGTTTGTGAAGTGGGAGTTATGCATGGTCTCCCAGCTGAGGTTTTGTTGGGCAGTGATTTGGGGCATCTAGAGAGTTGGTATGTCGCTGTGGTGACCAGATCGCAAGCTGACAAGGTCACCAGGGATGATCCAAGCGACGAGGATGAGGCTGGGCACCTGGAAACTGGGGTAAGTCCATTACCTGCTGGGAAACTGGGTCTGGGTTGGGCTACTGTAAGGGTAGTGATGGTAGCCTTATGGGAGGATGGAACCTTGGCTGGGGCTAGGCAAAGGGCTGATAAGCGAGAGAAGGGTCCTGTGGGAGATGAGTATGTGTGGGAAGAAGGATTGCTGTACAGAATTACCTCTGAACCTGAGGGAGATGGGATGAGAGAGGTTAAGTAGCAGATGGTTGTTCCCCAAAATTTTAGAGGGAGATTGCTAGAGATAGCTCATATATTTAGAAAATAAAAATAGGGGACCCCTATAATTATGATTATAGATGACCATAATTAAATATGTATGTGTTTATAATTATAGGTGAACATGGCTGAATATGTATACATTAATATAATAATTGACAACTGAGGTTGAATATTTATATTATATTGGTCCCTGGCTTATGTCCCATATATGTCTATAGGAGAACTTGGCTGAATATGTGTTTGTTTGTATGAGACACTGACTGAGAGCCACATTCAATCAAGCGATTTTGAGATCCGGTAGCCAGTAAGCGAGGTTGCAAGCGACATTGCAATTGGCGTCTTTTTGCGTGCTCCAATCTGGTTATGAGTTACGGTCTGGAAAAACTTGTGTTCGTCAAAGTTGGTACTTACGGCCTTCAAAAGCCTTTGATCTTTCACTTTTGCATGGCTAATATCGCAATCGCCATTCAGTTGCTCCATTTCCCCAAGCTTGCACGTAATCACACTCTTAAACACACTCACAAATTAAGAATAAAATCCTACATGTTCTAGAGAGTACCTGCAAGGGTGGTTAAACACCAAGTCACAGCACTGTAAATGCAAATAAATGCAAATAAAAAATCAATCCTGCATTGTAAATAAAGGGGAAAGCGATGATAGACAGTCTCAAGCTCGCAAATCTGCAGGAAATAAATTCTATTTGTGTCATTTCGGTGTTAAAACGATTTTGGCTATCAATGAGTTGATACATATCAGGGCACGCATATGGACTAGAACAGTATTGGCATTCATTTTCATAATTCTTTATATTCTATGTTTTGCAAGTTTGTTCGCATATCTGACCCCCGAACCTAATTGAATGACTGGTGACCTTCATGTTTTGCTGTCATAAGTCGGACAGTCTCATTTCCTATCGGATGTTTCAAAATGGGAGGTTGCTTAATTGATCATGCTCCAGCCCTCATCTGCTCCGAAACAGTGCATGGTTTACCGTGCTGGTTTCAAGACCGCATCTTGCGAGCTTGAGCAATTGAATAGCATCGCAAACGGAAGGGAACTGGAGCCCACAACTCACTCGCAGACAAGTTACGATCGTGTTACGGCTTGGAATTGAATGTGGCCCTAAATATGTATATACTATATTACTATGATGATTCCAGGTAACCCTCTCTTAATATCTATACATTAATATGATTATAGGAGATCCTGGCTGAATATGTGTACATATATAGAATTAGAGGGGACCTAAATATGTGTTGCAGTGGACCATGGCTAAATATGTGTACATAGAGGGGACCTAAATATGTAAGCATATACATATTTATTTGATTGCACAGCACCAAAGTGATCCTGACTGAATATAATTAAATTTACAGTATATGTAGGGAACCCAGAGGCGGCTGGTGAAATGTTAAACTGGGAGGATGGGAGACTTTAGAATTTTATATATATATATATATATATATATATATATATATGTATATATATATATATATCATGGAATTCCTCAGGGCTCAGCAGAGGCATCAAAATGTATTTTATCTAATTAAAAACTAGCTGTATGACTTTTTTCCTGATTACTTATGCTCTTAGTTGGGCTCAATTTTTCCAGACAATTTCTGTTTTCATTGTGCAGCTGCCCTTTAACTCTCATAAATACTCAGTTTTTATTTGCGATACAAGTGATCATGATATGTGTTTGTGTAACATATGCTCGCCGTACTCCCACAGAAAAATATAAATATTATGCCCCACCATTAAATGCATTTAATATACAAGTAATAGCTCAGCGTGTGTATGAGTAACTACAGTATGTTGTTAAAATATCTATTATGGGGAAATGTCTGTGATTTGCTCACACAGCAAGAGAGCAATATACACGCACAGAAAAGGTAAAAATACTGCCCAGGGGCTCCCAAAAGGTAGATCCGGCACTGCCCACACGCTATGCACATTGTAGGTGTATACATACTTTATTACAAACATAGAAAAAAAAAGATTTATTTGACATACAAATACAACTCTATGTTTGCCAATAACAAAAAAACTAAATAAATAATATTACATGTTTTTAAATAAACCCCAACATGCCCCAATAGAGCACATATTACTGAAAACAGTTGCACTATATGCTAATATTACAGCATTTTACTGTACAGGAAAGCAGCGTGTATGAATTATCTTTATATACTCTTAGTTTGTGTGCAGTTGCTTAAAATGTACATAGGCTTAATATGCACAGGTAGAGATAAATTGTGGGAGGGGGCATATGTGATATGTGATATGTGTTACTGTAGATATGAAACTCAGCAATCATCCATGAGGGACTTCCCTTACTCTCAATATTTTCAGTTAAATTTGCTTCAGCCAATATTTCATCCATTGAGCAATCTTTGAAACCAATCCAAAACCAAACAGTTTAAGAATAAATTTCCTTTGTGGGACCATATCAAATGCTTTACTAAAATATACTATATCTACTACCATGTTACACTCACACATTGATTACATACATTTATCATCATACACACAAATAATGAGTAGTAATGAATTTATTATTGATTTATTCTGTAATGCACACAGATACACATACTAACATCATAATTACACACATTTATTCTTGATCATCATACGCACATTGAGTAATAATTCTTTATTAAATACATTTGTGGGTGGGCCATAATAATTCACAAAACAATTATTTATATTTTTGTAATGGAGAGCAGCAAGCCCAGATCATGATCACTTATCTCACACATAAAAATAAAAGGAAGAATTCATAAGAAACTCATCAAAATAGGAGCTAACGTACATGGTAAATACTTCAATATTTATTTCAAAATGCTTTGTAAAATGTGGTTCATGAACAGCAGATGAAGCTGCTTGCTCCACTACTGCCACTATATGTGTGAAAACCATCAGGATGAATAAACAATAATTTGCCACCCAATGCGAAGCTTTAATATGCATTAAATTAACTTGCAACCTGACTCACAGGCTCCCTGCCTCTCCCACTGTGGTGTGTGTGTAATTCAATTTGAGGTATATTTGTTGTTTTTTTCCTGTCTTTTCAGTTTTGTGGTTCATCTGTTAAAGTCGTAATTTTGCGAGGCGCACAGTGCATGTACGGGTTTCGGTCCTAAGCCGTATGCATCATAAGTCCCGCGTGCCTCAACTGCTCTCCTCGTTTCGCGAGGATGGCTGTGCAATGAGCACCTTTGGCGCTCATTGCAGGCTAAGTCCCCCAAGGCTCGCCTAAGTCCTGCGTGCCTCAACTGCTAGCCATGCTTTGCGAGGCTCGCAGTGCAATGAGCGCCTAAGTCCTGCATGGTCGATGGCTCGCCTCACTTCATGAGGTCACAACGTGACCAAGGTCCTTGAACTGACATCTATATATGCGATTGCCTCTTGTAGGGTGCTAGAGCAGAGGTCCATGGACACTCTTTGTTGCACAATGTTATTAAAAATTATTTGCATAAAATATGATGGCACGGTACATAGCAATGAGGTCTCTTGCTAAGAATATTTTTTCACCTTGATGAATCAAACAGACACTTTTCAGCAGTGCTGTGTATTGGAACATCACACAAATATGCTCAACCTTTATAGCTGAGGGTGAGCATGCAGTTCTCTGTGCATTTTCCCAATCATGCTTTTAATATTCTAAGTAAATAAATTGATATAAGTAATATTATTATTTTAACTATATTGTGGAGAAATCTGCAAATAGCTACATCACCACAGAAGAGGTGAAAGGGAGCTGGGAGTACATTGCAAGGACCTACATTAGCATAGCCAGTAATTTGTGAAGAAACCCTCTTCATTGTAACCAACATTGGTATCATAGCCATGAGTCTTCTAGCCTAAACCCACATACTCTGAGCCTTGCAGCATCCACACTTCTCCCTACTTGAGGCTACTGGATACTGGGGTCTTTTTAAATGTTCTTTCATATGGAATTAGTACCGGGTGCCACCAGGCTGGTGGAGATAAAGACTTGGTGGGAACAAAGAACGGAATCTGTGGGTAAATGACCGAAGGACTCCCCATATTTAGAATATCTGACTGAGTTACTAAAAATAGTGCACTTAATGGTATACTTTACTACAATAAAGGATTCTGTCCCTTGGGATATGGACTAACACTATTATGTTTAAGTGTGCTCTGATATATAGACTAATACCAGCCACAGCTATCATCATTAAAACACTTAAAATTAATACAGCATAAAAACCATTATTGTATAATTACCCCCCCCTAATTAAGAACTCATTCCTATCAAAAGGAACAGAGTGATAGTGAAGTAAAAGATCACTCTTATTGACATGTTTATAGCAATCAGAACTCTCAAGCAACCAGAAAAATGTTTAACCCTGTACTTTAATAAAAAATTAAGATTTACAGATTTGCCAGATTGTCAGGCCATGTAATTTGTACAGGCACCTAGATCTCATCCACTGTATGTCTCTGCAATTCAGTTTTATCCCGAAGCAGGTGGGCATGAGTGACTGAGTCAGGGCAGTGTTGGCGTTACATTCCCCGGAGTCCGCACCAGACCCTCCAGCCGAACGTACCTGTGTGTAAGTGAGGAGTGAAAGCTGCTACGGCTTCAACAAACCTCTCTGACAAATATACTTAGCAGAGCATCCGATGCTCAGCTAATCTAGGCCTCTTTTAATATTAACTCTCAAGCAACCAGAAACTACATTTTTGCGGTATCTACCAATCCCCTTGGGTGCTGGATAACTGAGAGTCTACTGTATTATAAAAGGAGTTTAAGATCTATTGTAAATTCAATAGCTCTGCAGCTTTGCTAAAAGAGTTCACTCAATATTATTTATTTATATACAATTAAGAAGGCTGAATTCCCATTACATGTGGAAGTGAATTGAAACACTTCATTCAATTGAGCAAATGTTAGTTACTGGAGCCCGTAGTGTAGCTAGTAAAATAATTTTCTATTCAATTGGCGTCTTTTAGCTACTCGCAAACAATTTGCGGGTTACAGGTTGAAAATCCCTGTGGTTTCCAACGAGTACCAGAAGGGACTCACAAGGGGCTTAAACACCTGTTTGTAGCACTGTAAATGCAAAAAATAATAATCAATACTGCACTATAGAAGAGGCGGAAAGCGATGAAAGTCATTAGACTTAATTGCTCAACAGTCTCAAGCTCGCATATCTGCAATCATTTTTTTTATTTTTTACGTTTCATTTCTGTGTTATATCAATCTTTTTAATAGAGGAGTTAATACATATCAGGCAACCCACATGGACTAGTACTGTATCATCATTCATTTTTATTATTTTGTACATTACCGGATTGCGAGTCTGATTGCATATTGGACTTCTAAACGCTAATTGGTTGACGTTTGACCTCCATGTTTTACTGACGTCATGATGATGGTCTCATTTACTATTGGCTGTTTCTAAATAGGTATTTACAACCTTGCTCAATTAATCATGATCATGTACTGTAATGCTACTTACGGATGCATGGTTTATGGTTTAGGCCTTCAGCCAGGTAGCTGCAGGCTTGAACAATTGAATTGCTCTGTAACTGTTCCAAGTTTCAAGCCTGCACACTTAGGCTTGTATGAAGTCAACTGCGGTCTTGCAATTGAACGAAGGCCCTTAGTGTTGGTAATAAATCTATTTCTACATGTAAAACTTGCTAAACTTCTTAACCCATACTCCCTTATATTGTAAACAAATGCTAAATTTCAAGCAATGTATGCTAGTGAGCTTAAGACACAATAAAATTGATAATCACCTTAGCGCACACAGACTCCAAAAAATTAGAGGGAACATAGGTCACAATACACATTCTCTCTCACTGGCCCAGAATTATACTCCTTGCATCACTCACTGCAACAAACATAAGCACTTCTCTCTCTCACACACACAGCTTCCACCAATGTAACATGGATCTCTCCATGGTCCTGAAAAGACTGCTACTCTGGTTGCAACTATTATAGTGAAACCACCATAATGCCAGTAACTGATTAAAGATTTGGAGCGTAGCCACACATCAGTTTGAACATTCATTCCAAACTCAAGCCTCTAACACATGAATAATTGAAGTCAAAGCAAGGAACAGCCCCATTAATAACAAGATGTTGGTCCTTAAAATACCTTTTCAATATTTAAAAGCTGAAAATGTGCTTATGTGTATCCTTAAATCCTTTCTGTCTGGCCTCTTCCCCATCTAACTACCTGATCACACTCAGCAATATGGGCTTATTCTCTGGACAAGTTAAAGGCTGTGTGGTACTGGATTGGGAGTATGGATGGAAGTGAGCGAACAGCATAGGGTAATTATTTGTCCAGAAGCAGCCTTTTTCCAATGTTATGTGGGTGAAGTATAGTTCCTTTTTATACACAATAGTAATATGAGGTCTTCCATATTATTTGGGTTGAAGTATCTACCACCTCTACTTCCCCTTACTTTAGTTAGTGGTAGCTGGCAATGTCCTTTTAGAAGACTACTGAAGTGAATTATGTATCATAAGCTGTAATGAAGAATTTGAATAGCCAAAAGTCCATATATTGTTACAATGTTGAAAATAAATACTGTCTTAAATTTGTAATTATTATATTCTGTTTTCCTCTAATGGTGTCAGACATTTTGTCATGGGATTAACCATATAATCTGATAAAATCTATATTAAGTTCTGTTGTAAGACTGCTAATGCAAATGGCTCTTGGCAATAGCACTGAACAGAGAGCATTCCATGTAGGTAGCTCCCCATTAGGCTTGGGGCAGAGTAGCTGCCTAAAATGGGTGCAGCCCATGATATAGCCTTTCTTCTCATATAACTGGTAGTGTTACTAGTTTGTGACATACTTTGCAAATGTGATGTTTTTCCTAAGTTGCAGTCATCCATTAAGAAAATATCACTTTAGTATGGGTTTATTATGCAGATTTTGCTCTAACAGTACTAATCAGATCAAGTCCTGAGTCAGTTGAATACTAAGTATGGCATTTTTGAGTGTTGGACACTGATGTAGCAGCCGTGTTTGTTCATAGTCTTGTAATCAGTCAGCTCCCACTCAGAGTTATGATGTTTTTTCCATTTGAGACAAATTCTTCTTTGGCGTTTAATTAAGTGGCTTCTAACACTGTCTCAGTTGCTGCTGGCATCTGAACCTGGGCAAAGGAAGGATGCAATCATAAACTCTAAGATGGGTTCATTCAGCTGTGGCATTTCTAAGCTGATTTAAGCAGCCTGTCAAAACGAAGTGAAATTAATTAGTTTACTATGCAGCTTTAACATCATCAGATTGACAAATTACCAATGCAAACTAGTAGGAATCAGGTGAAATAATTCTGATTTTTTTTCTCTTCGCTAAAATAAGTTGCAAGAATCTTTTCTATTTCATATCATCTGCCGTGGATGTTGGGATGCGGGACAAACATACACATTTTATACTTTATTGATTTAGATATTGCAATGATCTAGCTATGATCTACTGTATAAATATGATATACCGTATGGAAATCTACATCTAGTAAGTACATTATTAAAGTGCTAGTGTATCCTGTAGGTTCGGTCATTTAACAATACTATTGCTTATATTTACTGACTTGAAAAGGGGGACTGTAGTGCATTTACATTTAAAACAGTATAATTTTACATTATAAACTTCTTTTTATGCATGCAAAATAAATTATATTACATTAAAATAATAACAAATTAAGCAACACAGTATGTTTTATCCTCCTTAGTCAGTGACCCCTGGAGGACAAAATGGACAGATGGGGGCATGACCTAAGCTGGAAGGGGGAGCAAAAAGGAGGAATGATGAGCTGAGAGTTATTTAAGGACTGCCTCAGCTTACTGTTTACTATTTGCCTCCACCCCTCAACAGCAAAGAAAATAACAGCTATGGCTATGGAGTAGATTCCCACTCTCCCTGCTATTTAAAGTCATGGCATATACGGTTTATTATTTGTCCAATTAACTGTTTGCTGCCAGGCGCCTAAGTCGGAGAGAGACCAGGGACCTGGTTTAGGAGTTAGCTTAAGTTCCAATGCTTAGGTGGTTGAACCTGGTCCACTTATGTGTCTGTCATGATGACAGTTGTTTAAAAAAAGTGGCTGTGGACCGATTTTTTCCAAAGGTGCTTTGGTTTATTGAATAAAGGGGAGAATGAGTTGATTGACTCCAGTGACCTTCTCTATCATGATGGTCATGACTCAATAGGGATTTTATGTCTAGGTAAAAAAAGCCCAAGAGTAGGGTAGAAAAAATCCAGGGAAAAAGACGTATTGTCACTGGGCTGTTTCAGGATACAAATCTGGATGGATTAAGGCAGCGTAGGCACTGCCTTACATAAGACACAATTTTTTTCTTCGTCTATGTAAAAGAGCATTCAAGATCTATTTTAAAGGAATGTTTTCTACACTAAAAAAACAAACAGGAAACCTTTTGCAATCTTTAACTTCATTTTTTGATGCATTTGATTTTTAAGTTTTGGATTTCCTTCCATGTTGTTCATTTGCTTTACTGTAATTTCTAAGTGTACTACACATGTTGCTTTTAATGTCTTAACATACTTTCCTTTGCTTTGCAGGTATCTAAATTGCCATAGAAGCCCTTTCCACCCCAACTCAACCCATGTGATAGCTTAATAAATATACCCCATAAACTCTAAATTGGGTGTGTCAGCTGATTTCTAAGGAGAAATCAGTTACTCCTCTAGACTGTTGGCTGCACGTAGTACAAGAATATCAGAAGGAAGTCATGACATTATTGCAAAGCTGCATTTTTTATAATTATTAAACTTAAGATTTCTGCAGCAATAAGTAAAAACTTGTAATGTTTATATATATTAGTTTTAAAATTAGTTTTGTAACATAAAAATATGTTGTGTTGTAAAGTCCCAGCCCAGAATATGAGAAAAAAGAAATATATTTTATGAAAGTTGAAAGTCTTAAAATGTATATTCTGTTTTTTAAATATATATTTTTTTCTTACTGCATTCAATGTTTTTCTTTTTTACAGTGAAACCCAGATTCAAAGGTAAATTAATTATGAAAATGATTTAGATCCTGGTACCACTCTAGATCCTGCTGGTTCAGGCTGCTGAGTATTAGAATCTTAAAAGTAGAATAAAAAAAGCTATTATATTACAAATGTATTAAATTACACTACTTAATAATGTTTTAACACAATGATGAAAATGCTGAAAAATAATTTCCCTTGAAATAGCTCATACCCTATAATTTATTATCGACGTACAGCATAGAACAACAAATATGTATAAATTGCAAATTAATGCATATAGCGCACATGTTTACAATATAAATCATGAGATTATGTCTAATTGTTAATAAAGATTATTATTTATTTATAATATTGAATTACAAATTTTCCTTGTGAATGAGAATATACCTACACTACTCCTACATGCTTTATGTATGATGATACAGTTATTTTTCAGTATATTCAATACAATTCCAAAACATTAGACCATTATTTTAATGCAATTTTATGCATTATATAAATTAAATAAAAAAAATTGTTGGCATCTAATATTATTTGCTATCCCAGAAGTGTTCAATGTGTGGCCAGGGTCTGCCATGTGGCCCACTATAGATTTTAATATGAAACACTGTACAATATGGACCTAGACCAGAGTTATATTTCATACCTCTCAACATTGGTAATGACTGATAGAGCATACCTATTATTTTTTGTTGCATAATATCTTATTTTATCTCTGTCTTGTGCCAAAGATTTCCATGGTTGTTATAGAGTCTGTATGAACTCTGTTTTTTGTTTTAATACTTATACTTGAAAACAGACATATTGGGGGAATTTACTGTCCATGGATGTGATACTATCTGTCCATGGATGTTGTGCTATCTATCCATAGATGTGGTGCTATCTGTCCATGGATGTGGTGCTATCTATCCATGGATGTTGTGCTATCTGTCCATGGATGTGGTGCTATCTATCCATGGATGTTGTGCTATCTATCCATGGATGTGGTGCTATCTATCCATGGATGTGGTGCTATCTATCCATGAATGCTGTGCTATCTGTCCATGGATGTGGTGCTATCTATCCATGGATGTTGTGCTATCTATCCATAGATATGGTGCTATCTTTCCAAGGAGGTTGTGCTATCTGTCCATGGATGTGGTGCTATTTGTGCATGGATGTGGTGCTATCTATCCATGGATGTGGTGCTATCTATCCATGGATGTGGTGCTATCGATCCATGGATGTGGTGCTATCTATCCATGGATGTGGTGCTCTCTGTCCATGGATGTTGTGCTATCTATCCATGGATGTTGTGCTATCTATCCATGGATGTGGTGCTATCTATCAATGGAGGTGGTGCTATCTGTCCATGGATTTGGTGCTATCTGTCCATGGATGTGGTGCTATCTGTCCATGGATATGGTGCTATCTATCCCCTGTGTTCAGCCTATTTGCTAAAAGGCTTTTATCACAATAAGCCCAACAAAGTGCTCCTATATAAACCATTGGGGGGATTCCCCAAGACCAATGATAGTGGGGTAAAAACAAAAAGAGGTGTCTTCTGACTCTGACATAATCCTTCTCTGATGCATTCATGGTGGGGGGTGTTTAAGGAATATAAGATAATTTGTGAATTGACACCCAATCTGCTGAATTAGCAAACAGCAGACCAAACCACGGTGTGCACTGGCAATTGCAGTAGTAAAGGGGCTATCACTTAAAGATACAGTGCGTGGAGAGTTTTCAGACTCCAGAGATCCTCTGGGCTCAATTGTTAACTAGGGATCTCCTAGCATTCCCCTAAACAAAGTCTTAAGGACATAGGGCCCCGCAGTCCACATCCAAACCAAACACCCTTATCCCAAGTAACAGTTATGGAATTATTTGTTTTACAATATTAACATGAGCCAGTTGTACAAAAAATAATTTCTCTTTATAGGAAAACCAGCCATTTTAAGTGTAATGATTCTCACAAAAGATCAACTTTTTAATTTCAGTTAACTGAAAGATGCTTATACTGATAATTACTACTTAAAAGTCATGGAAGCTGGACCATTACAATGGCTTTTGAATACAGCATGCTTTGTACTAGGGGTAGGCAATGTCAGTCATGGACAGTCTAACATAAACCTGTATTTCTCTGCTGTGCATCAGAGTGTATGAGGCAGTTTATCTCACATGTAGAGAAATACTAAAATCCAGGACAAAATTCACACTTGGAAATAAATTGTATTAATTTAAGTTAATTTACACAACATCAACACCAAAAAATATTTAAAAAAAACTTGTTTAGTCCACCTTTGTCTTACCTGAAAATTGAGAGAAAATGTAAGAAGAAACTCATGGAGAGCCTTTAAATTGCAAATGTTATCTGATTTCCATTCAAATAGAGACAGTGGTACGGATCTATTGCTGTCCAGACCCCATAATTCCTATTACATATTAGAACAGAGGTATTGGAAATAAATGATGAAGGATCTGATTGGGGAGAATCCTGTAATAAAGTGCTGTGCTAACTGCTTCTCTTTTTTCCCCAAAGGAGCCTAGTCTAGTCTTCCCTAAAGGAATGCCATTTCTGGGCCAGCACAAGATAGACATGACACCCCTGTGCTTTCTTGTTCCCAGATTACGTGATACCCCTGTGACAAAGTTTCCTTGTTTGGATTGACTCATCCTCAGTGGATACCATTTTGTCTGTATGTTTTGAGCATTGTGTCAATGTAGATTTCTGTAGTTTTGTAATTCATATATTATGATTCAGTTATTGTTTGCAAGGACAGGTCTCAGATATCCATTGTGAAATTAGCACAATGGGATATCCTGCTGAGTGATTAGGTTAGCTGGCCTTCCTTTATTAATTACATTACCTTTTGTTACTTCGCACCTAGACTAATTGAATTACTGGGAGCATTGCCTCTTTTGAAAGTATACAAGCATGTTAAATATATTTCTGAGGGATGGCAATAGCTTTTTAATCACTTGTTACTATTCAGGTACCAGGGAATCCTACAATTGCTTTCTAGAATTGCATCCCTGCTCTCCACAGATCCTGAAGCAAGCCTCCTTCTAGGGAAAACTCTATCGATACACAGAAACCTGAAGAGGAGTGGACATAACTGGTGGGATGCCCTCATTGCACAGTCCGACTAGTCCCTCCTCATGACATTAACCCCAACCTGTCTTAATGCAATTTGTTTACACTGTAGTCAACATAAAAAACTTTTGGAATTTTTACAAAATTATTTCTAAATACATTAAATAATTTATCGGTCTACATTATTTAACTTTTTTAAATTTAAGTATCAAATTAAATTTAAAAAAGTTGCTTTGCATTGGCAAATTAATTTTCAGCAAGTATTAATTTGAGACAATAAAAACAGTGAATGATTCATAAAAAAGTTCATTGATAAACATATGTGAACATCTAAGTTTTAAACTCTAATGTTTTCAGCAAATTAAAAAGAGCTCATATATAAAGTTTCCTGGATTATGAATGCATCTGATAGAGGAGAATCAGTAGTGTATGAAAAAAAAAATCATGAAAAAATACTCAAATAAACATTACCAAACTCACCCTGATGTTTGCTACATCTCTTGAGTTTGCAAGCAGTTGCTTTTGTTACTTATAACCCCTCGATATCTCAATTCATAATTTGCTTTTGCCAATCACATGCAGCTAATACATTTTAATACATTGTAACAATCCGTGAGTGGCAGTTTGTGCAGGAAGGATTCATGAGATGTGTAGTCCCCCTGTAGAAGGAAGAAGGAGGAGCCAGACACTGATCTGTAGATCTCTGTATTGACCTGCTGCTGGCTTGAAGCTTAGTAAAGTGTAAAAATGAGCAATTTAAGCAATTCTGATGGGGTGTGGAAAACAAGATTTATTTTTAAATAAAATACGTTTGTATGTATATAGAATAACTCCATGTAATGTGTGTTTCTGATAAAAACAGCATGTGTTAGATTAGAAAAATCTAAAAACGGGGAAACTTATATATGCCTTTAATGCTAAAGAGAGTTAACGAACACATGTTGTTATCTGTTGTTCCTCTTCAATTCAAATTAATCTTTTGAATCTTACATTTACTCTATCTATGGAAGTTTCTTTAGAATGTAAGTCTACGAGTTTTCAATCTTGTAAGGTGCTTTAGGGAAAGCACTGTGTATATCTGATTTAAAGCTCAATAACAGGGTCTTCCATTATTTTCATTGTGGGGAAATTGTTTATACTTGTACCTAACCCCTGTATAGCGCTACTGAATATGTTGGCTCATTACAAATAAAGGATAATAATAATAATAATGTGTGAGCTTATTGTGAATGTGTCAGACAATATTACAAATGTATGGTAACATTTCATTATATAATATTATAGCATTACATATAGTATCACATAACATATAACATATATGTTATTACATATAATTCTAATAACTTCAGCTTTTCTGCTGGACAATTCTGTGGATTAGCACTGTTTAGTAAGCATGTCATACAACCTCATGTAGAATAGCACTATAGGACAGCAGCTGGTATTTATAATACATTGATCTGGGCTGTACAAGGTACAATGTCAATTAAAGGATAGCTGTAATTAGTATAAAAAGTGAGAGGGGAAAAATAGTATCCAGTCTTGGAACTGGTCCATATCCATTACTCTGATATTCAGTATCAGACAATTACCTTCTGCTTTTAACTAAAGCTTTTCAGGGTTTAAGTGGTTTGGTGATAGCCTACTCCATAATTATTGGTGGATTAAAGAAAGTGCTAATAAAGGATTTTGTCTAATCTTCTTTTAGTTGTTAATATTAATTGGCAACTCGTTTATTAATAATTAACTGGGAAATTTACATGAAGGTCTGCTTGTTAGTCGATTGTGTCTGCAGTATTTTTTTTTTCTTAAGGGAAAGTATTGCAGCTTTTTTAATGGTTCAGCACAAATTGGTAAGTATTATGATAAAAGCAGCATGTTGTCACCTCAAGAAGTTTATGGAGCAGAACATTTAATTTAGCTGTAATTTATTACACCAACCTAACAAAAAAATCATTCAACTTACTAAATAGTTATTAAAGGACAAAAAAGCATCTCTGAATCAGTTTCACAAGGTCACTTACTTTGGGCCTCATTCTAATGATGGCCGTAGGAGCTGCGTGGCCGCAAGCTACTTCCCTATTCTAATCCCATGCGGCCGACAGTTCCGGACGGTTTGCGGCTGGCACCCTGCTTTCCCTTGCGACCACCCCCGCCGCAGCGTACTGCAGGGAACAAAAGAGATTTGGTAGCAAGAAACCCCAAGACCCTATTCAAATGCTCCGATAACCCCTCCGCCAACCCCGCAAACACCCGAAAATGTCAGCAGCTTACTTGCACCCTGGCGCCGTCGCAAGGGCTGCGAAGCCCTCGTGACTGCTCCAACTAAGCCCCCCGCTGGCTGCAGGGGTCATGATCGTGAACCGATCGGGACCACTGCAGTGTCCCTACAGTGTCCCTACATCAGCCCTATAATGCAGGGGTCAGATCGAGACCCCTGCAGGGTGCACACATTAACCCTATAATGCAGGAGTCCCCATTGGGCCCCCAGCAATGTACACACATTAACCCTTTGCTGCAGGGGTCCGATCGGGACCCCTGCAGGCTCCCCAGATTAATCTCTTGCCTTGCTGAAGGGGTCCCGATCGTGACCGATTGTGACACCCTGCAGAATCTACAACATTTACATTTCCCACCGTAGGCTTGAATTTTGAATTGCGGAGTTGGAATTTCCTACCGCAGGTCCTTAAAGGGCCCAAGGCACACCAATGGTTACCCCCGAGCTGCGGGGGTACTATAAGTACTCCCCTGCACCTAAAATTAACTTCATCCCTCATGGGGGTCAATATAGACCCCCATGAGACTAAAATTAACCCCTTCAGTCCAATAGGGATCTATATAAGACCCATATAGGACACTATTAACCCCTAGGTTAACCCTACAAGTGCCACGAGGGTCCTCCAGAACCCTCATGACAAAGTCTAAGCACTACACTACACTATTAAGCCTAACTAGACCCCATTAACCCATACTAAACCCTATGTAACCCTAACTGGGCCTATTTAACCCCTTCTAGACCTATTTAACACTAACTGGGCCTATTTTAACCCTAACTGGACCTAATAACCTTAACGGCCTATTTAACCCTAACTGGGCCTATTTAACCCTAACTGGACCTAATAACCCTAGCTGGGCATATTTAAACCTAACAGGGCCTAATAACCCTAACTGGACCCAAAAATCCTAACTGGGTCTATTTAACTCTAACTGGGTCTATGTAAACCTAACTGGACCTAATAACCCTAACTGGACCTAATATCCCCAACTGGGCCAATGTAACCATAACTGGGCCTATTTAACCCTAACTGGACCTAATAACCCTATCTGGACCTATTTAACCCTTACTGGACCTAATAACCCTAACTGGGTCTATTTAACCCTAACTGGACCCAATAACCCTAACTGGACCCAACAATCCTAACTGGGTCTATTTAACTCTAACTGGGTCTATGTAACCCTAACTGGACCTAATAACCCTAACTGGACCTAATATCCCCAACTGGGCCAATGTAGCCATAACTGGGCCTATTTAACCCTATCTGGACCTAATAACACTATCAAGGCCTATTTAACCCAAAGCCTGCATCTAACCCAATCACATATGGGGATCTATAAAGACCCCCATAAGCCTCCATCTAACCTCATCACTTATGGATGTCTATACAGACCCCCATAAGCCTGTATCTAACCCCATCACTCATGGGGGTCTATACAGATCACCATAAGCCTCCATCTAACTCCATCACTTATTGGGGTCCATACAGACCCAAATAAGCCTCTATGTAACCAAATCAGTCCCATAAGGGTCTATGAAGACCCTCATAGGACAATGAGAACCCTATTATTAACCCCATAAGTGATATGAGGGTCCTCCAGGACCCTCATGACACAAAGTACAAATACTACATTACACTATCCTCCCAATAAACCACAAAATCTAAACATATTAAACTAAACATACTATATATTAAACTAACCTGTCCATGATGTCCACATCCTTCTCGTCTAGGGTTTAATGTATTGTAGATAGGGGTGATGTTTAATAGATGGGGTAATGTTTAATAGGTAGGGGTAATGTTTCTTAGTTAGGGGTTAATGTATGGTAGATGGGGATAATGTTTCATAGATAGGGGATAAGGTTTTATATATGGTGTAATGTATTGTAGTTAGGGGTATATTTGTAATGTAATTATTGATGTACAGTGATGTTATGTATATATGTGTATGTCTTTTCTTTGCAGGTGTGTAATATTTTTTTTTTTTGTAGTGGGGGTTGTGGTGTTCTTTTTTTAATTTTTTTAGTGGGGGGGTTGTAATGTCCTTTTATGTTTTGGTAACACAGTTTTTTTTATTTTGTGTAATTAGTGGGGTGGGGTTTAATAGGGGGTTAGGTAGGTAGTGTTAGGTATGTAGGGGTTACTAGGTTAGGGTAGAGGGGGGTTAGTTTAGATTTAGTGGTTTATTGGGGGAGAATAGTGTAATGTAGTGTTTGTACATAGTGTCATGAGGAGGAGGACCCTCATGGCACTTATGTGGTTAATAATAGTGTTCTCATTGTCCTATGAGGGACTTCATAGACCCTTATGGCTTATTGGGTTACATAGAGGCTTACGGGGGTCTGTATGGACCCCCATAAGTGATGGGGTTAGATGCAGGCTTATGAGGGTCTGTAAAGAACTCCATAAGTCATGGGGTTAGATGGAGGCTTATGGGGGTCTGTATAGACTTCCATAAGTGATGGGTTAGATGCAAGCTTACGGGGGTCTGTATGGAACCCCATAAGTGATGGGTCTGGATGCATTCTTATGCGTGTCTGTATGGACCCCATAAGTGATGGGGTTAGATGGAGGCGTATGGGGGTCTGTATAGACCCCCATAAGTGATGGGGTTAGATGAAGGCTTATTGGGGCTTGTATAGACCCCCATAAGTGATGGGGTTAGATGCAGGCTTATGGGGGTCTGTATAGATCCCCATAAGCGATGGGGTTAAATAGACTTAGATTGGACTAACTAGGCCTAGCTAGTGTTATTAGGTCTAGTTAGGGTTAAATAGGCCCAGTAAGGGTTAATATGTACAATTAGAATTGAATAGGCCTAGTTAGAATTAAATAGGCCCAGTTAGAATTAGATAGGCCCAGTTAGAATTAGATAGGCCCAGTTAGAATTAGATAGGCCCAGTTAGAATTAGATAGGCCCAGTTAGAATTAGATAGGCCTAGTTAGGGTCAGGTAGGCCCAGTTAGGGTCAGGTAGGCCCAGTTAGGGTCAGGTAGGCCCTGTTAGGGTTGAATAGAGTTAAGTATGGGTGAATGGGATATAGTTAGGGTTAAGGGGTTAATGGGGTCCTGTTAGGGTTAAATAGGGCCAGTTAGGGTTAATAGGGCCAGTTAGAGTAAAATACGCCCAGTTAGGGATAAATAGGCCCAGGTAGGGGTTAACGGGGTCCAGTTATGGTTAAATAGGGCCTGTTAGAATTAATTAGGCCCAGTTAGAGAAAAATAGACACAGTTAGGGTTAGATAGGCCCAGTTAGGGTTGAATAGGGTTAAGTATGGGTTAATGGGGTATAGTTAGGTTTAAGGGGTTAATGGGGTATAGTTAAGGGACTTATAGGGTTAACCTAGGCGTTAATAGTGCCAATAGGGGTATATATTGACCCCTATTGGACTGAGGGGGTTAATTTTAGTCTCATGGGGGTCTATATTGTCCCCCATGATTGATGGGATTAATTTTAGGTGCCGGGGGGTACTTATAGTACCCCTGCGGCAGGGGTTAATAGTTTTAATGATCTGCGAAGGGCAGGAAACTTGAATTTCTAATGCATTAAAGTATTGGCTAGGGGCGATGTGCCAGCTAGTCAATGTACTACATGTCATCCTCATGTCCCCCCTAATGTCCCCTATCAATTACAGCACTGTACAGTGCTGCATTGAATTTATATTTGAGGTTTTAGTTTGGTGGGCTTGTATTCTGATCTGCGGGCTAACGTCTGCGATCAGGTCAAAGCCAGCCAAAGCTAACGGCTGATTGCATGGCTTGCGATCAGCTATAGGAAGGGGTGTGCTGAAGTCCCTTTCCTTTGAATAGCAAAGTAGCTCAGGGGCCGCAGCACCCCGTAAGGGATCGCAGCGTTGTGGCCATCATTAGAATGAGGCCCCTTCTTAGCCTGTAACCAGATCTGGCAAATATTTGGTGAATTGATTTGATGTGATGGTGTAATACCACCAAGACACTCTTAAACACTTAAATCTATTTTTCACTTCACCATTAGCTAGCATTTAAAATACATGTGCAAACAGCTGCTAAACAAAACTTAGCCAGGAAACATAATTTAGAATGAGGCCCCTTCTTAGCCTGTAACCAGATCTGGCAAAAATTTGGTGAATTGCTTTGATGTGATGGTGTAATACCACCAAGACACTCTTAAACACTTAAATCTATTTTTCACTTCACCATTAGCTAGCATTAAAAATACATGTGCAAACAGCTGCTAAACAAAACTTGGCCCGGAAACATAATTTAAAAACACAGTTTACCTGGTTAATGTCCACTGCTGTACCCCTCCTTATCTCTCTAACTGTCCTGAGCACTACTGGGAAAAAAAAAACATTTCAACTTCGATAACCATTAATTGGGCAGGGTGGGTAACTTGGAGCATGCTCACTTTGGAGATACAGTTGGTTATGGGTTGTAGCTATAGCCCCTTATTCTACAGATCATGCTCCAGGTTACCATAGCTGCCTAATTCATGTTATCTCAGTTGAAATATTAGTTCTCTTTTTAAGCAGTGCTCAGGACAATGACAAGGATAGGAAGTGGTAACGCAGTGACCATTAATGACGGAAAGTTTTTTTTTATTACATTTTCTGGCTAAAGCTTTGAAGCAGGACATGTTAGCCCCGTCTGTCATATTTAGTTGACTCCAGCAATCCTTTCTTTGCACAGATGAATTTGGGAAGGGTTAACTCTCTTTCTGATTATGCTCTCTGCATGGAGCTGTTGCTGTGAGTCTGTTGGGAGTCACTGCCAGTGACTAATGTAAACAGACACTTCATTTATGACTTTTTTCTCTGAAAAAGGTACCTATTTCAAATATTCTGCTGGTGTCCACCCACTATAAGGTCAATGAGGGAAAGTGTCTTTGTCTACTTGTATACTGTATAATTGTTGTGTTAGAGTTATCCTTGGCAAAAAAAAAAACGTTTGCTGTTGGAACAGCGTGTCAATGATTATTCACTTATCAAACTTCATTGTTCTTAAAATGCTTTAGAACCATCTCTCATCCAAAACTCCCACACACCTTATAAACAAAAATTATTTTCCATTTCTTTGAAAATTAATATAATATTTCATATTGCTATTATGAATTATGAATTACATAAGAATGTTATATATATAGTCAATACATAATTAGTGGTCCTTTAAGGGCTCAATCACATTGCACCCCTTTCTACGCCAGTGGTTTAAGATTACATTTTTAAAAATAATGCAAAGTTAATCTAGATACATTGTCTAATGCCTAAACCAAACTGTGGGGTGTAGGACTTAGCTTAGGCCAAAATACCCTTCTGATATGGGTTATACTACCTAACCTTTTATCCTCATTTTGGGTACATAAAAAAGGGATATCCAATACTACAGTGCTCAAAACAATATAACATCTTGTAAACATTAATTAAGCTTAGTTAATTTTCATATAAATAATATTATTTCCTTTACCAATACAAAACTCAATGTTGCTGTTTATTGCTTTAATCATTCCTAACAACCACATTAGTAGCACCACCATGGGATAAAAAAACTGTGCCTGATCAAAAGCACCTCTTCACGTTTTAATGACAGTTACTGAGAAGAAGCAGATGGAATAAGAAAAATAGAGACATAATGAATACATATCATCCAGTTCTACAGTATTTGTTCTTATGCATCCTATATTGTTATCCTGAACCAAGACAGAACAGGGCAATGACTTCATACCATTGAATATAGTCATATATACTGTCACGACCCAGGAGTGAGGGGACCACGTACACCCGAAAATCTATGTCAGCTTACAGGAACACCCCTTGGATTGTGATGTATTAGGTTATGTTAGCACTCAGCCTTCTTATTCAGCTCAGGAACACCAGTTATCAGAATACAGGAACACAACAGCAGGTGATGATCCCTTTAAGATAGGAACCATCAGGGAAATCAGGATACCAGCAAGTGATTAGCTCAGTAAAATAACAAAAGTCTTTCCTCTAGAATGATACATACACAATGTTTATATAAGGTCGGGTCAAACAGAGCATAACTTTAAAGGAAACATGTCACGATCAACTGCTTGATTAGGCTTGAAAAGATCCTAGATCAATCCTACCCAGTAAAATCGTGAGAGTCCCAGTAGTATCCCTGCTAACTGGATATGGTCCAATATGAGGACAATGTCCACCAGGGAGCATCGATGATACAACAGAGAAGCAGGAACTCTAGAAGTTACTGGCTGTAACTATAAAACTTGCTAAAACTCAGGCAGTTTAAACCTTTAAACTACACAAGTCTAAATCTAATAATGACATTGTTATACATTTGCAGATTTATTTGTCATCAAATTTTGTGACAAATCTGTCTTAATATATATTTTTACCATTTAATTCATGGCAACAGGATTATTTCATGGCTCAGATATAGGATAACTGGCAGATTAATTGCTTTTTTTATTAGAGTCTCCTCTATCCATTACCTTATTTTCTTATTTTTCTTGAGATTGTGTGTTAAATCATAATGTCGATCTCTGCGCATTTTAATACAGAAAATTGATTTTGTGTGTCTGTCTGGTAAAGCAGGAAGGAAACTTGGAGACTGAAAGTTAGCAGCTAATATCCTCATGTTTTTAAAATAGTTTAATATTCTATAAAAAAATAGTATTCATAGACACTTGGTAATATCTGCAAAATATCAATGTTTATCAAGTTCTTATTTCAGTAACATTCAACAGAGCTTATTCAGAGTGGCTAAATATTATGCTGATTCAATGAAGTTGAAAGAAAAACATTGTTATATCTATATTAAAGAAATATTGCTTTTATGATACATGTACAGTGCCTTGCAAAAGTATTCACCCCCCTTGACTTTTTACCTATTTTGTTACATTAAAGCCTTAAGTTCAATGTTTTGTTAATCTGAATTTTATGTGATGAATCAGAACACAATAGTCTAAGTTGGTGAAGTGAAGTGAGAAAAATATATACATAAAACCATTTTTTTTAAATCGAAAACTTGGCATGTGCGTATGTATTTACCCCCTGTGTTATGAAGCTCCTAAAAAGCTCTGGTGCAACCAAATTACACTCAGAGGTCACATAATTAGTGAAATGATATCCACCTGTGTGCAACCTAAGCGTCACATGATCTGTCACACCTTTTTTGAACTGCCCCAGCGGATGCGACACCTAAGCAAGAGGCACCACAAACCAAACACTGCCATGAAGACCAAGAAACTCTCCAAACAAGTAAGGGACAATATTGTTGAGAAGTACAAGTCAGGGTTAGGTTATAAAAAATATCCAAATTGTTGATGATCCCCAGGAGCACCATCAAATCTATCATAACCAAATAGAAAGAACATGGCACAACAGCAAACCTGCCAAGAGACGGACGCCCACCAAAACTCACAGACTGGACAAGGAGGACATTAATCAGAGAGGCAGCACAGAGATGTAAGGTAACCCTGGAGGAGCTGCAGAGTTCCACAGCAGGGACTGGAGTATCTGTACATAGGGCAACAATAACCCGTACGATCCATAGAGTTGGGCTTTATGGCAGATAGGCAAGTAGAAAGCCATTACTTTCAGCAAAAAACAAAATGGCACGTTTTGAGTTTGGGAAAAGGCATGTGGGAGACTCCCAAAATGTATGGAGGAAGGTGCTCTGGTCTGATGAGACTAAAATGTAGCTTTTCAGCCACCAAAGAAAACACTATGTCTGGCGCAAACCCAACACATCACCTTACCCAAAGAACACCATCCCCACAGTGAAACATGGTGGTGGCAGCATCATGCTGTGGGGATGTTTTTCTGCAGATGGGACTGGAAAACTGGTCAGAGTTGAGAGAAAGATGGATGGTGCTAAATACAGGGATATTCTTGAGCAAAACCTGTATCACTCAGTGCGTGATTTGAGGCTAGGACGGAGGTTCACCTTCCAGCAGGACAATGACCCCAAACACACTGCTAAAGCAACACTTGAGTGGTTTAAGTGAAAACATGTAAATGTGTTGGAATGGCCTAGTCAAAGCCCAGACCTCAATCCAATAGAAAATCTGTGGTCAGACTTAAAGATTGCTGTTCACAAGCGCAAACCATCCAACTTGAAGGAGCTGGAGCAGTATTGCAAGGAGAAATGGGCAAATATCCCAGTGGTAGAATGTGGCAAGCTCATAGAGACTTATCCAAAGTGACTTGGAGCTGTGATTGCTGCAAAAGGTGGCTCTACAAAGTATTGACTTTAGGGGGGTGAATATTTATGAACATTGACTTTTTCTGTTATTTTGTCCTATTTGTTGTTTGCTTCACAATAAAAAAAAAAAAAAACGTCTTCAAAGTTGTGGGCATGTTCTGTAAATTAAATGATGCAAATCCTTAAACAATGTTAATTCCAGGTTGTGAGGCAAAAAAAATGAAAAATGCCATGGGGGTGAATACTTTTGCAAGGCATTGTACATGTAAAACACTTTTTTTTGTGGTATCTGAAGGAGGATACTTATGGTACTTAATGCTGCTTATAACTTTTCATAGCACATATTTTACCATCAAAAGGCATGGTGTCAGATTATAGGAATGAAACTGTACATAATACATATATAGAATTACACAGAACACATTTAACCTTATCCATGCCATCATGGCTACAACAGTCCCTATGTCCATGTAACCATGACACAATATTTTACAAAATGGGGGGGAAATACTTTACACAGTACACATCACACAACTATTGCCAGCCTGGAGCCTATAGCTATTTAACAGCTCTACAGTCCAGGGTCCCCTTGGGCATGACAAATAGTATTAGGGTGACTTATGACAAATGCCCCTGATTCAGAACTTTGTTCCAGGAAATGACCTCTGTTTTGTATATATCCAGAGAGTATGTTCAGTCCAGTATGTGTTGTGGTTCTGGATACTCAAATACAGAGGTTTGGAATTTTGGTCTCGGTGCGCCAATCTGACTCAGCTGTGCACAAAGGAAATACTGAAATCCAGGAGTGTATATCGAATTTGCATATTTCTGCACTAATAGCCCAGCTGCCAATTAAGGGCAATAGTGGATTGATATGACTGACTTTGACATGCTGTGTGTGTACTGGCTCTGTATATAGTGTGTATTTATTGGGCAACTGATGGTTACAGATATACCCGATATCATTATACAGACTTATTACTGAAGCAAGGTTCTCCTTCTTCATCCTACCTTGTTTGGTGAGAATGCCCTATGTCTACATACATGTCATTGCGTATAATCATACTGTTGTGATAAAACAAGTCCCAATCAGGAGTATGTAGTCATTATATTGTACACCAAAAATTATTTTTATCACGTATGCTAAATATTATGTACTTTTGCTGGCTATAGATAAGATTCTCATAATATCTGTTTTTGTAAACCATTTTAAAATTGTTAGGTTTCATATAAAATCTGATTATCTTAATAATAGCAATCTCTTTCTTATTTTATAAACATGAATATAAGAGGACCTTGAAATACAGAGATCAAAACTATTAATATAAAAGCAAAGCCATCCAAAATATGAGCAAGAATCCTTTTACTTACTATCTTCAAAAAGCCTTACAAGCAGACTTTCAGATATTTTCCTTTGTAATAACCAAATCAAATTTATGGATGCAGTATTGTTTCAGAATTGCAATGTGGAACATATCTAGGGATTGAAGCTACTAATTAACTTTCTTCCTGAAGACTGAGATTTGATCTTTTTTAAATGAATTCTAAAAATTCTATTAGATAGTAGCACGCTTCTCAGATGAGGTGTCTAGTCTTTTTTCAGCTTCCATAAATCAAGTTGTGGATATTATGTGTAAACCTCCATTATAAGGCTTAAAGAATAGATTTAAAATATTCTGGCTGTATTATAGTATCAGAGGAATTCAGGAGAGATACAGGTCAGTTATTTTAGATGCTGAGGAAGAGGGTTATGGAAATGAAGAGGAGTGATATTGAAGATGAGGGCATTACATGAAGAATATAGCAATTTACAAAAAATGATCTTATCTGAATTAGCTGTGCTAACAGAAATTAACTGTTCAATGCATCTTAGTAAAATAGAAGTTTGGTCTAAAATTAAAAGAGTACTATAGGTCCCTTAGTTACAGTGCTCCCTTTTGAAGACCAACATTTTATAATGGGCAAAATGTTGTTTAGATATAGAGGTAGATAGAAGATATGAAGGATCTTGTTTCACACCCAGTCTTTTTTACCTTGTTCAAAATCTCTGATCACAGTTAAGCAGCTTTCTTTTGGTCCAGAGTGTTTGCATCCTCATTATATACTTAACATATATCTTGCTGAAGACGTTATGCTGTATTCTGAAGAGCCAAATCCAAGATGTTCAATACTTGATGTATCAACTGGAAATCTAGGTATCTTCCTAGACCCCAATGATATCCATTCAAATTATATCCCAGGTGCTTGCCTCATCTCAAAATACTGTCCAAACTGTCATCTTTGCTCTGTTAACGACCTTCTTATTTCCACCTCTTGTCACTCACTCCCACCTTCAGGACTTTTCTTGCACTGCCCCGACTCTTTGGAACTTCTTACCAGGCCCTGAGACTATCTTCCTGCCTCATAACCTTCCAAAATTCTCTAAAAAACATATATTTTGAAAGAAGCGTTTCTCCTTCAGCCTCAATATGCACAACTGTATACTCAACAATAGGACATTGCTTTCACACAAAGAATCTACAGTTTAACACACAGAGACCTCCTCTGTCATCAGCCTACTGCCTTACTCACAGCAATCTTGCATCTATCACCCTCCAGTATCACTCCCCGACCTTACCTTCTAGATTGTAATCTCTTAAGGGTAGGGCCACTCTTCTGTTGCACCAAGCTGTCTGCTGTCCTTAGAATGTGTTTATAACTTTGTAATTTGCTAATTGTATATACCTCTACAGAAAAAGTTGTTGTTGTTTAATAAATAAAAAGTCATAATAATGGTATTACACCCTACATCTTACAGACTTCTACAAAGTTTCCTTCTGTAAACTCATGGGTAGCTGGCAACCTCAATGGTTATGTGAAGTCTTTGCTTCTGACCCAGAGTGCTGGAGCCAGAAAATAAATATCCCTATGACTCGATTGCTCTCACTCTCACAATTCTCCTTAGACTTACAAACTGCAACAACTTTCCATTCCAAGAATTTTGCAAAGTTCCATACTACTTATAATATCATCACAAGCAAATCCGCGTCCTTCTTAGGGGCAAAGGAATATACTATAAGCTATTTTTAAAGAGAATACTAACAAATATTATTATTATTATTATTATTATTAATCTTTATTTATAAAGTGCCGACATTTTCCGTAGCACTATTTACAAAGTAGAATATAGTACAGTGGGTACAATTAGCAAATTACAAAGGTATAAAAAAAATTCTAAGGTAGGTAGAAATACAAGAACAGGTACAATGCAATACAAATATGAAACAAATGGATCAACGGACAGTTTGGTGCAACAGAAGAGAGGTCCATACTCTGAAGAGGCCAAAATCTAGATGGTACGTTAGGGGTGTGATAGGGAGCATGATGGGTGTAAGATGGCAATGATTAAAGCAGATGTAAGTGTAGATCTCTAAGTGTTACACTGCAGATTGTGTGAGAGCAATTTTAGGCTGTACCACTCTATGGGCTGTATGTCTAAAGAACAACTGTGTAACCGCTCTAGCATTTTTACATGAATATCGATTTATGGTCCTTTAAGGACCCAGTGAAATAGTCATCCTTGCTGGCTGCATTCAGCATTGCAGACTTGGCTGCATATCTGAGCATGCTCACATGGATTGGGTAACCTATTACAAAATCATACTCTGAGGAACCTAGCTTCAATCCTGAGGGTGTTAACGTCACCTGCAACAGTTTTATCAAATTCCAAGCTCGTAGCGGCACCGGTACACCCTCAAAGCCTGCGCGCATGAAATTCGGTGGAGTTACAGAGCTATTAAATTAGCCAAGCCCACAACAGACGTGGCCGACATCCAAACCGGTAAACCATTCTTACGCATGTAAGTTACGTGTTGAGACAGAGCCAATAGTAAAAGAGATCGTCATCATTACGTCACTGAAAAATGGAGGTTAGATTTCAATCCCTTATAGGGTTGAATTACGAGTTACGATCGGACCCGCATTCCAGAAATAATGCAATATTAATAAATCAGTAAATATGATATTCAAGTCCATGCAAGTTCTATTATATGTATTAACACATTGATTGCTTGGTCGATATAACACAGAAATTAAACAGAAAAAAAAAGTATTTTATATTTCAGATTTGCAAGCTTGAGAATATTGCGCTATTAATTTTAATACCTAGCATCAATTTCCCTTTAATTCTAAATACAGTAGTGTGTTGATATGTGCATTTACGGATAGGACTTTAACCCCCTTGCGGGTCCTCTCTAGTACCCGTAGGCTTTTTGTCTCCATTTGCGGGTTACGGATTTGAACGCCAGTGGATTCATAGCAATTTAATAGTGATTTGCGAATGTAACATTTACTGGCTTGACAGATCAAAGGCTTTGTGGCAACAGAGTTCCGATTTCAAGAGCCCGTAGGGTTTTTTCCGCCTGTAACCCGCAGACTATCTTCCTGCCTCATAAGCTTCAAAAATTCTCTAAAATACATATGATTTTAAAGAAGCATATCTCCTTCAGCCTCAATATGCACAACTGCATACTCAACAACAGGACCGCATGTAACCCGCAGATCATTTGCGGGTAGCTGTAAGAGGCCAATGTAATATCCGTAAGTGTAGCGGGCTCCGTTATGGGCTACAGGTTTTCACTCGGGGGGAATTTATTAGGGCTGAATAAGTTACAAACATCCTCTAAATTTTTCTATATTCTCATCACTGCAAAATTAAAAGTCACTGTTTCTTTTCTGTCTACAGAACCTGAAAGTAGCAGCAAAGAGAGTGCACTGCCATTTGAGTATGTGTGACGGTCTGATTGCTGTCCTTCAGAACCAGCATGAAGCCCCACACAGCAATTGGCGAAGACTGAGGATTAATTGGATTTTATAAACACTATGCCTTCCCATGCTTTTAAAGTACAGTATTGTGTGTTTAATTGCTACTACGGCCCTAATAAGTGTTTGAAAAATCCCTTACAAGTCCTATTTTGTACTGGTAATATTTTTGACAGAAATTTGATATTTTTTGCAGGTTATTTGCGAGCTAGAGATATGGGTCTAATAGAATATCAATTTTGTGTAATTAATTAATTAGCAATCGTAATGTTCGAGCTGTTCTAAACCAATGGAGTTCTAAGCAAGAATTTGCGGCTTTGCCTTGCCCGTAGTCATTGTGGGTGGGTAACTCGTAATCGGATTGTGAGTAGCTATAGTATTCTATAATAATATGTGGCAATTTTAGAGCAGTTCTAAGTGTGTATAAATGTATGAATTGGCCAATAGAATAGGGCCCACAGCTTTCAGAGAATAATTTGAAAAAAATGTCTACTTAGGAGAACATAACTTTCCGATCCAAATATGTTCTTGCTTTGATACATTTGAAGAAGAAACATCTTTGGCTCTCAAATGTTTTTTAGCTTATCTACAGAATATTTCAACTGAACCCTTTTTGTAAATATATATATATATATATATATATATATATATATTATATATATAAATATATATATATATATAGAGAGAGAGAGAGAGAGTTGAATAATCAGAGTATTGCAGTGAATAGTGATACCTTTTTTATTGGACAAACGTATTCATAAGAAAGCAACGAGCTTTCGAGAGAGCTCACCGCTTTATTATGAATACGCTTGTCCAATAAAAAAGGTATCTCTATTCACTGCAATACTCTGATTACTCAACTGGATTACTGGACATTCACAGCTACCTCACTCTTCACACACATATATATATATATATATATATATATATATATATAGAGGTGCTGCACATACAGTATTTGGAAAACTACACCAGCTTTAAATTACTTAGATATATGTCAAATCATATTGGTATATAACAACACAATATTACATATATTCCCCCCTAGAAGAGTGTTGGAGAGTAAAATGAGTCTTGCTGACAGAGAGTAAAAAAGACCATTTTATTTGTTAGACTGTTATTTAGACTTGCTTGCACAAAGCTTAAGAGCGTTAGATGCTTACTTTGAGGTTAGTTGATGGGATTAGTTGCTTCTTTTCTTGAGATTCTCATTTCAAGGACTCTCTGCTTTTATAACATACTTTAATCCTGGCTTTAAATATATCTTTTGCTTAAAGGGATTACAGGATGTTTGATATTACAATTTAAATGGATCAGTAGGGAGAAATAAATGATTGATCCTGGAACTATTGTGCTGATCTGTTAATGTGCCACATAATGCCTCTGAGCAAACCAGTGAATAAAAACAATCAATAAGCAGGTTGTAACAATGCATCGCGCTCCGAGCTTCAGCCAGACTTATTCTGACACCTACAGAAGGCCTTATCGTTTACTCCTTATGAGCACATAAATATGTCCTTCTAACTTGTAATAATCTAATCCAGTTTTACAAAGAATATAAAACATTTGGAATTGAAAGAGCATTAAACTAACACTGTAACAGCAAATAATGTGTGCTAAATAAAATACATGTGCCTGAAAGAGACTCAGAACTCATGTGTACTGCCCAATCATGTAAAATAAACAAAGTCAAATAGAAAGTGTCTATTTTTTTATTTGAAACTCTTTTCACTGGTTTATAGTTATTTTAAATGTACTTACCTTTGAGATTAGAATATCTAAAGACCACTAGCTGATATATTCCGGTTACATCAACAAGGGGAGGGAATTGTCATCAGTAGAGTTGTGATTTTCAGCCCTGGCAGATACATTGGAGACTGGGAAGCTCCCCAAAGCTGTAGATAGAGATTTCTGCGGGTTCTGTCTGAGATATAAAAACTATTATAAAACTTTGAAATATGCTTCAATTTTAAAACATAAAAATAGTTATAGTTATGCTCTGTTTAATGATGCAGAGAAGTATTGATGAATTTCATGTTGGTGTAAGCATGTAAACATGAATCTATGTATTTAAAATATTTTAATAAGTAAACAAAACCAGTACATTCTTCATTATTTAATTTAATTAACAGTGGAAGTCTCCATTTTTGGTTTCTGCTAATCAGATTCTGCAGATGGAAGGAGACAATGCTGAAATGCTTCTTCAATTGAAATATGAAAATACAAAGAACCAATGCTTTCAATAAGACTAATGGAAATCTAATTAGTTTACAAGGCCTAACCTGTTTGGAAAGCAAGCAGTTCAAGAAAGGCTTTAGCTGCCAACCTCAAAGAATAATTGCAAGTTATTTAATGCATTAAAGATGTATTTTTATATATCACCCATTATTAAGTCTAGATCTTCAGAACACCATAACACAGGACCCCCGTGTATAGAGGGTTAATGTGTAATGCCACAGAGGTCCTTATAGGGCCTTCAGAGCATTAGAGATAATGGTTTATGCCATGGGGTCCATTTACGTACCATCAAGGACCTTTAATGTCCTTGTTTCATGGGGTTTATTTTTAGTTGTCTATTGAGACCCCCATAGTCATTTATAATGGGGTTCAGGTGTGAGCAGGGAAGCACAGGGATTGGTTGTGAGCAGGGAAGGGGATTGGTTGTGAGCAGGGAAATGGATTCAGGGGTGCTGTTCAGTGCACATTAATATTTTCCCTTATATTACGAGTTACAAGTCATACATTTTATGCGAGTGCTAAATAAAGTTAAAATTAAATAGCAAATTAGTGTAAATCTTTAAAAAAGTTACTCATAATATTCCGGATGTCAGAAACCCAATTTGAAAGCATACCGTAATTTGCAAGTAAGGGTTGTTCTCACGCATTACAAGTAGCTCACCCGCAAATCTTGAAATAAGGGTCAACAGTTAGGTAAAGTTATTACCACTTTTTAGTAGTGTAACCTTATGAAATAGAGAATTGAATGGAGCCCTAAGTAAGTTTACATTTTCTTTTAAAAATATGTTCAGCTCTTATTCTTTGGCATTGCATTCACAAGCAATGTGTCTTACAAAACAACTTGCATAAGTGGTCCTTTAACCTCTTGTTCTACCATTTTGGTTAGAATGATTTAAAAAACTTTGCAACAAGTAAATTCTTGCCTGGTTTGCCTATTCTACATCTTTTTGATCTACATTTGGTTCCTTGCAACCGGAGTCTTCTGTATTGTAGGTTTTAAACATGCTTTATATTTTTTTGTTTCGTCAATTTGTCATTTGCTCAAACCAGTCATCAAATGATGTTCAATGAACCCAGGTCACCAATTCATTATATTGAATGCTTAATATATTTTCACATTCCACTGCACTGAATAATCAAACAATAGACATTGAAGGTCATGCATGAATCATATAGTGAAATTCTATTGTCCAAAATAGATTTAAAATCATATATTCATAAAATGAATCAATTTCTTCACAGTTATTATAATAAATAATTAGTCAGCAATAGTTACACCAAAATGCACAATTTGCTTGAAATGAACAGTAACACCTACATAATGTCATTATATTGAATATGACAAAAATGAAAATATACTCCATTAAGATGGTTCATTTCCATTATATTCCTCTATCAGTACCAAAACACCTGCAGTTATGCATTCACAGTTCTTTTGATTAAGTGGTATTTGACATGTAGGTGCTACAGGCAAAAATAATTTATTAAGATGTGGGGAAATCTCTATTTGGACTGAAGAATACATTTTTCTCAATAATCCCACACAGATGTCATTTGGTCTAAGATAGGGTGGAAGCTTTTTTTCATTTCCAGAATACCAAACTAATATTTTGACACACATCTTGGAACACTTACATACTGATCTAAATAAGATAATATTGAAAAATAGTAAAAATATTGAAAGAAAATAAGTGTTTCTAGCAAGCAAAAGAAGTAAAATGTAATATAAAATAAGATGTATTCATTCATTAAAAAGTAACAATGTTATCTTGTAAAAGGAAATTTGAAGGGGATTCTAAATAGTGTATAATTTATCTTATTAGTGCGAAATATATTATTAATATCACAATTCATATTTTATTAATTGTGAAAAAATGTTTGGCTTGTTATCACTGGTTTTAGGTTATTCTGTTTTTTAATGTGATTTTGTTGAATTAGAAAGCTAAATGACTGGGAAATTCTATGTTACTATCAGTGATAAAAAAGGGGAATCAGGTAAAGTCCCAGTTATGGTAGAAATAAAAATGTACATAAAAATAAAAATGTAAGTTAGTTGTTTTTAACAAACTATTGATTCTATTTTCTGTTTTAACCAAGAATTACTTCACGAGATGATACCAGGCTTATTATCTCAGGTCATTAAATAATAAAGTGTGGGGGGAGGGATTAGAAGAAAAACCATTCCCAGTTGGGTGATGCATCATAATTACAGAGGCTTATAAGTATTACATCCTCTGACATTATTCAGATTCAGTAGAGGGGTCATGCCGTGATTTTTGTACATGGAACTCTTGCACTTTAATATTACTGTTAACTGCTACAGTATTTCCATTGGATTGCTGCTTACATCCTTCTACATCTAAAACAGTACATATTAAAATATATGTTCAGTGAAATGAGAGATCCAATTCTCTCAGGATGAGCTCAGCTGGAAGGTTGCCAGGTTTGAAAATTAGTATTACAAAATGCCCTCATCAGCTTAAATTTAAGGATGAATTACATGAGATTTTTTTAATTGTAAACAGATTGCCATTATCTGTGACCGCACAAACACACAAAGACTGAATGAAGCTTAGCATTTACAACCTAATAAAAAGAACTATCTAAATATCAATCCTACTTTTCTGAAAGATATATTGTCCATGTTGCTCTCCCATATACTTTCCAAAAGCTCATGGGTTTATCATACAATCTGAAAGAGTAAGATAACATGCTGTAAAAAACAAATGTTTTAGCTAATATAATGGCTTTCACCTCAGTCATTGTCCAATTATCTCTGGCGGTTTTTGTTGTTTATTATATATCTGCATCTTTGTATGTATTCTTCTTCTTGTATTCAATATATATATAAAAATCTGGGTGTAATTAGCGGGTTTTTAGTGTATGTGATGTATGTTTTCATCTAACTGTAATATAGTGTAATGCGTTTTTTATTTTGTGTCATTCTAGGTTTTTTTATTTTCAGTAAAAAAAAAAAAATTATTTTGTGTAATTCTAGATTTTTTTATTTTCAGTAAATTATGTTTTTTATTTTGTGTAATGTAGATTTTTTTCTGTAATGTATTTTTTTCAGTATTTTTTGGTAATTAGTGAGGTTACAGGGATTTTATTAGGGTACTAGGTAGGTAGTGTATTGGGTTAATAGTGTAGAGTGGGGGTTAATAGTGTAGAGGGAGGTTAATAGGGTAGAGAAGGGTTAATAGTGTAGTGTTTAGACTTGGTGTCATGAGGGTCCTGGAGGACCCTCATGGTTGGGATATATAGGGGTCATCCTGGAGTGAAGGGGAGGAGTCTATACTATGGGGTGGAGTCAATGAAACAGGAGGGGCCCGGTCTCTGTCTTCTGTCCCCCCAACTTGGAAGGTCACCAGCCGCCACTGATTTATACGGCTTATGATTGGCTTAAATATGTGTCAATCATATTTCAGCCAATAACAATTGAATATGTCAGGTCATTCTTCTCAAAATTGCCTGGGAAAGAAATTGAACCAATTAGAATCCACAGGTTGAAAGACCTTGTCAATCTGTGAATTCTGATTCAAATATGGGTTGGGGTTAATTTTTAGCTACCACCGAGGTCCTCCTTAGAGGAGGTTGACTGTTAGTTGTAATGGAGGTCTATGGAGACTCCCAAGGTTGTAATTAGACAGTAGGGATCCTGGGCTAGCAATTGAGAGGAGGGAATCTCCGGGGTCCCCCTCAGCTTGACACGTAAACCAGCAACTTTAAATATTGGAATTGAGCCATTAGTTTGCTTACAAACTCACAGTCATACAGCAGTTTGTCAAATTTTATATTGTCATACAAATGCTACATAATGAGTTGGCGATATATAAATATATATATATATATATATATATATATATATATATATATATATAAATAAAATAAAACTATAGATATTGTGGTGGTCCAGGAGTAAGGGCTATTACTGCCCAGGGCTACCTGCTATAGACTACAGGTTAACTATATATATATATATCACTATATGGTGATTCCATGATTAAGCCCTAGGAAGGGCGAAACGAGCCGTTGGGACTTCTTTTCTACACATAAGATAAGTGCAGTTGCTCTGTTTTCATTTATTGAACAGAGAAATGTTTGAATATTCTCACTTTAGTGTAAAATCTCTTTAGTGTGTAGCTTTGTATTTTGGGAGGAACACCACTTGGAATTGCATGTTATGCTTTAATGATTATGTGGTGAATCTATATGGAAAACACTGGCAATGTTTTTCCATCTGCCCTTTATTAAATAATTAATATTCTCACATTTTCTCCTTGATAGGTATATTGACCTACAACTAATCTTACTTTGTATTAGGTCTGCTTTATACCATTAATTTAATTGTTTCCAACCTATGGGCAATTGCACTTACCTTGTTGTGTTTGTTTTTTTGGTTGTCATAGACAACTTATGGTTTTAGCTATAGTTATAGCTCCCCAAGGATTAAGCAATTTATATTGCCATATGAGGGAAGCGATCACCTATCTCATAGGATACTGGTAACAACAGCTTCTAGACAGGCGGAATATATTTGGGCGGTTATATGTCTCTCTCTTCTCTATTTATATATTGATATTTAGAGTGTCATTAGTATTTCTATTCCGTCCAGTGTGTATTATACGTTTGAGATTACTATTGGTACTTACTATAGCTTTAACCTTATCCACTCCAGTCATTTGCATGATTCCTATTTTTTACACTATTTCACTACTACAGGTTAACTACCCACAACCGATGGGTTCTTGGAAATCTCTGCACCAGCACCCTGATATCTGGCTTCTGTATCAGTCAAAGTCTCTCCATCATGAATCCGCATTTCCAGGAGTTCCATTAACCTTCCTGTGGTAGTGACCAGGACAGGTTACTTGTAGGGTGGAGATAGGTTCAGTATTGCAGCCACCAGGAACCAAATAAAGAGACTGTATGATTTCTATATGTCTCTCAGAGAACTGATTTATTTTTGAAAAGTCAGCAATATTTATAGCAGTTAGATACAGAGGGGGTGCATACAATACAACAATGACAGGGAGTGGCAAACAAAAACAGGAGATTGACTCCACATGGGGTTTAACATTAGCATTCTGTCTGGCACCTAGGCCAACCTCCAATACACACATGTTGTGTCTGGCTGTCTAGCACATCAGAGATGTAATTTACTTATTTGGAAACCAATTGGACAAAACAGATTACACTACAATCACTGGTTCCTTTCTGTCTACATTGTAGACCTATATTGTTTAACTGTTTAATGACCATTTAGTTAAAGTTTAAACACAACACAGAACACAATATTATATTACATGGGGAATTACATATAGTATACAGGATAATTAGGACATATGCCATAAGACCATAGGAAGCATGGTGGTACACTATGGCCCTATGTTTGGGGCAATTCACCCCACCACCCACCTGCCCACATTTACCATGTGGCAATATAATTCCCCTACCCATTTTCCATTGGGGTGGTATATCCTCTATGATGGCTCAATGCACCAAGATCCAGGCCCTAAAAAGTGGCCCATGAAACACACACACATATATATATATATATATATATATATATATGTATATATATATATATATATATATATATATATATATATATATATATATATATATGTGTGTGAACATAAGAGACCATTAATGCATAGTGCTACAAATGTCTCCCTGCAATAGAAGTCATTATTCATTGTGCTGATGAGAATAGAGACATTTGTGATTGTACTATCCACAAAAGACAAAGCCCACCTGGAGGCCCTGGGGCTGTGAGTGACCTATAACAAGGCCCAGGGCTGCAGGACCCCTGTGACGAGTCCCTGGGGTGGAGGAGGCAATGGGAATAGAGAGAAGGAAGGAAGAGAGGGAGGGAATAAAGAGGAGGGAGGAAAAGAGAGAGAGACCTCCTGTATGGCTGTGGGAGCTCCCACAGCAGTCCTAAATTGGTCGTTGGGCGTTTAAGTGAATGTCCCTAACCACATTATGCAGCTGCTTCATTCTGATTGGTTGATGCTGCAGCTGACAGATACAATACAGATACAATTCCTAGCAAAGTGCATGTAGGCTCACCAAGAGCAAGCGGGACAGCATTACAATACTCTACATTATATATAGCAGCACTAGGGAAAGTCACCAGGCAAGGGTGGAGGCACACAAAGGGTTATTTTAAGTGATAGATGCATATTTTTAATAAAATCATATGAAAGAAGACATGAAAGCTGATATACAGATATAATAAAAAGGTATTCTTTATATAAATGTAAATTACAATATTAAAGTGATAGATACATTTTTTTTGGGGGGGAGGGGTTGCCCATTTGCCCCTATGCACCAGCCACCCCTGGTAAAAATGTATATTTAAGGAAGAAAAGTGTGGTAAAAATAATTTGTGGTGCAAGAGCTCTGTTAGAATTTTTCCCTATAACCCACATCCCTCTCCCTATCTCTCTCCACCTCTCTCCCTCCCTCTATACCTCTCTGTATCTCTCTTTCTCTCCCTCCCCCTCTCTATATCTCTCTCTTCCTATCCCTCTCTCTCCCTATTTATCCTCACTCTCTAATCCCTCCCCCTTCTCTCTCTCTATCTCTCCCTTTCTCTCTCTATCTCCCTTTCTATCATTCTCTCTCTAGCTCTCTATCCCTCTCTCTCTATTTCTCCCTTTGTCTCTCTGTATCTCCTTCTCTATCCCTCTCTCATTAGCGCTCTCTCTATGCCTCTCTCTATCCCTCTCTCCCCCATCTATCCCCCCTCTATCTATCCCCTTCACCCTCCCTCTAATCCCTCTGACCCTACCTATCTATCCCTTTTTTTCTATCTACCCCCCTCTCTTTCTCTCCCCCTCTCTCTCTATCCCTCCTTTATCTCTCCCCCTCCTCTCTCTCTCCCCCTCCTCTCTCTCTCCTCCTCCTCTCTCTCTCGCCCCATCCTCTCTCTCTCCCCTCTTCTCTCTCCCCTTCCTCTCTCTCTCTCCCCCCTCCTCTCTCTCTCCCCCTCCTCTCTCTCTCCCCCTCCGCTCTCTCTCCCCTCCTCTCTCTCTTTCCCCTCCTCTCTCTCTGCCCCCTCCTCTCTCCCTTCCCTCTGCTCTCTCTCTCCTCTCTCTCTCCCTCCTCTATCCTTCCTCCTCTCTGTCTGCCCCTCTCCTCTCTACCCCCCTCCTCTCTCTCTCTCTCTCTCCTCCTCCTCCTCTCTCTCCCTCCTCTCTCCCCCTGCTCACTCGCCCTGCTCTATCTCTTCCTCCACCTCTCTCTCTCTCCCCCTCCTCTCTCTCCCCCTCCTCTCTCCCTCCCTCCTCTCTCTCTCTCTCCCCCTCTTCTCTCTCTTTCCCCACTCCTATCTCTCTCTCCCCTCTTCTCTCTCTTATCCCCTCCCCTCTCTCTGCCCCCTGCTCTCTCCACCTCCTCTCTCCCTTCCCTCTCCTCTCTCTCTCCCCCTCCTCTCTCTATCTCTCTATCGCCATCCTCTCTCTCTCTTCTCTTCCTCTCTCTCCCCCTCTTCTCTCTCTTTTCCTCCTCTGTCTCTCCCCCTCCTCTGTCTCTCCCCCTCCTCTCTCTCCCCCGCCTTCCTCTCTCTCCCCCTCCTCTCTTTTTCTCCCTCCTCTCTCTCCCCCTCCTCTCTCCCCCTCCTCTCTCTCTATCTCTCACTCCTCTCTCTCTCTCCCCATCCTCTCTCTCTCCCTATCCTCTCTCTCTTTCTCCCCCTCCTCTCTCTATCTCTCTATCCCCCCTCCTCTCTCTCTCTATCTCTCTCCTCTCAAACTCTCCTCTCTTTCCCCCCTCTCTCTATCTCTCCCCCCTCCTGTCTCTGCCCCTCCTCTCTCTTTCTCCCCCTCCTATCTCTCTCCCCCTCCTCTCTCTCTCTCTCTCTCTCTCTCTCTCTCTCTCTCTCCCCCTCCTCTATCTCTCTCCCCCTCCTCTCTCTCACCATCTCCCCCCTTCACCCACCTGAAGAGGCCCGCGGATAGGCCCGGCTGGGGAGGGCCGCGGGTGGGCACGGCTGGAGAGGGCCGCAGGTGGGCCAACTAAGGCAACTAATTGGGAATGGAAATGGGAAAGTTGTCAGTTGATTTTAAGAGATTTTTCTCATAGGTCACAAAGAATTATGTGTGTATACCGGTGCTTGTTAAATTGCTGTATTATTTTGAATACTTAATTTAGAGTAGAAAAGGAAATCAATAATTTTTTAAGCACTTCTGACCTGGGTAGTGATATAGCTTAAAACTTAAAATGAAAACTTAACTTTTGTGATTGCATATATAAAAATATGGGCCTTGTGTCATCACCCTCTGACCACCTTACGCCTATGGATTATTTATGTGGTTGTGGGATTGGGCTCAGTAGTTTTACAGTATGTTTTATGGTTATTTAATATGTTATGTTATGTTGATTACCCAATGTACGTTAATTATTGTATGTTATGTTGCCTCTGTGAGTGTGCATCACTTATGGAGTTAGAATCCGTATGTTGCATGTTTGGTTCATGAACAGGTAACTAATTTACAATGTAGTGATGTAATCTGTAACTGTCATGTTAAGAAGCTGTCAGTTATTAAAGTTCGCTCTAATGGTTGATATATAACAAGTTGTATCTGTAATTTTAGAGGAAGATAGAGATGAAAATGTGTATTACTTTGCTAAGCCTGCTTTTTGTCTCCTGTGTTCTTGAGGTCCTGAGCCAGTTCCTGCTATAAGTACTGATATTACTAGAACCCAGATCATCCAGGGGTGCTCCTGTAACAGTAAGCAAGAGGGTTAGGGGTGATCCTGCCCCCCCCCCCCCCCCCCCGTCACCACTGGGTCATAGCATCTTAAAAAAAAAAAAAAAACTGCACCAAATAAAAAATATCTCACATAGTAAACCAAATCCCTAACAAGAGAAGCAAGATGTTTGTTTTTCTTGATAAGGCTTAATATCTCTGTTGTTCTTTGTATATAGGTATTAATAACGTAACATCTCCTATAGTTCATCTGCTCTTCCAAGAAAACAAGAAACCATTGTGAAAACAAATGTTTTGTGCATAAATAATTCTCTTGTCCTTAAAGATTTCTGCATCTCATATTACAATGTCCACCACATTATCGTTCTCTATTAGGTTCTCATATGGAGCTAATTAGCTCTCTTATGCTATATTGTTTTCTTTTGGTTCTGCCGATTGTGTTAGTTACATTATAATATTAAAAAAAGTATAATCTTTTCTTGGCATTCCAAGGAAGGACAACTTTCCCCCAGCTCTTTAACAAGTTCCGCCTTGGCTATCTCAGAAAGAGCATAGGAGTGTAAATGGCGCTCCCAATTGGAGAAACCCTGTTTTTAAACTTTTATTTTCTCCCTGACACCAGTTGAAACCCATCTGCTGCTGTCATCTTTAGGACATCTGTGTTTTTGTACCCAATTATTCGGTAGTTTTTGAGGACCCTTTTTTTATTTAATTAAATCGTTTTAGTTCCTCATTGTAAGATATGGCTTATACAGTGAACATTTTTAAACATTGTGTATTTAATAAGTGTATCTTATAAAATATATGTAGTTGTATAGATCTTTATTCATAATATATAGATTGTGTTCATCTAACCCATCCCTGAGAAACCGGAGATGTGGCTATCTATTCATACTGTAACAAAAGACTTATGCCTGAGGTTGTTTATGGGTAAACAAAAGAACAGTTGGGTGTGGAGGTCTCTTGGCCCAGGGTGTTTATATGTAAACAAAGGGACATCTGTGTGTGAGATTCCCATCTATGGAATTTTTATGGAGTTTGGGGTAAGGTGAGATGATTTTAATAAGATGTACAGTCTCATATCAAGGGGGAGTGTCCAAGAAAGATATACAAAAAGCCCAGAGAGTTTAGTCAGTCTGGATGTCTGGAAGTCTGGAAGTCTGGAAGTCTAGGAGTGTGTGTGTCCATGAGGAGCCATCCAGAGGAGCGCCCAGCTGAGTAGAAGCCATGCCGTGCTGTGACCTGAGGCCTAAACACATGGACTCTGAAGTTATTGCTGACCTGTGGTGTAGTATCTAGTTATAATGTAGTCTATTATTCATATAAGTATCTTTTTGTAAATATCGTTTTATCCCTACTGTCTATCTGTTTGTCTAAAACCCATTGTGTAACCGTATATTGATTTATGCAAAATATATCTTTTAATTATAAACTTATTCATATGTTCGTTCATTGATTTGTCCAAAAGAACTTATTATTTGTAGAAATTATACATTAATTATTTAATTATTAGTTAATTTCTTACATCATTATTGAGATCTCAGTTAGATACTTATTTTGAATACATTTTAAGATATTGAGGTGTTTGTGCCTTTTTCTTATTTGTAGTGGGAATTATTCCCCTGTAATTGTATTAGTTTCGATCTGGCTCTGACAGCTTTCATACATAACTTAATTGTATCACATACTGTATATGTATCATGTTATTTATATCCAGATAGTATATTGTTACTTTGATATTATAATTTAACTTTTTGAATTAGTTCTATGATATTACTTTGTATCAGCTGTATCCCTTTTCTCTTCTAACAATCCTAAATAACATTGTCTTCCTCTTTTGCAGGTACGAAGGACAACTGCCCATTTCAGTCTCTATACTAAGGATCAATAGTGAATCCATGCTATTATTTATTAACGTTATGAATTATAATGTTAATTTCACATATGACATACATGTAACATACACACAGTTACTTGTGAAATGATGATCTGTAGTTCCTTAAAGGGCCAGTTACCTCACTGCTATAGCTCTCCTGCAGTTGACAGCGCAACTTATTTATAATATAAAAATGTTGGTTTTGTTTCTCAATTTTAGTTTTATTACGGAAAAATTATTACAATGTTTTTGTTTATTTACCTAATGCATTCCTCCCCCCAGCTCCCACCTACTGCTATGCAAAAAGGTGTGTGCGATGCAGCCTATCACTGCTTCGCACTGCACAGTGCGCTTTAGTTCTATCAGGACTGCCTGTTCCTTATAGGCCGCACGTGAGCTCCGTAATGCTGCAGCTGTAAGATCTGTGTATGTGGTGTGTGTGTCAAGTCTCAATTGATGACAAGGGTTAAATATCAGCAACTCATACACTCTAATAGCCATGGTAGCATTAGGGAATAATGACTCCAATAATACCTAGCACTGCTTGTTATTCATTGGCTAGTAACAGGGGCTTGCTTTGCGTCTCAGATTTGCAAGGGATTCTGGGAGTTTTAGTTCTACAGCTCGACTTCAGCAATGTGCTTCCCTGAATGCACTTCACTTTCAGGATATCACTTTGCGTTTAACTTTCATATACTGTATAGAGCCAGGTAAGGGGTGTGCATGGTCTCGATAGAGGGGTCTTTGTATATAAGGAACTGCATATCACTACTTTTGACTGTATCTTTTTTCTGAATGTGATATCACATATATAGTTGTGAGCATGCGAGTTGTTGCTAACTCTTGCAGGCTCACGTAGAGAGCCTGCGGGCCTCGCGTAGCGAGGACCGCGGGTCGCGCAGCGAGCCAAGGCCCTCGCAAAGGGAGGGCACTGGGCGAGGGCCTCAGTTGCTGGCATGGAGCGCCGAAGGTGCTCCATGCCAGCAACTGCGACCCTTGCAAACTTCACGTCGCAACGCAAATAACACGACACACACATTACGACACTCGCAACATTTTACGAGCAACGCAAACAACATACGACACACGTTCACACACATTACGGCCTCGCAACACTCGGACGCAACTCGCAAACATTACAAAATTAAAAACACAATACATACACACAGCACATAAATAAAAAGCTTACCTACAGCAACAGGGAGCATCCAGGACCTCAAAAATGCAACTTACACCTTAATTTCTCTTAAAATAAAAGAGTTTGGACAATAAAAAATTTGATAAGCGAGAGAAAAAATGGGCGCCGAACAAAACGAAAACGAGGCTACACACGCAAACACCATACGAGACACGTTACCAGACATTACGACCTCGCAAACATTTGACACAACACGCCGACATACAAACATTTAAAACACAATAAATACACACAACACACACATAAAAAACTTACCTACAGCAAGAGGAACCATCCAGCACCTCAAAAAAACAAGTTACACCTTCATTTAAATAAAAATAAAACACTTTAGACACTAATGAAATCGCTAAGCGAGAGAAAAAATGGCCGACGAAAAAAACGAAAACGAAGCTACAGCACTCTCAACACGTAAAACACCACACCACACTCGCAAAACAACACACGAAACTCGAAAAACACCACGAAGCACCGACGGATAAGCCGCAAAGACTCATAACAAAGATAACCCGACATTTTACGCCAATGCGGAAGTACACCACTACGCTAACGGTTTCGTCTTGCGCACGCACACTATTACACTGCACACATTCATCACGCTCACACAGCAGCTCCACACCACTAATGCTGCAGCAACATGAAAACAGATTGTCAGCTCTTCAACACAATGCTTCAAAATAGGTAAAGTATATTAATTTATTAATGTATTATATATTTTAGTATTACACACCAAACAGCATTAGCTACCTTACAATTTCATTGCCGTCAGTTTTTGACGGGCAATTCTCTAGTTTTAAGAATATTACTGAGATATAAACAATACATATTTATGATAAGGTTATATCGCCAATGTACTACCCTGAACTACTGTAATAAAAAATAATTAAACTATAAAAAAACATTATAAAATAGATGTTGGGAAGCTGAGAACTTTCTCATCACTAATATGTTCTTCTATTTCCATAGTGCATAATTGTTCTCTGTGTTGTTTAATTTACTGGATTCCAACACCATTTTAATAGTTTGGAAATTATACTGTATGCTTCATTATACCTACTGTACTTTGTTTTTGTTGGTGTTATATGTTTTGAAAAACCTTATAAAACCCAAGCAAATAAAGATTTTTATTCATTGAATAGCTCTCAGTGTGTGACTTCTCATAGCCACCCTGCAACCTGATTGGTTGAAGTAATGAAGTAGGAGGAACACTACTCCCTCTAAACTATGAATAAGTCAGTAGGCATGCAGAAAAAAAAGTAAACAGACATAACCACACTTTTTATGTGATTTGATTTTTCAGTGAAAAATGCACATATTTAAAAAATTCTAAAAGTATTTTAACATGCTTTTAGGAGATATTTGCAGTGGTGTGGTCCTAATTGTGCTGAACTAACTGGCCCTTTAACTTATGGGACATTATACCAGTGATAGAACTTAAGGTATAATCACTTTCACTTTAACTGCGTTTCTTTCTATTTAAAAAAACAAAACAAAGTTTGGTCTAATTAATCCTGGGATAATCATAAGGTTATCCTGAGGATTAAAGAAACATGGAGGGTTCACTGTTTTAAATATTAAATTAAACATTATAGTAGCATATTTAAGCATACTTTTATTAACAAGTGCTTAAAAGCACAGTTTTTATTCACTGATGACTTCCAAACAGTCCCTGCAAAGGTCTGCCGCTGTATTGGCTGTCAGATATAAGTATCTATGTAAGTTCAAAACTCAGTCAGCATTCTCTGGCTGTGTCCTGCCACATATATTAAGATTTTGAGTTTGCAATCAACTGTACAGATGTTCCATATATGAATAAACTGCTTATCAGACTACTTTGATTAGCTTGTGTCAACAATGGATCAATTTGCAGAATAACACAATTTCCCTACACCATAAAGAGGGTAGACTCAAGGTTTCTCCTGAAGCTTCCAAGGTGAGAAGACAATTAATCGAAGGCAATGAATGGAAGAGAGTACCAGTAGAATCTTACAATTAAATAATGACCCATTTTCTAGGAAAATGATGAGAAATAGTTTTACCAATAAACTACTTAAGGCACCAATATTTGCAGGACAATAGTACTAGTAAGAACAAAAACTAGTAAACATCAGTTGTAGAATAATCAGTACATCAATAAGAGAATAGTCAAGAACAATTAATAAATCAATTTTAGAAAAATAATTATTTATAACAGCATATATATATATAGCAAGACAACTTAAATTATTCTAGCTTTTTGGGAACAACTGTCACTTGAGGCAGTAGGAGATCTTGAAGATTACCTTTCTGAGGGTGAAGTGCAAGATACTATTCAGCCAATGTATAATGGAAAAGCCGCTGGCTCATACTGGATGCATCGTGGATCCCTTAAAACTTCCATTCATTTTTTTTATGTTGACACTTTTAGAAATGTTCTGTTATATAATTTCCAAACTTATTTCTTAGTCCTGGGGTAGTTTTCTTTAAAAAGATTTAAACATATCTATTAATTTATTAGAATGTAGTCCATATAGATTTAATTCTCTCCTTAACTTAGATGAAGATGTCTTTGAACAAATAATGTCCACTTGCTCGAATATATTTAATTTCAAAAGGGTTGTATCCTTAAGCAATATCTTTCCATTTAACTGAGTTGGTAATAAGTGTGATTGATATAGCTCTATAGATTGCAGTTGACGTCTGATTGTGTTAGTTTATGGTTTCCTTTAGAATGAGCTTAGGAAAGTTGATCCGAAGAGCTTGGCAGCTCAGTAAATATTGATACACCTATGACAGTCAATGAATATTTATTTTTGGTACATTGATCTGTCTTTTGGACATAAAAAAATAAAAAATGCCTTATTAGAAGAGGAAATTAAATAAATATATATATATATATATATATATATATATATATATATATATATATATATATATACGTTATATACAGGTATGTTGTAGATATTTCCTAAGGTTTTAATGCAATGTTTTCAAAATTGGAGCTTTCAAAGAGCAATCAGCAAATTATATCAATCCAGTTGACATGACATGTATTGCATGTACAATCTTTTAGGTCAAGATCAGACAACTAACCATATAAATTATGATGGCGGGGAAGATATATATTCACAAAATGTAATACAATAACAGGGATAAAACAAAGACATTTTCTGTCTCTTTGATTGTACTGGTTAAAATATGGTGATTCTGCAATTTATTTAAATACTGGAGATTTTAAAATTAAAAAGTAAATTGTACCCTCACATAGAAGGGAATATTCCTTCTGTAATATACCTTGTTAACCCTCATACTAATATGATGGTCATTACCACACCCCTTTCAATACTAATATATCATTTTAGAACATTTTAGAGGCTTTGCAGTGATCCTGCTTCCAATCAGGCCAATTCCTATGTGATCAGGTCATTGCCAGACTCCTATACAGAAGAACATTCACAAATATTTTAATTCCAGATTTATGGGTTTATAGAGTTTTTTATAGAAGTTAGTGATTGACAAATATTGACGAATTAATGTAATTGATTATGTGCTAACATGACAATATTTTGGGTAGGGTGTTTTTGATCACTTTGAGACGCTGAAGCCACCATTTGAGTACTTTAGATGTTCTAGCATAAAACAATGTATGTTCAATTATGGTTTTGACACTAGATCCTCTTATATCTCATTCTACTAGTGCTGTCCAGTTTAATTTTCTAGTTTGGATAACCATCCTTCTAAAGCTCTTTATCTTATAGAATCCTATTATTTTATTTAAATGCCACCAAAATAAAAATTCCTATTTATAGGTTATTTCAAATGAGGTATGTAAGATATGCAATAGATAAATGGACCAAAATGATCCTCATTGGTTGAGCTAGTGAATGAAGGGCCCCAGTGAAAAAAAATCAGGGCTCCCCCCCCCCAAAAAAAATGGTTTTGGGAATACTAGGAAATTGCCCACCAAAATGATGGGATTGAAATTGTAAGGCTGGCAATGCTGTTTGCCACACAATGTGAGGCTTTTGTTCCTCTGAGCACCTTTGGCGCTCATTGTGAACCTCTCCCCTGTGTACTTTAACTTTCCTGCTTTGCACTGATCACCTTCGGTGCTCATTGTGAGCCCCACGCTGAGCGCCTTCAGCGCTCATTGCACGCCTCTCCCGCTCGCAGTTTTCATTGTGTGCCCCACGATGAGTGCCTTCGCCCGCTCATTGCAGGTTTCGTTAACCTGCAAGTTTTGTGCTTGGGAATGCTATGTGTCTCTTTCCACCATCTCCCCCGTCCCTTCCATCTGTCTTTCTCCTCTGTGTGTCTGCTGACTGTTTGCGTGTTACACCCTGACTGCCGTTGGTTTTATTTTCAAAGTTGCACGTGCCTGGAGTTGTTGGTGTAAGTGTTACTGTCTTTGCCGTCGTGTATTTTATAAGTCCTGTGTGCCTAGGTTTGCTCAGTTTTCATCCAATTTCCAATCCAGAAACAGCCAATGGAAACAGAGATCATCATCATGACCAACCTATAAGCCCGTAACTCGAAAGGGAAGGCCGTAGAACTTTGAAATCCAACCCCCATGGAGGTTGGATTTTCAAAGTCCTACAGGCTTGTAGGTTGAAGCCTGTAGGACTTCACATTGATTGTCGTGCTTGATATAACACAAAAATTAAACATGAAATAAAGTATTGGAGAATGTTGTGCTATTAATTCTAAGACCTAACATCACTTTCACTATTAATAAAAGTACAGTTTTGCTTTTATATTTGCTTTTAAAGTGCTCTGATTTGTCATTAAGTACTTTGCATGACCTCCTTGGTACCAGTACCTTGTGGTTAGATATTTGCAATTAGCGAGCTTGACGGAGTGGTTAGCGAGGGGCAATTGGAACAATTGAATAGCGATTCGCGATTTTAGCATTCGGGACTCTTGCGGCCATGAAGGATCAAAGGCTTGGAGGGCATTAAATTGTGATTTTACAAATCCCTATGGATCGCAGCTGGCAGCACGTAACTCAATCGGAGCCCGCAAACGGATGCCAATTGAATAGCAAAATAACTTGCGACCTCCACTTGCGAATCCGCATCTCCTGAAAGGCTCAATTGAATGAGGGTCAAAGAGAGGGGCGTTTGGGTATAATATGGAGGGACCTCTAAATACAGTATATCTCTACCCACCAGCCATCAGCTTTTCTTATATTGTAATTTCTTAAGGAACAGTGACCTTAGCTTTTTGTTGTAGACAGTCTTGTCATGCTGGTTTAACTCTTCTACAACTTTGTAGACAATGCTGGGACTATAAATAAAGAAAATACAATCGTCTGTTTGTGTGTGGCTGTATGTAAGCAGTGTAAAATATACAAGGCTTTGCATCCTTTGAAACATGAAAAGAAGAGGCAGCTCCCTGACTGCAGCTTTATGCCTTAGAATACTAATCAAGTTACACGAAATGCAACTCTGCATCACATTTGCAGCACAGACGATGATAAATGTCTTTGTCTGGATTTAAATTGTAGAATTGATCTCTTAATTAGGCCTGCATGAATTGCATGCACCGAAAGTGAACAGCTAGCACCACCTGCTTGCAGTATCTCTAAGATTTAATTTCATGTGCAGAAAATCCTTCCTTACAAATTCTGAGCACATATATGTATATAACACTTATTCTCCCTCTACGTTTATCTATCTATCTATCTATCTATCTATCTATTTATCTATCATTATTATTAATATTCTTTCTTTATAAACCAACACTTTTTTCCATAACACTATTTTCAAAATGTAACAGTTCAATGGGTGCAGTTAGCAAATTACAAAGGTATAAAACAAATGAAGGTAAGTAGAATTGCAAGTACCAATACAGTGCAATACAAATATGAAACAAATAGGTCCTCAGATAGCTCAGTGCCACAGGAGAGCAGCACAAAAAAAGTTCTGAAAGCTAGAGTGAGAGGAGATGACAAGCAAGGAGGAAAGAAGAAAGTAATTGGCAGAGCAAAGAGGACAGTTGAGGTGTGTTTTAGGATGAGGGCCAAGATTAAAGGGGGTGAGCTGTTTTTAAGGGCATTTTTATGTTAGGATCATGGCTTTAAACTTTATTTTGGAGGCTATGGAAAGCCAGTGGAGTGCATGACAAAGAGGTGCTGAAAATACTAAGCGTTTAGTATGATAAATGAGTCTAGAGGATGCATTCATTATGAATTGGAGTAGAGACAAATGGGGGATGGGAAGGCCAGCAATGAGTGAGTTGCAGTAGTTGAGATAAGATATGATGAGAGAATGGATTACAATTTTAGTTGTGTCTTGTATAAAATAGTGACTGATGTTTTTTTTTTATATGTTTTTTAGGATAAAAATTACATGATTTTTTTATTGATGGTTTGTGAGGATTGAAAGAGAGGGAAGGGTCCAATAGAACATAATACAATGGGACTGGGAGCTTGGAGGCATGTGGTAATATCAACTTTGAGAGATATTTGGGGAGCAGAAGCTGTAGTAGAGCGTGGAAAGATCAGTATGTCAGTCTTTGACATATTCAGTTTGTGGACATCGACAAGGCTATGCTTGTGAGACAGTTGGCAAAACATGCATGAAGAGAGGGAGATAGATCTGGTGCTGAGAGGTAGATTTGAATGTCATCTGCATATCGATGATACTAGAATCCAAGGGAGGATGTACAGATGGAGAAGAGTGGGGGCCTAGGACTGAACCATGGAGTACGCCAGCAGTCAGAGGGAGTGGTGAAGAAGAGGTACCAGAGAAGGAGACACTAACAGCCTTATTAAATTGCGATTCGGTAAATTTAAAAGGGCTCTATTTAAGCACAGAGCATATTTTTTTACAGAAGTTTTTAGTTAGTGAAGACCTTGCTTTTGGATAGAAGTTCACTAACTAAAAACTTCTGTAAAAATATGCTCTGTGTTTAAATAGAGCTCTTTTAAATTTACCGAATCGCAATTTAATAAGGCTGGAAATGTTCTAGATAAGATGTAAACCATGAGAGAGCTGTGTCATTAATTCCAATGGAGAATTTGGATAAAAAGAGGATGGTCAACTGTGTCAAAGACAGCAGACAAACATAGAATAGAGAAGTGACCATTTGACTTAGTGAGGAAGTCATTACTGGCAAAGTCTTCAGCTATGCGATTTGAAGAGGCAGGACGTAGGGGTGGGCAGAGAAGAGTGTTGAAATTATCGAACAAACGTTTGAGGTTGAGGACAGAATTGATATCTATCAATCTGTCTATCTATACACAAATATCTATCAATCCCTCTGTCTGTCTGTCTCTCTATTTATATATATATATATATATATATATATATATATATATATATATATATATATATATACAGAGAGCTAACAAAGGATTATTGAAAACTGTTCAATCCATTTGCAATTAATTTATCATTAATCAACTGTACATATAAACATAAATATTTCCAAATTCATCTTACTTGCTCATATTTTAAACCATCTGAGGCACTAGAGATGCATAAATCTCTTATTTGTTATCTAATGTGTTATAACCCATTACGATTTACAATTTACAGAAAAAAATGTTTGTGCCACATCAGTTTATACAGACACACATTCATACACACACATATAAATAGATAGATAAGTAGACAGATACACACACACATATATATTTATTATATAGAAAGGTACTATTTTTGTAGAGATCTAAAATATCTCATTAATCCTGCAATGTATTAAACTTAAGGTAATTTAATTTATTTTGGAACATTCTATATATGTATATACGCACTGATATATACACTGTCCACTGTAGTTCTTATAATAAAATATTGATCTGTTGTTAGCACGGAGACACCAATTTCCCCCTAGCAGTTACACAGCAAAAGTAATTAATTACCTGCCAATGTGGGGTTTAATGCACATGTTGTCAGGCACTGATAAATTTGTTACTAGTATAACGGTGTAAAAAAAAAAGTTCTGTCCTCAGATAATGTCATGTAGCACTTGTATAATCCATTCAGCCCAGGTCCACCCAGAAGTTCTGTAACTGAAATTGCTTAATAACTCAGCATGTTGGAAAATGATAATGTGATCGGCTTGTACTATTTATTAAAAAGCAATTACTATAAAACACGCTGATGGCAGAAATATAACCATTATATTGTCATTTATGTGTCATTACCAACCAGCCAACAGTTAAAGTCAACAGGGTGATGCTTCTGGCAGTAGGTGTACTTAGTAAGTACTGATGAAATGAGATCTCTAACAATGCCAAACCACTTTCCAACAAAAACAATTACTATGTTGTCAATATAACTACATAGTTGGTATATTGAAAATAAAACATAATGGTACAATTAATAGATACATGAATAATAAACTGATTACTATGTATAAAGCAAAATGTGAAAATACTGTAAATATAATAATTATTATTATCCTTTATTTGCCAAGCAAATACATACAGTGTTAGATAAAAGCAATTTAAATATTGATGATATTTTTGTTTACAGTTCAGATATCCGTGTAACTCTTACTAGCAGGATTTGATTAATGTGTCAATTGCTATAGGAAGTAGAAAATCAATTCCTATGAATTTCAGGTACTTAAGGTTTGATTAATTCCCTCTCCATAAACATCCTTTAATGGCAGATTAAAGCTGCCATGTTTGATATTTTCTGTATCAAGCTTGCTACTAAACATGTGCCTCTTTGGCTGCACATCCCGTTGAGTTGATGTATCGCTCTTCCAATATGTGTTCTGTAGAGTGGTTATATTAAGAGTTAGGAGATGAGTTAGCCAACTCAGTGTTACTGGTAATTCACTCATTTCTCATAGTAGCAAGTCATGGTGGCTTTCTTCACAGTTATAAGCAAATAACACAATCTAGAACCCATCCTAAGACAAAAATGGTTGAGATATCCAGTAATCTTACATTTTCTTGAAATAACCAAAGGCATATGTCTATAAAAGGACACTTTAGACACAAATGACACAAATGTATAAAAGCTGCCATCTAAAGCTCAAATTTAATTTATTAATCTCACAACTGAGATTTTGACTGTAGCAAAACTTTTGAACTTTTACAGACTCACAATGTATTAATTTGCTAGTAACCACATCAGCCTAAATGGGAAACAGAAGAAATTACTACTAATTGGATAGTGCAAAGTGTATGCTCAGTTTTACTAAGTCAAACCACTGATTTGACCCTATTTGTTATTGTCACACCTATGCTACAATACATTTCCTTCAAATGTAACATAATCTGTAACATAATCTGTAACATAATCTGTAACATAATCTAACCATCACCAAGGTTATTGTCGGGTGGTTGATTCTCCTAAAAATATGTGAACAATTTGAACTGGCCTTGATATGTTTCTACATTATTATTATTATTATCATCCTTTTTTTATAAAGTGCCAACTTATTCCTTAGCACTAAATTCAGTGGATACAGTGAGTACATTGACAAACAAGACCAAAGTTACATGCTGGTGCAGAAGGTGAAGAGGGACCTCTCTCATGAGAAGAATACAATCTAATTGTGTTAAGGGTATTTAGACAAACAAGGAAAGGGTTTTCTTGTCTGTTGTCCAGTAAGGCAGCTAGATCCATGAACATGAAGTTGTCACTTATTTGAATCCATGATGTTAGGGAAGAAGCTGGTAACTTCTTTGAATTGATAGGTTTTTAGGGAGTGTTTGAAACTGAATAGTAGATGAGAATCAGACTGAGGGGGTAAAGATTTCCAAAGGGTGAGGAGGGGCTGCACAAGAAAAGCCTTGGAGACAGGTGACAAGAGACATATATACTGGGAAGAGTGAAGGGTCGGTTAGGTGAGTATTTGTTACACATACTGTAAGATAAAATTTTTAGATACTAAATCTCACCTTTGACCTTTAGTATTTCCAAGACAAGCTGAACTGTATATTTCCATCCATTATAGTGGTCCAGGGCATGCAAGCATATCTTCCCAGAAGACTGCCCTAAAGTTTCTACTAGACCATGGTCCGTATTCAATGAGCAATTGTAAGTTACCGGAGCCAGTAAACTAATTTGCTATTTAATTGGCGTCTTTTAGCTACCCGCAAACTATTTGCGGGTTACAGGCTAAAAATCCCTGTGGTTGTCAAAATTGTAACTCTGACCCAGCTAAGCCTTTGATCTTTCAAGCCTGTACATTTTACAGTCGCAAATCTCTATTCAGTTGAAACAATTCCTCAAGCCCGCAAATGTTTTCACACCCGTAAATGGCAAATATAGAAAAAAAATCCTACTAGAGAGGACCCACAAAGGGGTTAAGTACATATCCGTAGCACTGTAACAGCAAATAAAAAATCAATACTGCACTGTAAATTATGGGAAAAGTGATGAAAGACATTAGAATTAATTGCACAACAGTCTCAAGCTCGCAAATCTGCAAAAAAAAAATATTTTCTTAAGTTTAATTTCCGTGTTTAATTTCGGTAATCAAAGAGTTAATACACATGAGGCGACCCACATGGACTATAACATTTTCTTCATTCATTTTTATTACTTTGTACATTGCCGGATTGCTAGTCTGATAACATATCGGACTTCTAAACGCTAATTGATTGAGGTTTAACCTCCATGTTTTACTGACTTCATGATGACAATCTCATTTACTATTGGGTGTTTCTAAATCGGTAGTTATGGCCTTGCTTAATTGATCATGATCACGCTCTGAAATGCTACTTACAGGTGCATGGTTTACAGTTTAGGCTTTCGGCCAGGTAGCTGCGGGCTTGAGCGATTGAATCGCTCTGTAACTGTTGCAAATTGCAATTGAATAGAGGCCCATTTGTTTCCCTTTTGTGGCCTTTGCAGTAAAGCCTCAGGTCCTGTCCCACACCCTTACACCTAGTAGGCATGGAAAGAAGCAGAACCTGGTGAGGCTGCAAATTTAATATTTAAATGTAAGTTTTAAAATCTGTATTGCTTTTTTCAAATACTGATTATGTGGTTAATCTGTTTATAAAAAATGATTCCCTATTGTATAAGCACTATAATGGTCTTTAAAGCTTTTGCTTCATCTACAGGCCAGTTCCATCAGTCCACCATTTTCAATATAAATGTAGTTATTTCTCAAACTTTTTTAGGCTATCATCTCTAACTTTTGAATGTGACCTTTTCTTCCAGTAGTTATTTCCCAAAGTACTTTAATAATTTGAAATATGCCATCATGGTGCTGTCCCTGTTGATAGCTGAGCTTTACATGTTTAAGCACTTTAGCTTTTCCTTTGTGTACCGTTTATGCACTTTAATGGAGTTTTCCTGTTCTCCTTTTGAAATTCTACTGGTAGAGTATATAACTGACCAAAGACTACAACACCTTATTATTTATTATTTTTCATATTCTGGTAACACTAGAATTATCCATATAGTGTTTTCTTTTCATTGAATACTGTACTTTGTTTCATACAGACCATTACAGAAATATTTCTCTATTAAGTCTAAACTTATTTATTCCAAGATGCAGTAGTCCCATGTTTGCCATGTGTCATTTTGAAGAACTAGACTTGATAATAGCCAAATGTATTTTTCTAAGCAAAATGCAGAGTCCTCCTTTTTATATAAGGTTCCTTCCAAATTGAAGATTTAAATAAACTGCAAAAAAAAAAGCAGTACTGCATATAAAAATTAATAAATGAAAGGCTGTATTCGTTTTTGTACTTAAAAAAAAACATGTTACACTTATTTATTTAAAAAAAACATATTCTCACACGAGAAAATCCTAAACAAAATCGAGTTTGTTCGGTCCATGAGCATTCTATCTGCTGAGGTGAACCATAACTACAAACGCTGGGCCTCCTGCTGGGCCGCCTAGGAGACAAGGTTCGGCCGAGGAATGAGGTGAGTGACACTTCCCTCCTAAGGGACCCAGAAAAGAAATATAGACAAGAAATAGCTTAAGTTATCCAACACCTATAACCCTATCTAGTTACCGCAGATCAAAGACTACATCTACTAGTAGAGCTGATACTAACCAGGGTCAGGTTTCAAGGAGCTCAGGAAACACAGCTTACAAAGATCAGCCCAATGTTATGGGACTTCACTACTCATAGTTTCCCCCCAAACCCTAACTCAGTTTTAAGTAACGTTCAACAGACATTAAACTAGAAAACGGAAAATAGGAGGAGGAGGTACGGACAGTAAGATGTTCCACAAGAAGACAGATGTGATGTATGTCATTATTGCTATTTTCTAATTTCCCACATCTAATGTATTATTCTGACTCATTCGTCAAATGTTGTCTGACTGTCTAATAAAAATCATTTAAAAAAAAAAAAAAAAAAATACATATTCTAAGTATAGGAACTCGGTAGTATTTATGAAATGGCTGACAAGTTGTGTTATGGATGTCAAGCTCCTACGTTAAAGAAGATGACACATGTTTAAATGTTGCGTAATGATCCAATCACATAATAAGAGCCACTTGAATATATCAGATACTTTGTGCATAATGTATCAATAATGAGAATGATGGTGGAAGAAGGATCTGGGGCTAAACCAGACAGAAACAATTAGCCTCATTCAATTGAGGATCGTAAGTCCAAAAAAGTAGGACTTACACTTGCGGGCCTGCTGCGGGCCCGATTTAAGGTGTTATTCAATTGGCCGGGCCTGATAGTGAAAATCAAAATCCTTTAAGGACCCGCGGCGGGAAATTTTAAATGCTGCAATGTGTGAACACCCGCAGCATGGGGGGGTTAATGTTAGATGGGGTTAACAATTTGTGTGCCGCGGGCCCTTTAAGAACCAGCAGCTGGCATTTTACATTTTTAAATGCCGCATGTGTCCCAATCGAGACACCTGCAGCAAGGGGTTAATGTGGGGACTTTTAAAGTATTGATGTTATGTAGATCATAGAGTCTCAAACATTGATTGTTAGCCTTACAATATATGGAAGGAGCACATTGTTTCATATCTGTTGGGAATGTCTGTTAAAACATTTAGGAAATACGTATATAGGTTAATAGAAGAGCTTGATGGTAACAATATTGACGTGATAAGTATTCTATTCTTTGGACATACTAGATTTCCCTTACTGGGCCACTGACATTTCTAAAACTGCTCTTCTCTATTATGTGAAGAAATCAATATGAAGTATAAAATGTGTAAAAACATTTGGAGACATGTTCAATGATTTTAAGTGCATATTAGATACAAATATTTACTCACACACATATACTATCTGTAGTCATATATACAGAGAAATACATAAATACATACCAATTTGATGGTTCTACCCATCCCCATCAAGCAGGTTCCACTAGGTTTAAGAAATAGCACAACTCTGCACATACAGTCCTACATTCACAGGCAGGGGGGGGGGGGGGGGATATTGCTCTGTGCAGTGATCCCAATAAACAAAAATATAACCCTTGCCACATCTTTCTGTGCAGGCATGGAAGACTGTAACTCACCTAAAATAGGAAAGCTATAGGTTAAGTAGTCAGTGCAGTATAATCTAAGCCCAATGTGTGATTGGTATCCTTCCAATAATAGACTTGGCACTTTACTTGTGCTCTTTCATACCATGAAGAGCACTTACAGTGAGTTCAGTGGCCCTTTAAGCACGACCACATATCTTCTCTAATTATTTGCTCCCTCTGGTGTTACTCTGCTCTGTCTAAGGCATGGACCGCACCACCACTTAGTGAAAACAGCCCTGCAGTGATGGTGGTCAAGCCCTCATACATTGTACCAATCACTGCAGTGCTATGTTCTCCTGTTTAAACAAATGTATTGTTATATATGACCATATTATACCTGGAGATTACCCTGACACTTTACCACACTCACCACACCTGGGCCTAACTGCCCTCAGACTGTATTTAGAGGAGATAAGGAGATTGTGTGCTTCGTCCGCCATACACCCCTTTGTCTATTACAATTTTTCAAGCACGCATGTGAACAGTGCTTATTCAAGAAACTGCACATATATGTGACTGTGACTTTATAGGGTTGGATCTTCTACATATATCAACTGATTTTCTTTCACACTGTGGCGGATCAGAATTTTCTGATTGTTTGAGGGACCCATTGTCACTTCCTATTTGTAGTTTTCATTGTGGTATTTTCATTATCTTTATTCTCATACTAAGACTTATTCATAGGTGCTACAGTGAATATTTTAGAGTGTATAGCATATCTTTATCCCGTTAAAATATTGTACTTATTTAACCATAAATTAGATAAAATCAAGAAAAATATAGGTTGCAATTTTTTTTATTAATAGTCCCACTTCTCATGCTTTCTATAACTAAAATTGTGGCATTGTCATCTCTTTTGGTACTGTGGTTATCAACCCATGTTTTAATCAATTTCATAAATATATCTAATGGTATCTTTTATAAAAAAAAAATTTTTTGCTCATTATTGTCTTTTTTTTCCAAAAGCGTATAGTGTAAATTTGGAACTGCAGAGTCCCAAACTTTGCATTACAAGATTTCCAGAAATACATTCGTAAGAACCAATAATTTTAATAGATAAAACTGCCAATAGAAGCATTTACCCAGGAAGACATCAGAAGTTCAGTTTATCTCCCTTTTGTCTTCTTATTCCCATGATAACAATAACAGTGTGCATTCCCCAACGGCAAACACATATTGCAATCAACAGTATAATAATACAAAAATACATTTTCGGATTCACTACAATCTCAGGATGTTTCTTTAAATAAATTGTTAGTAATATTTTAAGTGATGAACAATTATATTTATTGTCTCTCATGTTGGACCTAAAACTTTCATTCTTATCATTTGTTATTTTTTCTAAAATTTAAATATAACAATTGCTATAGTGGCATTTGTCCATTTAAAAAATGATTTTTGGGCTTTTCATGAGTGTAGGGGGAACATAAACCACAGATTATTGCTTTCCCTAAGACTTTTCACTTTTGTTTGATTTGGGAATATTTTACTCGGAAATATGTCTTCATTGTTATTATTATTATTAACCTTTATTTGTAATGTGCCAACATATTCTGCAGAACTATACAAGGGTTAAGTAGAAGGCAAAAACAATTTTAACACATTGCAAGCGAAGTATCTGTTAAACTCCTGTTTTTTGCATTTACTTAGACTTAAATAATAAACAGGATATTTGATATATACCTAAGTATTTTATAAAGATTGATTTATGAAACATATCAACCCTATTGCACATATATCAATTTATAGTGTAGGTACACTAAGATAGGAGTCTGTATTCTTAAACCCACTGGGCCTTATTCAATTCCAAGTTCGTAGTTGCCTTCATAAAGGCCATAAGTCTGCAGGCTAGAAATTTTCAACAGTTACAGAGCGATTTAATTGAACAAGCCCGCAATTACATGGCCGAAAGCCAAAATCGTAAACCATGCACCCATGCATTTCAGGGCATGATCATGATCAATTAAGCAATCCCGTAAGTAACAATTTAGAAACAGCCAATAGTAAATGAGATCGTCATCATGACATCAGTAAAACATGGCATTTAAATGTCAATTAATTTGTGTTTGGACATCCGATATGCAATCAGGCTTGCAATCCAGTGATTTAAAAATCAATAAAGATGAATAAAGGAACTGTTCTAGTCCATGTGGGTGGCCTAATATGTATTAACTCCTTAATTCCTGAGATTGATATTACACAAAAATTAAATGTAAAAAAAAACAAATTTTATTGCAGATTTGCGAGCTTGAGACTGTTGTGCAAATAATTCTGTCTTTAATCGCTTTTCCTGTATTTTAAAGTCCAGTATGGTATTTTTACTTCCTTTTGAAATTTGCTTTTGACAATTTCATAGGGCCCAAGGTTTTCAGATCAACTGAGCAGGGAGAATGATGGCAGCTGCCTCTGAGATTTCATGACATATTTTTATTATTATTATTGTTTATTTGTAACGCGCCAACATATTACGTAGCGATATACATAAGTTAAGTTCCAGGCAAAGACAAATTCAAAATTAGTACATTGCAAAGAATGGAGGGCCCTGTTTTGAGCTTGGAATCCGGTGTCCATTGCGCTTCCCCCAAAGCACCTTGCAGGATTGAAACTCGCAGACTTACATTCTAGAGGTTGATGTTTGTATGTGGTACAGTATGGAGAGAGAAGTGTTGTGCATGTTAGGATAGAAGCTTGTAGACTTCTTTAAAGAGATGGGTTTTTATTGAAGTTTTGAAGCAGGAGGATAGTCTGGTGAAGCAGGGCAAGGAGTTCCAGAGAATAGGAACAGCACGAGAATAATACAGGGGGTGGGAGTGAGAGGAAGTGACAAGAGTGGTAGAAAGAAGAAGGTTGTTAGCAGAATGAAGAGGGCATGTGGGGGAGTGTTTGGAGATGAGAGCAGAGATGTACGGGGTGCACTGTTGTTGAGAGCTTTGTAAGTTAGGGTCAGCGTCATGGCTGAAGCATGCCAAGGCACCAGCTGTGCAATACCTTACAGACCGATGCTCTCAGCCTTATAAGATAGGCATTTTGTGCCAAGGGAAAGGTGCCCATTGAGATGGGTTAACATTGGGGATTTGTGTGTTGTTCCCTTTTATGCCTGTTTAAAGTTGCCTGTGTGCCACTGGGCCCATACTGTGGTACCCATGTTTATAGTTGGGGTGTGCGTATGAACATGATGGGAGTGATGGGATATATATCTGTGTTGTGCTTTGAGGGGGCTAGAACTTACAAGGGAAATATTCATAGTAATGGACTAGTCCCTTATTAACAAGATAAGGGAGATAATTGACCCATATGAGTCACATGACACCAGTATCTCTCTCTGTTTATCACAAGCCTCAGCCTGGTGTCTATATGCCTATTGTATTTAATTGCCCCCTACCAAGAATACAGTGGTGCCAATGAAAAACAATGGGTGATTATCTTAGACTGGCAGGCAGGGGTGATAAAGTGAGCTAAAAGGTGATTGGGTGTAACCATGGATGCACATTTGAATTGATTGGTCTGTAGTTGCTAAGAATGTGGTGTAAATATGTCTGCTGGTTTCAGTAAGAAAGATGTTATACTGGTTCACATAATTAAAGTGTGAATTTCGGTATTGATGCTGGGAATTCTGTTTCCTGGAGTAAGTTCTTTTCAGAACTTAGAAAGATTTGTATGCTACACAAGATCACAGACATTTCTCAGTCTAACCTAAGGGCTGAGAGTTCTTCCTGCTCTACAGAGGTAAAATGAACCGGTCACACCTGTGGGGAGAGGTTTGGGCAATAGCCTCTAATCATACCCCATTTACCATACAGGTTGTGACAATTGTTGGCAGTGCTGGGACCTCTGTGGAATACAGGAAGATGGCAACTTACAAGGACATGATGGAGCTGAGATCAGAAGAAAGGCTTCCACATGTAAGCATGGATCAGCAGAGGACTGTCCTGGGACAGTGGGAGAGGAGAGGGGTATGCAATGGCCCTTTCCCAGTTCCTGTGGATGTGGAATGCTTATCCCCAGTGGAGACAGAACAATTTGTTGTCCTTGGAATGGACTGTCAAGAAACGGCGCTTCTAAACCAATGGATGGCGTTTCTGGGACTATGACCGGGTCATGAGCTGAGAGTTGCTAGAGGACCTGGTGGTGCAGGAAAGGGACTTTATGCAGTATGGGACAGTATGCAGCCTGGTTGGGAATCCCTGGGTGGAGCCCTATTTGTCATTGGGGCTGAAAGAGGCACTCTGGGAGCTGGCATATGTCAGTCTGGATGGTGGGGTGGGCACTGTTCAGCGTACAATGGATGTGCTTGAGAGACCTTGTAAGTCTCTGGGGGTGGCCCCATGGTCGGATAAGGCATTTACACTGATGCCATTGATCAGTAGGAATTACAACTAGAGGCAGAGTATGTGGAACTGCTGGATGAGGCTGCCAGGGATGGGCTTTGGCCTCCAAGTTGGGGAAAACCCTGCCGGTTGGGCAGGGGAGAAGATCCTGTGCCAGAGACCAAAGGAGCTCAGATACGTTGTGCTATGGCTGGGTCAGTTGGGGACTGTATGGGCTTTGTAACCACTGAGGACTTGCCCTCAGAGGGCCCCATAACCGGTCAAGGGGTCTTGGGAGAGGATGTTATGGATTCTGACCAGGACTGTGTCTATATGGATATACAAATGGGCCAGGCCCAGGTAAATGTTTCTATCAATGGGACAGTTGAGGATAATACCATTCATGATGGGTGCATACCAGAGGCGGTGGAGTCTGAATCCCAGACAGTAATAGCAGGTCGGGTGGACCCAGAGACCAAGGATCCTGATGGAGCGGAGTGCTATACCCAGATGGTGGGAGACAAGAAATAATAATGTTAGACATTAATACAGCTGTCATGCCAGGAAGTGGCGCTTCCAGTCCAGGCCACCATAATGGATGCTGCTATCAGGATAAGACCGGTATGTTCCTCCTTGGAGGTATTTTATTGGGCTCCAAACTGGACATGGGGAAGGGGAGGGAACTGGCCCCGGCTGCTGGGGGGTGGGCTAGCCATGGCACCTTGGGAACGGTCACCTGCACTGTGTACCACCCTGGGACTTTTTGGACTGGGTGAATTAATAGGCCCAAACACTGTTTTAGATGCTGAAAGTCAGCTGTTTGTACTGGCCTGGCTGGAAAGGATGGCAATGGCACCCTTGGACTGCATTGATTACCCTGGCACAGAGGACTGTTGGCAGAACCCAGGCCACCCTGGGTGGCTTGTGCTGACAGGGAATCCACAGGGTACAAGGGAATAATGACCAGACTTTTTTCCCTAAGGGAGGGGAAAAGAAGGGGCATTGGCCGTGGCTTCTGTGGAATAGGGTGGTGATAATCCCCAGGGAACTGTTTGGATCGGGGAAACCAAATGACCCAATGGACACCCCTGGACTCAGACACTGGTCAGGGGAGGGAGCGGCAAAAGAATAGCATAACCGAGAAAATGGCACCAAATCCTGCAATAAAAGTCACTGCAAACTATGCCAACACATCTGCAAAGAGGACACAGCAACGAGCAACAACAAGACCCACAACATCAGAGACTCATATTCATGTACATCATCCAATGTAGTGTACATGATACAATGTATTGTATGTGAAAGGGGGTGCTACATTGGGGAAACCAGCCAGAAACTACACATGCGAATGAACCTCCACCGAAGCTACATCAAAAAGCCCTGTGAAGACAGTTATTCCCACCATTTCACCCAGGAGAATTACTCCATCCAGAACCTCAAAATAAAATAATTTTGTCTTTCTTGTTTTTCCAATTTTTTTTCTTCTCTTTTAGTTCATCTTTGTATCAGTATCACTTTTTGACTTGATAAAGAGAGGCATTATCTTTTGAAAGCTCGTCGCTTTATTATGAATACGTTTGTCCAATAAAAACGGTATCACTGCTCACTGCAATACTCTGATTATTCAACCGGATTATTGGACATTCACGGCTACCTCACTCTTCATATATATATTGTTAAAAAATGTATTACCTGCTCAGATTTCCCAGAAATACAGTAGCTTGACTCTGGACATGGAAATAAGTCCACAAAGCATTTCCACTCTTAAATCCCAAAAACATTTTAGACATGGCTCGTTTTAGGCATATGCTGTATTAAACAACATTGAAGCATAGCATAGGATGGATTTTGCACAAGCGAGCATATACTTTAAAGGAGTTATGCATAAAGTGTTTTTTTGGATTTAACAGTAAAATGCAATGTGGGCTCATTTGCAGGTCCCAGCCCAGTTTTCCTGATAACTATATTTCTGGGAATACTGAGCAAGTAATACATTTTTCAAATCGGAACACAAATGTACTATTCATTACTGTACTACTGTACTCTGTATTATGGAGGGGTTTTATCCCTCTTTTGCCCACCATAAGTGACAATGACATAATAGTATACATATTATCCATACACACATACAAACATATACATACTGGGGATTCTGTGTTTGGATAGTAGTTGTAGGACCTTTCCCCTACACCACTGTATACAGTATACATGGTTAGTCCATACTGTATACAGTTCTTCTCTACATTTCGTTTAGTCTAGTCCCTATTCAGTACATGAGCTGCCTGTTGTTCTTTCTGCTCCTTCAGCAAAGATCCCTGCACCATGGCTTTGAGTGGAAGTGTCTCACTGCAGTCTTCACTTCCTTTCGCCAGAGTGCACTCCAAGCAGTTAAGACGCGGCAGTGGAGTCTTGGGGTGGGGGTGGGGGGGCAGAATGATTGAGAGGGGCTGAAGGGGCCTGGGGGAAAAATATAAAAAATAAATACTGCACTGGCGATCTCCAGACAAGGGCCCTGGTGCATTGCATCTCCTGCATCGGCGGTATCTCTCACCTTGCATTTAACAGTTGCAAGCACTTTGGATAAAAGCACTATATAAATGTCAAATAAATTACTTATTCGCTGTGTTATTGAAAAAAATATAGGCATATCCTCTTCTCCCTATTCTGGTGAGCAACATATTGCTTTTAAAGGGCCACATATGAGCAATAAATGTAGGAATTTTGTCAGACCATAAGAGCCATATGCTAGTTCCTGTGGCAAGAAAATGGACAGTGTGTTGTGGAAAATATGTGATTCCCTATTCCTGAGAACAGCAGATGGCCACACGGAAAGTGTCATGGATCTTCCTGGCAATTCCAGCCAGATAGTTGCCACATAGTTCCACTAAAGCCAGACTGTCAGGAGTTAGTGTGCTTGGACTGAAGACAGACACTCAAGATTTAAAGGGAAATGGAAGGCTTATGGATTTGACTAGGAATATAATATACATATGTGTCTATTTACTTTTATGTTCATTGTTTTATTAAGATGTGCTTAAAAGCTCTGTATTTTCCACCTAAAACCATACCATTTTTACCTGTTTAAATCTGCCCTCTGCAGCACATGAATACACAGAATAAAAGTGCAATATGTTAGATTAGCCTGTCAGTTATTTTACTCAAATAGCATTGTCATTTCCCAGGGGTGAGAGGACCACATTCTCCCCAAACCCTTCTACTACAGGAACATCTCTGGATTGTAGGAATTTGGGGTTATCTCAGTGCCCACCTCTGCCTCAGGAGCATCTCTCAGAAGAACTCAGGAAATCACAGATTACAGACTCAGCCCAAAGGTTACTAACTTCTTGGAAATAATACAACTCTTTTCTATCCCTATGTCTGGGAAAGACCATCATTCAGGGAGCACACTGCATTGATTAGTGTACAGACAGACTCAACTTTATTCATCTTTCACAGATATTTCAAATGGCACAACGATTCAACCCCCACAAGCCCCCTGACTGGACGACCCACTTTCAGCTGGCCTGATACTAACCACAAGCTGGTCTGATACTAACAACCTGATTGTTATTGACAGGCTGATGACCCCGGTCATTTCCCTTAGAAATAACTTATTTGGTATCTTTCTGTTGTGAATAGGTTAGTGAGGGTCAATTTCTCCCGGTCACCAGACCTGATCTGTTTCTTATAGTCCACCTTTTACAACTCCATAAGAGGCAATAAACTAGTCACTATCACAGCACATTCTGAACACACATAAATGATTTAAATATTACATATAAATGATAGGCAAATTGACAATTAACAAACATCTCTTGTCCATTTTGATAGCCATTTGATGTTAATAGTCACATGTGCTAGGGTCCCAAGAGCAGAGTCTATGACTTTAGGGGCTGTGACAGTTCGGCTTTGGGCCATAAAGAGACCTTGCTTGTGTGGTTCAGGGGAGTCCCACCCTGACCCCAAAGGTCAGTTGTGACAAGCATATTGCAGAATATTGCCAGTGATTAGTTGTTATGAGACAGCAACCCCGGTACTTGTATTCATGAGTGGCAGAAGAGGAAAACCCAAACAGGATCCTTTTGTAAGAATTTAGGTAGAAAGAACAACACTGTTTAGCATTTCTTAATAAAATGCACAAAAGTAACATTAGTATAATATATTCCTAGTGAAATCCAGAAACCTTCCATTTCCATGAGCAGTTTTCAGCAGGGAGAACCACACTTCTAAACATCAAACAGGCACAAATATCCTCCTATGACTTGCAGACGTGTTTCTACTAGAAGCATGTATAGAAAATTAGCTCCTATATTGCAGGATCAATATGGGAACATTTGAGGGAATTTAGTCCAGCCTATCCCAGAGTCCCATTTCATGGTGTTCAGTCTGTGTTTTTCTGCACATTTGTCCCTGAAAGCTGTTGTTCCTCTCTTCACGTACCAGTCAGCTCCAGTTCTGAACCTCTGATTGCTTTGTAATCCAGAAATGTTCAGCTTGGATTCAGATCCCAGATCTCAGTTAGGTCTCTACATTTCTACCTCAGCCCAGGGTCTGTCTTTCAGATGTTGCTAATTACCATTTACAAAGCACAGACCAATACTAGGTACAACCTCACATGAAGTGTTTGAGGGTGGCATGCTGCCCAGAAATGGCCTACTCATCAACCATTTTGTCTGGCCATCCTATACCAGGTTCTCAATCCAGTCTCCTAATTCCTCGCTCCTTTTTCTATCACTATTTTCTACCACACCCCTCCTATCCATATAATTTTCTTTCTCCAAGTTTTCATTCCATCTTATCAACAACACTGCTTCCACCATTTTACTTCTTACTTCAGTACAGACTTTTTAGCCTGAACTGAACTTGGCCTCCTGAGTAATTTAATTATCTATTAAGCCTAAACTTTTGTAGTCTCTATGTATGTCTGTCATATCACTCTATACAAAATAAAAAATAAAAATGTAAGTAGAAAAGTAAATAATGCATTTGAGTAAAAAAAAAAGTAATGTGATAATGAAACAGAGAGCAGCAAAGTTAAAATAATTAATAGGGATATAAATAGCTGAAAAGTAAAAATTGTAGCATATTAAGAAAAATAGATCACAAATAGATCACAAAAAAAAAATATGTTTTTTTTTCAAAACAAATATTCAATGCACTTATAACTACAGTGCTATGATGATGATGATTATTAACCTTTCTTTATAAAACTTTACATGCAAGGGTAAAATACAGTGAATGTGATACATAGCAGTACAGTTTAAATATGTTCGATGTCTCTGCACTTAAGAGTCTACATTCTAAAGGAGAAAGAAGCTAAGTGATCAAGAATAAGTGAGCAGGATGCATAATCAATAGTTGGAGGAGGTGGCGGCGTGTCATTGGCTGAGCAATTAGGAAAGTTTATATATGCTATTTACTGTAGATGGGTTGTAGGTTTTAGACCTATAGGTGTTAGACTTCTTTGAAATTGAGGACTTACCCTAATTACATATTTTGTGTCACGTGACACTTTGTTGTAGGAGTAATGGATATTTCCAGTTAGTTTGTATGTGAATGGAGAAGTTGTGCATTGGTTAGTACAGTCAATAGGGAGGATACACTCCACCGCATGGATAGAATATTACATAAAAGGAGTATTCAGAAATAACATGGTGTAACATAGTGTATGCTTGGAATGCCAATATCCTGACAGGTATAATGAGGACGCTGCAATTAAAAGCACTGAATAAGAAATATGTTATGATCAGCATTACTGAAACACGGTAGGATGATGCAAATGACTAGACAGATAATTTAGGGGTTTATACTCTAATTAGAAAAATGATACAGATAATAGAAGAGGAGGATGAATGTATCCTTATATCAAGCCTGTTTTAAAGCCTACTAATAGACAAATGCTTATGATAATATAAGAGACAATGAGAAAGACATAATGGAAACATGTACAGTGTCATGAGTTGGTTAATCAGTAGGAGAATTCACATATGTTTATACATAATTTCATTTTGTATAAAAAAAAGAGTTGCCAATAGTAGAGACACTGCAACAAAACACGCTTTTATTACCCACTTATTGTGTAAAAGGACAGGGAAATACATATTATACTTTTAGCTAAGCAGATAGATCAATAGTAAAATCTAAGATTTTTTTACAGGAATAGATTTGAAGAGTGTCTACATTTTTATCAAACAGTAAACGTGACTGGCAGATAACATTTTGCTTGCTTTTGGATGCCACTCTTTTTACTTAAATCCCTTATGTTTCGTTGTTGTGAAGGCAGATGAATGCATTAAGTTCACATGGGAAGGTATTATTAAGAACATAACAGACATGCAATGTGCACTGAACTTATTATTTACTTCACTGTTCAAATGTAAATATGCATAAGCTCATATGTGCAGAAGAGTACTGATATCAATGATGATGTCATTAAGAACATGCTCCTATCTATATTTTTATTTTTTTATTTATTTATTGGAATTTGTTCTCCACAATTTATTTCTACTGAAAACACTTCCACATTATTACCATAGCATCGACAAGTGACATCATAAATGTCCTCCCTGATAGTAGACTTTAAATCAAATTTAACATGAGACAATAATTCTAACAAATACACCCCCCCCCCCCCCACCACCACCACGTTTTCCATTCAAGCCTCTTGTGATAGCAAGCATACACTAGTTTATTACTTCTCTGCTGGTTTGGACTGTGTGCTATTTAATTTTAGTTGGTTAATGTGACCTTACTATTGACTATAATAATTCTCCTACATTCTGTTGCGCCAAGAACAGTTCATTCAACCTTTCCTGATGCCTCCTCTCCTTCTACTTCCCCTTGTAACAGTGACTTGTATCCCAATAGCATCCTCTTTGGCCCAGCTCTGCCCCAGTACTAGACCAAGGCCCCTATTCAATTGAGCAATTGTTGGTTACTGGAGCCGTAATGTAGCCCGTAAACTAATTTGCTATTCAATTGACGTCTTTTAGATACCCGCAAATGATTTATGGGTTACAGGCTGAAAATCCCTGCGGTTGTCAAAATTGTAACTCCCAACCCTTTTAAGCCTGTGATCTTTCAAGCTCGTAAATGGTACATTCGCAAAACGCTATTCTATTGCTACAATTCTTTAAGCCCTCAATTGTTTTCAGACCTGTAAATGTTACATGTAGAGGAAAATGCTACGGGTACCAGATAGGACTTGCATTGGGGGTTAAACACCTGATTGTAGCACTGTAAATGCAAATAAAAAATCACTACTGCACTTGAAGAGACAGGGAAAGTGATGAAAGACATTAGAATTAATCTCACAACATCTGCAGGAAATAAATGTTATTAATATGAGTCATTCCGAGGTTAAAACGATCTTGGGTATCAATGAGTTAATACATATCAGGCCACCCATATGGACTAGAACAGTATTGGCATTCATTTTCATAATTCTTTATTTTATATGTTTTGTGAGTCTGATTGCATATCGGACCCACAAACCTAATTAAATGACAGGTAAACTCCATGTTTAGCTGCCGTAAGTCGAACAGTCTCTTTTTTCCTATTGGATGCTTCGAAATGGGAGGTTATTGGCTTTCTTAATTGATCATGCTCCGGCCCTGAACCGCTCAGAAATATTGCATGGTTTATGGTGCTGCGTCAAGATCGCAACTTGAGCAATTGAATAGCATCACAAAATGAGGGTAACTGGAGCCCGCAACTCACTCGCAGACAATCGGCTGTCTGCGATCGAGTTACGGGCCTGGAATTGAATGTGGCCCATAATCTGCCTTTATTAGTTTCTTTTCTCCATGAGAACTGGGCAGGCTTAAAAATATGAAAAAAACTCTTAAATATAGGTTGCGGGAGGATCCAGCTTTTTTTTTTACACAACAGCAAAAGGAACTGAGATTCAACAATCATAAAAAATGTATTATAATTATGTGCCAATTGAGTTTGACATAAAATGATCTATGCACTAATGTCCTTGGTAACATTATCCTTTTTTTACTCCCTCCAGTATTCGGTCTTCAGTAAATCAGCTTTTTGCAGCAATTTTAAGTTCCTATATAATTGTTAAATCTATTTTCTTTCACAACTTGCTGTTTGTTTGTCTTTTTTTTCCCTCTCTGAATTAGTGAAAACTACATGCAATGAAATATGGAAGACACTTTAGAAACCAAATGATTTTTCTAGTCCTGCGAGAGACATATTTTGCAAGATCAACATTCAGCGGCACAAACATTTTTTCGATAATGTGCTTTAGCTCTGAGACCTGCCAGAGATCCTCAGAAAATGCAAAATAGCAACATTTAGAACTAGATTCTGTTAATTATATAAAATGGTACTGTTATCTTTTTGACTGTTCGGGTCTAATTGCTACTGCTTTATGAAATGCAGATAAATTTAAATAAGTATAGAGGAATTATTGATGCAATTAGCTCTGTATTTTTCAGAAATTTTATTTCTAATGTAAAAAAGAACATGAAAAATGTATAGAGGCATCAAACAGCATGTACTGATTGAAAATATTCATAAGTATGTAATAAAATAGTGTAATGCTTTGACAGTTTTTTGTTGAATATATATATATCAACATGCGAGCAATCATAAATGCATATAAAATTCAAATATGTGTATAAAATATTTACGTCAGAATTTGTTTATTGGGCTGAAGATGGTATAGTTGTGGCTCTATTCATAAATTATTCTGTATAACAGAGTGGCAGATTTTGCTTCAGAATTAATAGTTTAACAAAATGCATTTTTACTTTGAAACAATATAATACTGGAGCTTTTAAGCAGACATTGCAAGTCAAAGAAACATTGAACAATACAATTGTTATAAAAAGCAATACACTATCACTATAATAGTTGTGGAGCTACGAATGTTGGTGACATTTGCGGTGTTGGTAACGCTTTGCAGCACTCGCACAGCGAGGGCCGCAACTGCGAACCTTGCAAAGCGAGGTGAGCAGTTGACGCACACAACTGAGAGGTCCGTGAGACTAAGGCTGCAATGAGCGCCAGAGGCGCTCCCCTCTGCCTCTCTCATCTCCCCTCTGCCTCTCTCACATCTCTTCCTTTGCCTCCCTCTCATCTCCCCCTCTGCCTCTCTCACATCTCCAACTCTGCTTCTCTCACATCTCCCCCTCTGCCTCTCTCATCTCCCCTCTGCCTCTCTCACATCTCTTCCTTTGCCTCCCTCTCATCTCCCCCTCTGCCTCTCTCACATCTCCAACTCTGCTTCTCTCACATCTCCCCCTCTGCCTCTCTCATCTCCCCTCTGCCTCTCTCACATCTCTTCCTTTGCCTCCCTCTCATCTCCCCCTCTGCCTCTCTCACATCTCCAACTCTGCCTCTCTCACATCTCCCCCTCTGCCTCTCTCATCTCCCCCTCTGCCTCTCTCTCATCTCTTCCTTTGCCTCCCTCTCATCTCCCCCTCTGCCTCTCTCACATCTCCCCCTCTGCCTCTCTCTCATCTCCCCCTCTGCCTCTCTCTGGTCTTCCCCTCTGCCTTTCTCTGATCTTCCCCTCTGCCTCCCCCATTACCTGGAACTTATCTCGCATCACTCCCACCGAGGCCCGTACCTGCATACCTGCAAACCCTGCCAGTAGCTTGCAGCCCGTACTCACCCTCTTCTCATCTGTGGCTCCCGTCCTCTGGCCGCAACTACTACACGAGGGAGGGAAAAGGAGGAACAGGAGAGGGAGAGAGCAGGGAAAGGAGACACAAGGGTGGGAGATGAGGGCCAAAGGAGACAATAGGGAGGGAGAGGAGGGGGAACAGAGACAAGGGAGGGAGAGGAGGAGGAACAGAGACACAAGGGAGGGAGAGGGGGGACGGAGACACAAGGGAAGGAGAGGGGGAAGGATACACACGGGAGGGAGAGGGGGAAAGGAGACACAGGGGGAGGGAGAAGGGGAAAGGAGACATGGGAGAGGGAGAGGGGGAAAGGAGGAACATGAGAGGGAGAGAGGGGGGGAAGGAGACACAGGGGCGGGAGATGGGGGAAAAGGAGACACAGGGGAGGAAGAGGAGGGGGAAAGAAGACACAAGGGAGGGAGAGGAGGTGGAAAGGGAGACACAAGGAAGGGAGAGGAGGGGGAAAAGGAGACACAAGGGAGGGAGATGGGGGAGAAAAGGAGACATGGGAGGGAGAGGAGGGGAAAAAGGAGACACAAGGGAGAGAGAGGAGGTGGAAAAGGAGACACAAGGGAGAGAGAGGAGGGGGGAAATGAGACACAAGGGAGAGAGAGGAGGGGGAAATGAGATACAAGGGAGAGCGAGGAGGGGGAAATGAGACACAAGGGAGGAAGTACACAGGGGGAGCGACTTGCAGTGAGTGCCGAAGGCTCTCAGCACGGGGCACGCGATGAGCAATGAAAGTGATTACATTGGGTGGCAAACAGCATTGCCAGGTTTAAAATTGTTTTCAATTGTTTTTGTGCACCCTCTGCTAATGATCTTCTTCTTTCCTCCTCTCGTATTGCCTTAAGGACTTTTCTTATGCTGCCCCTACTTGCCTCACTCCACTAGACTATCCTCAAAACCTTCAACACCTCACGAAGATGCTTATCACATTCAGCCCTAATATGCACAATGCTTTGTACCTCAGACTTCTATACATAACCCATACCATCAAGACTGTAAGTTTCTGAGTTTTCAATCTTGTTAGGTGCCTTAGAGAAAGCTCTTTGTACGCTTGAAATTTGTTAAAACATTTTTGACAGTTGACTGTTTTACCCTGTATAGCACTAGAGAATATGTTTGTGTGTTACAAATAAAGGATAATAATGTTATGCATAGTTTGACACAGGTTCAAATAAATAGTTAAGGTGCATTCTTATATATTTACCATGAAAACACAGTTCTCAGATCTAAGTATTTATGATCCATAGTGTAACATAGAAAAGGAGGATTCTCCAAGCACTTTAAATTTGCCATTGGTACCAAATACAATTTTTCAGTATCACCAAATATTAGGTCAACATCCAAATCTATCTCTGATTGCCAGTGTGCTATAATCTTGTCACTTTCTCTACTATCTTGGGTCACCACATGCTCACCAGATATTTATTTCTTGAAATCTTTACACGTCCCAGCATCTCAAAAAATGAGCTCCGATCTTTCTCCTATTTTACCAAAACTTAAAATCTTCCTTGCTGCTGACAACTCACACAAGTGTATTTTTGGGCTCATCACTGGACACTTCAAAATAGTAAATTGAGCAAAGTCCATACACAGAAGGGGTTAATGGAAACCTCATTAATCTTTACAGACACACTCTACTGAGAAAATAATTCAAACAAGCAGCTCGGTCAATGTAATGGTGATCCCACTGCATATAATAGATAACAAATGGCTGGTTTTATTCCTAATTATTGCGTACTAAAACATTTTGCCCTTTATAAAGTAGTACTCAATAAAGTCTATAATCAGCTGTTCCATTCAGAAAAAAAAGACAATCCTCAATGCTGCAAAATATTTATACAACATCCCATAGACTTTAACTGTAAATTTTGTAACAGGCAAACCTGTTTACAGTGTCCCCAAAGACTCACTCAAGTGCCAATGGGACGATTCACAGCTCAATGCTCATATTTCCCTGCTGCTTGTAGCTGTAGATGTGTGCTAGTCTACCAGGCAGAGTATGGTTTGGCCTTCAATCAGAAAAGCATGCCGCACAATAGAGACAATTCTTACATAAATTCAACCCTTCATGTTTGTGTAACTAATTTATGAAATTGTTATTGTCTATTTATATTTTTGAGCATTTCAAAAAATAGACTGCATTAATACTTTGTTATTAAAAATGGCATAGATGGATTTCTTTATATTAACAGTCTCATATAGCTACCAACAAATAATTACAAGAATTTTTTGTCTTACTATTACATTTCCATTGTCACACCTTATATCATTTGATGTATATTTCTAATGGGCAAAGATCAATAGTACAATATTTGCATAAAATCATCACACTTTTTCACACTTGCATAAGGAGAAAAATACCTGACAGGAAATATATATTAGAACAGATCGTGTTTTGTGGTAAAGTAATACTGGGAATGTTTCCTTTTAGTGGAACAAAGCGCAACACTAATGCAGGCACTTATCAATGAGTGTATCAGATATACAGTAGATTAGAGTATCCTTCCTGACGGGATCACCATACTAACAACAACAAGTTTTTAACATGAACAAGCATTTTAAAATGTATAAAACAACACGTCACTTAAAAACAACATGGTAGGACCAATGTGGCCAGGGATTTTCTATATGGTCTTTTAGTTGATTCAACATTATAACTATCAAAATGTCGTCACACAATGTTAAAATGTACAGGTTGCGCATGCGCACAACTCTTGATTACCACAACAGGGACCGTAGAGGGCTCATTGTGAGCTTCTCCCCCTCTGCGGGCCCGGTAGACTCCGCCATACCACCTTCTCTGTTCCCCTTTCCTCCCCCCTGCCCCACAGATGCTGGCTTTGTTCCCCATTTGCATTGTACATGCTCATTCATTGGTAGTTCAGCGGAAAAAAGTGGAGCCCCACCCCTGTTGGCACGTCCTCTCTGCATTGTAGGCATGTAGCTATGACGTCATTCGTGAGTCCCTACTCTGCAGAGAGGATGCGGCGGCAGGGGTGGTATTCCATTTGTCAGCTGAACCACCAATGAATGAGTATGTACAGTGCAAAGGGGGGAACAGAGGGAGGATCTGTGGGGCAGGGGGAGGTAAGGGGAACAGAGAAGGGTGTATGGGGGAGGGAGAGAGACTGGGGATGGAGGGGGACAGGGGAGGGGGAGAGGGGGGAAAGATACAGGGGAGGGAGAGAGTGGCAAAGAGAGACAGGGGAGGGAGAGAGTGAAGAGACAGGGGAGGGAGAGGGGGGAGAGAGATAGGGGAGGGAGAGATGGGGCAAAGAGATACAGGGGAGGGAGAGAGGGGGCAAAGAGAGATAGGGGAGGGAGAGATGGGGCAAATATATACAGGGGAGGGAGAGATGGGGCAAAGAGATACAGGGGAGGGAGAGAGGGGGCAAAGAGAGACAGGGGAGGAGAGAGGTGGGCAAATAGAGACAAGAGAGGGAGAGAGGGGGCAAAGAGAGAAAGAGAGAGAGAGAGAGAGGGGAGGGATATAGGGGCTAGGAGAGAGAGAGACAGGGTAAGGAGAGAGAGGGGAAAGAGATACAGGGGATGGAGAGAAGGGGCAAAGAGAGACAGGATAGGGAAAGAGGGGCAAAGAGAGACAAGAGAGGGAGAGAGAGGGCAAAGAATGTGAGAGATGGGAGGGAGTGAGAGACAGGGGAGGGAGAGAGGGGGAAAGAGATACATGGGATGGAGAGAGGGGGCAAAGAGAGACAAGATAGGGAGAGAGGGGGCAAAGAGAGAGAGGAGAGGAAGAGAAGGGGCAAAGAGTGAGAGAGAGGGGAGGCAGAGAGAGACAGAGACATGGGAGGGAGAAAGGGGGTAAAGAGAGAGAGAGACTGGAGAGGGAGAGAGGGGGCAAAGAGAGACTGGGGAGGGAGAAAGGGGCAAAGAGACAGGGGAGGGAGAGATGGGGCAAAGAGGGACAGGGGAGGAAGAGAGGGGGCAAAGAGAGACTGGGGAGGGAGAGCGGGGGCAAAGAGACAGGGGATGTATTGAGAGGCAAAGAGAGACTGGGGAGGGAGACGGGGGCAAAGAGAGACTAGGAATGGAGAGAGGGGGGAAAGAAGACACTGGGGACGGAGAGAGGGGGAAAGGAGACACAGGGGAGGGACAGGGGGGAAGAGAGGGAGGGGAAAAGGAGGCACAGGAGAGGGAGAGGGGGAAAGGAAACACAGGGGAGGGAGAGGGGGAAGGAGACACAGGGGAGTGAGAGGGGGAGAAGTGTCACAGGAGAAGGGAGAGGGGGGAAGAGACACAGGGGAGGGAGAGAGAGGTAAGAGACATAGGGGAAGGGGAGGGGGAAAGAGACACAAGGGAGGGAGAGGGGCAAACAGTCCCAGGGTAGGGAGAGGGGAGAAAAGAGGCATGAGGGAGGGGGGAAGAGACACAAGGGAGGGAGAGAGGGAAAGGAGACATAGGGGATGGGGGAAGAAGACACAGGGAAGGGGGGAATGAGACACAGGGGAAGGAGAGGGGGAAAGAGACACAGGGGAGGGGGAAGGATACACAGGAGAGGGACAGGGGTTGAAAAGACAGAGGGGACGGAGAGGGGGGAAAGAGACAGGAGGCAAGGGGGGAGAAACATAGGGGAGAGAGAGGGGGGAGAGTCACAGGGGAGGGAGAGGGGGGAGATAAACAGGAGAGAGGGGGTGTGGAACAATTTATAAAACTCCATCATGCCATCATTTTTGATGGGCAAGTCGCTAGTATGCATAAAAAAGGTAATAAATTAGAGGCTGTGTTTTGCATTTAAATTCTAAAAACAGTTTGCTTTTTCAAGTTTAATTATTTTAAACAGTACTTTTTAAAATTGTATATTTACATAATAATATTAGCTAAGCCATTATTTTCACTTATGTCAATCATTTTCATAACTTTTATCTATATGAATGACTGTTTATCAATTTTGATACCAATAGGGAAATATGGCTTTTAAAAATTTCCAATGTTGACCCATAATAATTGTACTAAATACATATTTCTTAAGATAATTCACAATAGCTTTAGTAAACAACTTAGCTAAACAGTCAAATATATTGATTGAATGGCATTTACACTACCTCAAGATGTCTGTGCACAGTATAGCACAGACTTTGCTGGATTTGTCTTGAAATACTGATAAGAAATATAGATATTTGTAAAACAAATCTAAACCTCTTTAAGCCAAGCCTATCGTAATCTATTAAATGGCATGGCTAAACATTCTAATGAGAAAGTCTTATTACTTCATGGGACAAAGATGATTAATTCATTGAGTAAAATTGTAATTTGTGGCTCTGGAATTCCACAGCTTATTCCCACAAATTGTTTGATGGATGGCATATCATTCATTTGTTTACAGAACAGCTTAATTGTCCCATCAATTACCGTATCAGTCAAATATAATTTTCTCTTGTTTCAAATCATTTATCTTACCTCATGTTATGCATTGTAATAAAACCAAATATTTAAATAATGCTAAGATTTCATTAGTGTAGCAAGCTCTTTCTGGAGATTTAAATGAATTGAAGAGGTTGTTCTTCCTCTTTATTTACTTTAGGAAGCTTAAAATATAATAGGGGACTCCGCATAATACAGGATGGAAGCATATTTTACAAAACGAAAATGCTACTGAGCAAGGAAATTGCCACTGACAAATAACATTGGAAGGTCTGTTGGGAGGTCAGTGGAATTGTACTTGCTTAGTATGCTGTCATCAAATGTCAGAATGAGCAAACATTCCCTGGAATCCGTTAAACTGATTTGTTGGTTTCTGAATATCTAATGATCTCACTCCAGTTGTACTATTGGTTAGCTCCTAGAAAAATGTAACATAGAGGTTGATTTTACCCAATCATTGGGTCTTGCAGATTGTTTGTGAAGGGAAAACCCACTAAAGTAATTGATTATCATTGAGCCTTTAATACAGTACTCCATCAGAAGCTTGTGAATTAACAGGCTGTACTCCAGAAGATGCAGACCAATATACAGTATTATCCCACTAGACACAGTCCTGATCAGTTTGATGGGTGGCTGAGAATGCAGACATCTGCATTATCGATAATCTGTTTATATGTGTCATTACGGTAATAGTTTGGGCATATGTAATCAACATGGTGAATGTCAGCTGAGCAAACATAAACTGCTTATATACACAAGATGTGTACTATCTACTGTAATTCCCAGAGATAAGTGTTCATTGCCATCCCCATCTCAGCTTATACTTATTTATGTATGACAGTAAACACAAGCACCTTATTTATTTTATTCATTTATTTTCCAAAGTTTCTAGACTTGTTTAAAATGTTGTTTAGCTTTTTAGAAGTCATATTACTCAAAAAGAGAGCATACGGTATGCAGCTGTTCAATTGCATGAGAAATGAAGTGATAACTTGCCTGTCATATGGGTAGCAAGCCAGCAACATTTCTCTTGGATACTGGAAGTTAATTTTTCTCTGGCATACCTGGAGATATTATATACAATGTGGCAGGCAGGAGAGGGTCAGGCTGGTCGAGCCACTAATAGACCCTGTGATGATCCAGGGGTAGGGGCAATTACTGACCAGGGCCACCTGCTATAGACTGCAGGTTAACTACCCACAAGGACCGTTGGGATTATGTAAATTTAGGCACCAGCACCCTGATGTCTGGCTTCTGTATCAGTCAGGGTCTCTCCATCAGGAATCAGCACTTCCAGGAGTCTCAGTAACCTTCCTGTGGTAGTGACCAGGACAAGCTACTTGCAGGGTTGAGATAGGATCAGTATCGCCACCAGGAGCAAATAAGATAACATACCATTTCTACATGTCTCAGCAGTGAATTTATTTATTTTAAGTCAACAATATTTATAGGGGTTAGATACAGAGGGGGGTGTATACAACACAACAATGACAGGGAGTGGCAGACAAACACAGGAGATTGATTCCACATGGGGTCTAATAGTCTGGAATCCTGGCATCCTGTGTGACACAAGTGAACAATAGGCCAACCTACAAAAACACATAATGCTGTCTCCATGTCTAGCGGTTCAGAGTACATTAATTTTATCTGGCAAACAATGGGACAAAACAGATTACATTACAATGGATGTGTTTATGCACATAGTCCAGTGTCTTCAGACAAGCAGTCTGTCCTTTATGGTGGCTCAATGGACTTAGATCCAGGAACTGAAAAAGGGGTCCGTGACATTACTCACCCCTTCTAGACAGCACTTCTATGATCCTTAACAGGTGATAGTCTTGAACTGCAGTCCAAGTCCAAGTCCCCATCCAAAGTAGAAAAAATGTTGACCCAAGTGGCCACTGCAAAAGTTCCATTGCATGCCCTCCTCCTGGAGGGGTTGTAGGTTGGCCCGGTCTTGGGGTGGCTGCCCATGTTTCAGGAAAGTGTCCACAGTCTCTAAACCCAATTTCTGTACGGTCTTGGGAACACAATCCAGGAGTCTGTATTCTCGATTTGAACCTGTTTCTGGAGCAAATATTTTCTCTGAAATATTATTGGGACTGTTTGGATACCATTTTGGCTACATCAACAAGGAATCTAGATTTTGTATTTGAGCTTTTCATTTTATTGGTTTGCGAGGGAGTGTGCACACTTTTATGGGTCTATTTTTGTGACTGACATGACACTAAAATGATCATCATTTCAATAAATTATCTTCTGGGACTAATTAATACATCATTGGCAATATACAGAATCTCACAAAAGTGAGTACACCCCTCACATTTTTGTAAATATTTTATTATATCTTTTCATGTGACAACACTGAAGAAATGACACTCTGCTACAATGTAAAGTAGTAAGTGTACAACCTGTATAACAGTGTAAACTTGCTGTCCCCTCACAATAACTCAACACACAGCCTATAATGTCTAAACCGTTGAAAACAAAAGTGAGTACACCACTAATGGGAAATGTCCAAATTGGGCCCAATTTACATGTCACTAGTTAGTGTTACAAGGTCTCAGGTGTGAATGGGGAGCAGGTGTGTTAAATTTGGTGTTATCGCTCTGACACTCTCTCATACTGGTTACTGGAAGGTCAACATGGCACTACATGGCAAAGAACTCTCTGAGGATCTGAAAAAAAGGCTATAGGAAGATTGCCAAGACCCTGAAACTGAGCTGCAAGACCACACCACGGTTTCACAGGATAGGTTCCACTCAGAAAAAGCCTTTTCATGGTCGACCAAAGAAGTTGAGTGCATGTGCTCAGTTTCATATCCAGAGGTTGTCTTTGGGAAACAGACGTATGAGTGCTGCCAGCATTGCCTCAGAGGTTGAAGGGGTGGGGAGTCAGCCTGTCAGTACTCAGACCATACGCTGCCCACTGCATCAAATTGGTCTGCATGACTGTCGTCCCAGAAGGAAGCATCTTCTAAAGATGATGCACAACAGCCCGCAAACAGTTTGCTGAAGACAAGCAGACTAAGGACATTGATTACTGTGGTCCAAAGATAAACTTATTTGGTTCAGATGGTGTCAAGTGTGTGTGGCGGCAATCAGGTGAGGAGTACAAAGACAAGTGTGTCTTGCCTACAGTCAAGCATGGTGGTGGGAGTGTCATGGTCTGGGCCTGCATTAGTGCTGCAGGCACTGGGAGCTACAGTTCATTGAGGGAACCATGAATGCCAACATGTGCTGTGGCATACTGAAGAAGAGCATGATCCCCTCCCTTCAAAGACTGGGCCGCAGGACAGTATTCCAACATGATAATGACCCCAAACACATCTCCAAGACAACCACCGCCTTGCTAAAGAAGCTGAAGGTAATGGACTGGTCAAGCATGTCTCCAGGCCTAAATCCTATTGTGCATCTGTGGGCATCCTCAAATGGAAGGTGTGGGAGCGCAAGGTCTCTAACATCCACCAGCTCAGTGATGTCATCATAGAGGAGTGGAAGAGGACTCCAGTGGCAACCTGTGAAGCTCGGTGAACTCCATGCCCATGAGGGTGTAGGCAGTGCTGGAAAATAATGGTGGCCACACAAAATATTGATACTTTGGGCCCAATTTGGACATTTCCATTTAGGGGTGTACTCACTTTTGTTGCTAACGGTTTAGACATTAATGGCCGTGTGTTGAGTTATTTTGAGGGGACAGAAAATTTACACTGTTATACAGGCTGAGTATCAAAACATGGAGTACCAAATAAAATGTTCCCATAAGGATAAATGTAAATTGAAATAATCCATTCTCAACCAAAGAAATTTCACATTTTAGTTTGAACTGATGGTGTTGCTTTTGATACAAAACCTTAAAACTAACCAGACATAAAGAAAAACAATAATTAGATCAAATAAAATATAACTTCTCTTTAACTGTACTAAAAAGACTTACGGGCCCAAAGCAATGGTGGCGATGTAGAGGAGGAGGAGAAGAGGGAGAACGGTTATTGCTCAGAATGGGAGTCCTCTTCCATTAAAACATAAGGCACTTGCACAGGGGATCTATCTCTTTTCTGTCTTTTAACAACACTGAAACCTGCTGGGGTCTGATGCAGGGAGATCCACTAGAAACCTATCAAAAGAAACTTGCTTCAGTCTATGTTTTAAAAGTTTCTGAAGTGAGACATTGTTTAAGCTTTGCTTGAGCCTCGTCAGGGTGATACTTTTCAACAAAATGTTTTAATACAATCCATTTAGCACACATGTCTTTGATCAGTACAGTAGGTAAATCCTCACTTCCCTCCACTGCACCTTAAGAAATTTCCTCAACCACTATCTGTTGCTGCTTCTTCCTTTTGAAGTTCATGCAGGTTCTCAGTGTGGAGCTCTTGTCTGTCCTCCTGAAATAACTCTTCAATGTCTTCATTACTCATCTCAGGGTTCACAGACTTGCCCAGAGACACAATGCCCTCCACTATTGGTTAGGTTCAGCCTCCAAGTTCCTCGAAGTTATAACGTCTGGCCACAATTTCCTCCAGGCACATTTCATGGTCTTGTAAGAGACTGCACACCAGGCCTTATCAATCAGAGTGACACAGTGGAGGATATTGAAATGGTCCTTCCAGAACTCTCTGAGTGTCAACTCAAAGCACCTCTGAAAGAAGGTCTTGGTATACAGTTTCTTAAACTTTGAGATGACCTACTGGTCCATGGGCTGTATCAGAAGAGTTGTGTTAGGGGTCAAGAATTCACAGTTATAAAATAAAAGTCCTCCAGCATGTAGTCCTCCAAGCCTGGAGGGTGAGCAGGAGCATTTTCCATTATTAACAGATCCCTTAGGCAGTTATTTCTCCTGTGAATATTTTTTTACTGTGGGGCCAAACATTTTGTTCATCCATTCAATGAAGAACTGCTTTGCTGTTTGCCCTCCCCATTACACTTAACTTACTTTTTATCACATTTTATCTTTTGAAAACTCTGTGGTTATCACGATTGATAGACTAGTAGAGGCTTATTTTTTAAATCCCCACTAGCATTCCCAGAAGCAACAGAGTTAGCCTGTCTTTCACCGGCTTTTGCCCCGGTAATGTCTTCTCTTCTTAAGTGATGTAGGTTCTGTTAGGCATTTCTTCCAAAATAAACCAGTCTCATCACTTTGTTGGGAAATAATAGCATCAGCCTCTACATAGTCTTTAAACTCCCTAACAAAGGTATCACTAGCCTTCTTTGAACTCATAATGTAAGCACAAGCTACACTTTGGCTCTTGTAAGCACAATCTACGCGTGTATCCTTGTAAGCACAAGCTACACTTGAGTCCTATTAAGCACCAGCTACACTTTGGTCCTTGTAAGCACAAGCTGCACTTGGGTTCTTGTAAGCACAACCTAAACTTTGTTTCTTATAAGCACAGGCTGCACTTCAGTTCTATTAAGCACAGGCTGCACTTTGGTTCTCGTAGGCACAGGCTGCACTTGGGCTCTTGTATGCACAGACTGCTCTTGGGCTCTTGTTACCACAAGTTAAACTACGCCAGAGTACAGTACTTTATTTAACGTCCTGGAGAGACAAAATGCAGGGTGGCGCAATCGCAATGAGTACCAAGCAAGCGTCAAGTTCCAAAGCATTTGTTTCTCGTTCAGACACGTTGAATACTGAAATTGATGAGTTTTGAGGTAATCGAGAACTGAGGGTCCACTGTATCTAGATCCTTGTTATGTAAATAGCAGATAGTTGCATTAAATGGTCTGTTGCAATTTTTCATGTTCATTATCACAATAAAATATATCCCTGAAATCTAAGTTTGGATTATCTGTTACTAAAAATATTTGATGTAGGAAAATGGGGAGCTTATTAGATCTAAAACAGTGTACCTATTTTTAGGTCTTGACCTGTGGATGTAAATGTTATGATTAGTAGAACCCAGAAATGCATTTAAAGGACTACAATGAAAGAAATGCTCATTTTTTAAATCTTTTGAGTCGACAAAGAGCAGAATTAGTCATGGAAAATGTTGTTTTTTATCTTAAAAAAATACAGTATGTTGTCTCTGATGGACTCTTGAGTCATCCATGATACTTTGGTGACAGTTGCGTGGGAAGGGTGGGGTGTCAATTTCAATTAGATCCAATTATCCAATACATTATCCTGACATATCCCTCTGCCCAACTCACCCACTTATAACGGACACCTAATGATCAAACTCTTGAGTGATACAGTGAAGACAAGTTGAAATGATCTATTCATAAACAGTTGGTAGTTTGTTACATTATTCACAAAATATTGCACTTTTTGTTGAACTACAGTGGTCTTTTAAGATTTTTGTAGCCCTGTCAATTTGTATACTTCTCCACTTCAGTGGACTCTATTAATGCTTGAGTCCCCACCATTATTATGCAGTTAGATTCCCTTAACTACCCTTTTCAAACACAGTAAGCATAATACAAAACATTAGCATATTGACCCACACATTAGCATAACAATGTAACATGAACAATGCTGACTATCTAAAAAATGAATCACTTTAAGAAGCATGTGCAATGTTTTTATGCTGTGTACAAAGAAACTTGTTTTATGGTGACAGCATCCCTTTAATTAAAAAAATAACATCAGTGAACAATGGTTGGTATTCCTAGGTGGTCTCCCAGGTGATGTGACCTCTTGGTTCCCTGACTGAAATCAAACCCAGATCACAGAGGAGAAAGCACTGAATCCTAACCACTGGACCACCAGGGAATCCCGCACTTAATATTAGGTTGGGGTAAAATACTATCAATGGCCCTTTAACTCTTGTTGATGCTAACATGTCTGCAAATACAGTACAAACAATGCACTTTCCACAATGTTTCTGCAACCTAGAATTAGTCACAATATTTTATCCTTTAATTATCCTGACTTGAATACATCCAATGTTTGCAGTTTAATTTGCAATAATAAGTGAGAACTAAAACAGTATGTACAGTACATTTATATGACAGACTTTTGAGGGCTCACAATCTGTTATGACAAATGGTTGGGAAGGATTTGGAATTATACTTAAGAACATTATTATGCTAAATAAGACATGAATATAAATGAAAAGACAAGCTGAGACCTTATTTTTCTTGATAATTTTAATATTGGAAAACAGAATGGGCTTGGAAAGAATTTAACATGTTTTCATTTATTTATCCTAAAGACATCATGCAAAAAAAATGTTGTATATCAAATAAATTAAGTCATTGATTACACTATAGGCATATGTGCCTATTTTCTAGAATATTTAATAAAGCTCCCTAAGAGTTTCTACATCTCAAGGAAACACTACTCTAATATTACCTTGGTAGGAGGTGTTCTTTTATGTAGTGCTGCTTTAAAGTAATGAAATAAAATGATATGATTTTTTTAAATAAAGTTAACTACACTTACTTTCGCACATTTCAGGCCAGTATTTGAGGATATCGCTTCTGTGTACAGGTCAGACTATCATTTTTTCAGTCATCCCGATTGGCTTACCTGTATACAAAAAGGAAACACTCAAATCCAGGCCTGTGTGCGGACCTCCAGGACTGAACTTTCCCACCCCTGCTCTAAGCTACACATACTAAAACACTATCTCGAGTGCAGGCACCTGCACAAAAGATAGGCATGCTCAAACTTAAATGATTGCACTCAAGATAATGGATCCAATGCAAAAGGGGTAATCCAGAATTAATGGTAATGATCTCTCATTAATAAAGGTTATAAAGCTTTTTTTTCTGTGTGGATCTGAAAGGCTGACTGACAGCTCAAAATAATTAATTAATTAACTCCTGTGAATTCTTTTTGACTATGTATTAATTCATTCATTCATTCATAAAAAAATATCTATGGATGACATGGGTAGGTGTACAGACCTTTACACCAACCCTTTTCTAAAGACATCTGTTAAATAAGCTACCAAAATATATAGTTATGTTATTGAGGTTGAAAAAAAACTTTTAGTCCATCAAGTTCAACCTTTTTAGGTCTCCTCTGATCTACAATATGCAGACTAATTGTTAATTGATCCAGAGGAAGGCAAATAGAAAAAAAACCAGTGAAACTTTGCCAATTGTCTCTTAAGGAAAAAAAAAATCCTTCCTGGATCAATGTGTTTGTGTTGCTCAGTCATCTCCAACTCTCTGTGACCTCATGGCCCACACACACCCTGCTGATCCACTTGGTATTCATGGTAGACCGTGGTAAAGCTCATTTATTTTATTTATAACTTTTTACACAGATCTTAATCCATTTTAATGATATATAATTAAAAGTTATGTTTTACCGGTAGGTGTATGATCAAAGCCATTTGTTTGTGTCTAGGCTAAGCACCTGACATACACATTATTTCATGGTAGAGATACTGGAGAGGGTTTGCAGTTCCTTCTCCAGTGGGCCACAGCCCAAAGTCTCCCATCCAAACACTGACCAAGCACAGCCCTGCATGTCTTCGGGATGGTTCCTTGACTGGAATAGAAACCAGGTTACAGTGGTGAAAGCACCCAATCCTAACCCATGGACTACCAGGGAACCCATCCCTGGATCAATACTCCCTCTCTAATTATCCAGAATAACACTGAATGCCCATTTTTATTCAAAAAATATATCCAATCCGTTTTTAAAGCTAAAATAAATAACAGGGATTAGTAGATCCCAGTTAGAAGTAGGCGCTCTAGAAAAATCTGAGTTGTTATACAGGCCTATTTAATACATTTCTTATTTAAGTCCGATAAACCAACGTTCCATTAAGATAAATGTCTATAAAAATCTGCACTCTTTTCAGGTCTCGTAGTACTGCTCTCCAAAACTGATGCTGTCCACCAGAGCGTCTCTAGATAGATACAAATGAGAAGAGGTAGGGAAAGATATAGCGCACAGATTCCTAGTGCAGCTCACTTCATATATGTTGACAGACAATAATCAGTATGTCCCAATATTCCCTCAAACTCTCACCTTGGACAACCTCAAAATTATGAGGTATATAATACACATGGGCAAATCCTTTAAGCTGGTCAATGATGGGATGGTATAGTGGTACTCTCTCCTCCTTTCGCACTCTCTCCTCCATTCTCTCTCTCCTCCTTTCTCTCTCTCTCTCTCTCTCTCCTCCTTTCTCTCTCTCTCTCCTCCTTTCTCTCTCTCCTCCTCCCACAATGTATTTCACTCCATTCCACCAAAAGATGCACACACTCTGCAACTTATACATAGGAGTAAAGGATATTATATGCTAACTGAGGAAGCCGTGGGAATACGGATGAAACGCGTTTTAGTCATCTATATCTTATATTTTTCCTTTTATTGATTATGTATCTATGTATCTATATCAATAAAAAAATATTTATTACACTTACTCTGAGAATCCTATTAATCTTTTGGTGGAACGGAGTGAAATATTTTGTGGGAGGAGCTCTGCACCACTATACCATCCCATCATTGACCAGCTTAACGGATTTGTCCATGTGTATTATATACCTCATAATTTTTGAGACTGTACAAGGTGAGAGTTTGAGGGAATATTGGGACATACTGATTATTGTCTGTCAACATATATGAAGTGACCTGCACTAGGAATCTGTGCCGTATATCTTTCCCTTCCCTCTTCCCTTTTTAAAGCTATCTATCAAACCCGCTGTCACCACCTCCTTTAGTAGAGAATTTCTCAGTTTAACCACCCATACTGTGAAGAACCCTTTTCTTTATTTAAAGTTGTTTCCTCAAAGGATAACCTCTTAGTTAAAAACCTCTTGGCGCAAAAAATTCACTTGACAAAATACAATACTCCACTATAACTAGATTGACAGTACTATCTATAGCAGCTCACCATTGTTCAAAAACAATTTAGGTTTCCTCATGGGCCTTAATCCTCTATAACCAATATTAATTTACAGGAGGACTTTTTGAGTAGGTTGGGCATTATTCCATATTATTTGTGTATCGTAATCAAAATGAGCACAGGCGAGAAGTCTGTTAAAGAAAACATAAAGCACATGGCACAGATGAAAACACCAGTATCTTTAAAGGGACACAAGACTTGGAGCACTCCAATGTAACATACTCATAAAAATATGTTGAAATACTTTTCGAATTTTTGAAATAGGCGAATTTTTCACATAAAAAAATCCTAAAAGAAGTGTATGTTTACTTGAGCTCTGGCAAGTCCCCCAGGCAGACTGGCAGCAAGAGCTCCGTGCTCAGAGCAGAAACAGAGAGTGATTTAACCCTTCTTAAAAACATCTGTGCAGTGAAATGACTGCATCAAACTGCTAAATATGTGACTTGGGAGTTAACTTGAAGCTGAATGCGTTCCTGAACCCAAGGAAAAGCCATAAATCTATATGTGCAGCATTTTCTACCGCTCGCTATCGGCAGATTTTGTTAATCATGGGCAGTCAGGAGTCTGTTTGTAAGACCTTACATTTTCAAACTGTTATTAGTGTAATTTAAAAAAAGCAATAAATCATATTAACATAGAATTTTGTGCTCTTTCACACTAGGAAGAGTACTTATGGTGAGGTATCTATCCATTTAATACAAGTTTGTGCCACATTACTGTACTATGTTCAGATACCTTTTCCACAGTATCTACATTTTTAAAGGTATTTTCTTTGCATGATGACTGAAGAAAAAATAGTTAAAAGATCTGCACCTCACCCTTGAAGGTATTTCTGTAGTTCATGTAAATGGTGTCTTCAACTACAAGCAACTAGCTTTTGTCCAGGACCAGTGCATCAATATGCCATTTATTACTTAAAGAGCAAATGTACAATTAAAAAAAATGTCTGATTTAAAGTATAATAAACCTGGGAAAAAGGTTATTCAGACTGATTTTAATTAGAAAATAAAATACTTTTCAAAGCCTCTGCTGTAACCTATAGGCATCCAGGAGATATTGGTGGTTACTGTTGGTGTGAGAGGGCAGTTTACATTTCTGTAAAGCTGTAAAGCACACTTATCTCTTCTTAGTCTGAAGGGAGGGTAGGGGTGTGTTGTCAATTTCAGCTGGATCCAGTTATCGAACAAAGGCACTTGACTTTTCTTTTTTACCTCCTCCCCCACCAATCTTCCCCACTGAGACACAATAGCCAGCATTCTGGAAATGATGTAGTAAACTCAAGACAGATTCCTTTCTTTGTAAACAGTTAAAATATTCAGAATTTCCCCAAACAATATTTTTATGTCCATGGCCTACACAGATGATAATGTGTTGAACTTATTGTATACTTAACAAGCCAGTGTCTTTTTCTAGAAGTAAAGTGGTTCAAGGGGGCCTTCCTTGGACATATTACAGTTAATAAGAGGTGGCGGGTGTCATGAATCACCCAGGGGCCATATTGGATTTGGTGTGAACTATGCTGGGGCCATTTTGTGACTGGCAGCAGTGGCCATTTTGGGCTGGATTATCTTACACATGCTGGTGCCATGTGGAAGAACAAAAGATTTGGGCACAAAGTTACTGCTTGTAAATGGTATGAATAGGGGGTTCCACTGTCACCATTAAATAAAGTCAGCATTACTGCATAAAATGGATTGACGTGGAAAACTTGCCCCACCCTGATACCATGTGGGAATGGGGAAATATGGTTATAGGTTATTAATATGTTAGTATTATATTGTATATTGTATTGTGGAGTGATAGCTATGTTTTAATTAGTCAACCCTCCCCCATTGTATAAACTCTCAGTCAGGAGTTGGCCATATGGTCTTTAGAGTAAACACTTGAAGTGATAGCAAGGCCAGAACAAAGAGATTTGCCAGACTGCCAGGCACCGTAGGACAATGGGATAGTACAGGGTCTTCCAGCCTCAATACTAGGGCCTGGGCCATAGCAAAGAGATGCGTCTCTGTTGACTGCCAGCGCCCAAATGACTCTGTTAGCCACACCTAGTGGGCGGCCCAGGGGAGGGGTCTGGAAGTTCCCAGAGCTTACCTCTAGTCCATTGGCTAGAGGTAATAAAGTTACTCTGGAGATTACTGCATTGGCCAAGAGGAAGATAAGGGTTGGACAAAGGGGTAGCCACTCCCTGTACTGGTTTTGTGAGTTGTTTAAATACTTGTGTAAAAATAAAGAAGTTGTTCATAATTTTCATCAAGACGTGGTGTGTAGATGTATTATTTACCCGGGGACATATGCTTGCAGTAAGATTCGTCAGACTTACTGTCAATATTGCTCAGTCTAAACCAAGGGCTGCGACATGATGTTCCTGTACTCAAAGCTACTCCAAGGTCCAGAGTAACCCAAATCAAGTCAGCAGACCCCAGCCAGAGAGTGGGTCCTGATAATTGGTGGCACAGTGGTGGGGTACTCTGAGAAGGACCAGAAAATGGAGCAGATGGAAGCAGAGGACTACAGACTACTCCTGCTAAATCAATGGATGGCATTCATGCAATTATGGCATGGCCATGAGCTGGCAAGCTGGTTGGAGGAACTGGTAGAGAAAGAGATGGACTTGGAGGAACAGTACCTTGCCAGGATAGAGTCCTTGGGTGGCCGGAGAGAGGATCTCTATTTTCGTTTGGATCTAGAATATGGGGTCGTGAGATTCTGAATGGTGATCCGGAATGTGGCATGGGAACTGCAAGGAGGCATAATAACTTGTTTGTTGAACGCTGCCGGGGTCTGGGACTGGAAGCATGGTTCCCGGAGGCTCCTTTGCTGGAACCCCTGATTCAGCAAGAGCTGCAACTGGAGGCTGAGTATGTGGAATTGTGGGATACGATACCCAAGAAGTATTTTTACAACTCAGACGGTATGTACCAGAGTGAGTATGCTCACTGGAACTGGGGAGAGGCATTTCTAGACTGTAAACAAAGTGAGGAGTGGGAAGGGGTAAACACTGTTCCTTTGCCAACTCCTGGGGATGGAGAATGTTTGCCCCTAGAACATGCAGTAACTGTGTCAGGGCCTAGTCACCAGCCCAAAGAGCCAGAGACCCAGTGGAATGTTCCCTGGGTGGGGTCAGATAATCCATGTCTGCCCCCTGATACCCCAAGAGATTTAATCCCAGAGGAAGTGGGAACTGCTCACAAGCTAGGGCCAGATAAGTTAAGTCTGCCCTCAGAAGTTCTAGGCAAAGTGTGTTGGCCAGAACTGCTAATGGAGCCAGAGGCTCTGGATTATTATGTGATGGACGGTGGGAAGGGAGCCTTAGAGGCCAGGCTGGAAGGGAATGATGAGATTCCCCAGCCTGCATCAGATAACCACTGTCTGTACCCTGACAGTCCAGGGGAGTTGTCCCCAGAGGTGCTAGTGAAGCACAGAGCCCAGGAGGGTTGTGTAAGAGACTGTGGGGAGGGAAATGAATTGGTTTCTGGCTACAGGGAACCTGACCTCACACAGCAAGAGAGTGCCAGGGGCACAAAGAGCCAGGCGGGGGCAGCAAGCATGCCAGCCTTGGCAAAAGCATTATGGGTGCAGAGTGGCACCATGAAAGAGGGTGTACCAAGTGGGGAGATACCCTGGATAACCATTGTCCAGGGGCCCACTGGAACAGACACCACTCCAAAGATCCAGTTCAACAGAAAGGACTGGGATAAAGTTGCTCAACCCCGGGCAATGGAGGAAGGTAAGCACAGCTTGGGTGGGAGCAGCGTAGCTCCCCAAGCAGCAACGGAAACAGCTGGACCAGAGGAAGAAAGCCAAGAGGAACGGTCCCTTTGCAATCCCATAGGCCCAGAGACTGTATTAGAGATCCCAGCCCATCTGTGGGGACTGGCTGGGGGGAACAGAGTTGCTATGGGACAGAAACTGTGGCCCACCTGTTGTACTCGGGGATACCAGATTATTGGGGAGGTACCCTGGACTATTTGGGTGGGTGTGAATGGGAAGAGCAATTTGCTCTATACAGTGGGTGCAAGGCCAAGGGCTGGGGGAGGTTTTTACTCTGCACCTTGGGACAGACAAGAACTGGCATAGCATACAGAGGGCCAAACCAGCACATTCATGACTATCAGCGTAGCTGGAAAAATCAGGGATGTTTCCTGCCACGCTTGGGGAGGTGTTGTCATGAATCACCCAGGGGCCATATTGGATTTGGTGTGAACTATGCTGGGGCCATTTTGTGACTGGCAGCAGTGGCCATTTTGGGCTGGATTATCTTACACATGCTGGTGCCATGTGGAAGAACAAAAGATTTGGGCACAAAGTTACTGCTTGTAAATGGTATGAATAGGGGGTTCCACTGTCACCATTAAATAAAGTCAGCATTACTGCATAAAATGGATTGACGTGGAAAACTTGCCCCACCCTGATACCATGTGGGAATGGGGAAATATGGTTATAGGTTATTAATATGTTAGTATTATATTGTATATTGTATTGTGGAGTGATAGCTATGTTTTAATTAGTCAACCCTCCCCCATTGTATAAACTCTCAGTCAGGAGTTGGCCATATGGTCTTTAGAGTAAACACTTGAAGTGATAGCAAGGCCAGAACAAAGAGATTTGCCAGACTGCCAGGCACCGTAGGACAATGGGATAGTACAGGGTCTTCCAGCCTCAATACTAGGGCCTGGGCCATAGCAAAGAGATGTGTCTCTGTTGACTGCCAGCGCCCAAATGACTCTGTTAGCCACACCTAGTGGGCGGCCCAGGGGAGGGGTCTGGAAGTTCCCAGAGCTTACCTCTAGTCCATTGGCTAGAGGTAATAAAGTTACTCTGGAGATTACTGCATTGGCCAAGAGGAAGATAAGGGTTGGACAAAGGGGTAGCCACTCCCTGTACTGGTTTTGTGAGTTGTTTAAATACTTGTGTAAAAATAAAGAAGTTGTTCATAATTTTCATCAAGACGTGGTGTGTAGATGTATTATTTACCCGGGGACATATGCTTGCAGTAAGATTCGTCAGACTTACTGTCAATATTGCTCAGTCTAAACCAAGGGCTGAGACATGATGTTCCTGTACTCAAAGCTACTCCAAGGTCCAGAGTAACCCAAATCAAGTCAGCAGACCCCAGCCAGAGAGTGGGTCCTGATAGCGGGAATATAATTTCCCTACATCCTCAAATATATTTAAGATATCATTTATCATTTACTGAGAGTTAGACAACCAGATGGTATAGTGATATTTGGTACTATAAATAATGTAATGAACCTACAAACTTTTATTAATAGGTAAGATAAATAATGTAATGCAATGGTGATTTGAGGGGTCTTGTATAAAATAATTTGTGGGGCCTCCAACTTCAAGGTAAGTACACCTTTGGTCAATAACAAAAGCCAAAACATATATGTATAAATTATTTTTACCCTATTGTGATCAAATCACCTTTCTATAATAAAAGGTATCTGCTCTTCTCGCTTACTAAATTAAGAGTCACTCTTTACCTCACACTGCTGTTGGTATCCTGTAGTGGGGAAGGGTCATTGCATCTGCTACAACAGCAGTAGTTCCACCACTGGTAGTGAAGACCCACAATTAGGAAAAAGAAAGATAAATTGAGGAAACAGCTAGAGGCCTAAGGTGAACAAAAACAAAGAAATTGAGAAATATATTGGGAAAGAAGGAGAAAAGGAAAGGAAGAGGTGTGACAACCTGTATGTTGAATGGGGTATGATAAGAGCCTAGTGCCCAAACTTCTCCCCACAGGTATGCCCAGTTCATTTTACCTCTGTACAGCAGGAAGAAGTTTCAGCCCTTAGGTTAGACGGAGAGATGTCTGTGGTCTTGTATAACACACAAATCTTTCTAAGTTCTGACAAGAACTTACTCCAGGAGCCAGCATTCCAGCATCAATAACGAAATTCACACATTAATTATGTGAACCAGTTAAGCATCTTTATTACTGAATCCATCAGACATATTTATATCACATTCTTAGCAACAACAGACCAATCAATTCAAATGTGCATAAATGGTTACACCCAATCACCTTCTAGCTCACATTATCCCCCCTGCCTGCCAGTCAAAGACAATTACCCATTGTTTTCCATTTCCACTACTGTATTCTTGGTAGGGGGCAATTACATACAATAGGCATGGAGACACCAATCTGAGGCTTGTGATACATATAGAGAGATACTGGTGTCATATGACTCCTAACGGTCAATTAACTCCCTAATCTTGTTAATAAGGGACTAGTCCATTACTATGAAATATTGGGCATATATTATATTTCCATTGTAAGTGCTAGCCCCCCCAAAGCGCAACACAGACATAGATCCCATCACTCCCATCATGTTCATACGCACACCCCAGCTATAAACATGTGTACCTTAGTATGGGCCTAGTGGTACCCAGGCAACTTTAAACAGGCATAGCAAGGAACAACAATGTTAACCCATCTCAGTGGGCCCCTTTCCACTGGTACAATAAGCCTATAAGGCTGAGGGCATCAGTCTGTACAGTATTGCACAGCTGGTTCCTTGGCATGCTACAGCCATGACAAGAGGGAGGAGAAAATAGATATGAATATGATGTAAAACAAAACAATGTAAGCAAGTGAGAAAAAGCTGAAAAGGGCAAGAGAACTGTATTTATATATAGGCAAGACAGAATGGACTTTAGCTCAACATCCACAACTAATCTGCCAGATCACATTTGTAAAGTAAGTAAATAAAATATCAACTGCTGGTTTTGGTGTGAAAAATATCCAGATACAGATTCTCTCTTACCCAACCAAAGGAAAAGTCAATCAATATTCCAGGTTTCCAAAACAACTCCTTCTTTATTTAAACAAGCCGGAATTGAAAGGGCAACCTGTGAATCTCATGCAAAAGATTAAAAGGTGCAATCTGCCAGAAAAATAAGATGATACGGTTGTGCTCAAAAGTTTGCATACCCTGGCAGAAATTGTGAAATTTGGGCATTTATTTTGAAAATATGACTTATCATGCAAAAAAAAATGTATTTTATTGAAGGCTAGTGACCATATAAAGGCATTTTTATCACATAGTTGTTTGTCTCCTTTTTAAATCATAATGATAACAGAAATCACTCAAATGGCCCTGATCAAAACTTTGCATACCCTTGGTTCCTAATACTGTGTATTGCCCCCTTTAGCATCAATGACAGCATGCAGTATTTTGTAATAGTTGTCTATGAGGCCCCGAATTCTTGCAGGTTGTATAGCTGCCCATTTGTTTTGGCAAAATGCCTCCAGGTCATGCAAAGTCTCTGGTCATCTTGCATGAACAGCAACCAGAGTGGCTCAATGATATTAAGGTCACGAGACTGTAATGGCCACTCCAGAACCTGCACCTTTTTCTGCTATAACCACTGGAGGCTCAACTTAGGGTCATTGTCATGCTGGAAAGTCCAAGAGGGTCCCATGTGCAGCCTTCGTGCAGAAGAATGCAAAATGTCTGCCAGTATTTTCTAATAACTTGCTGCATTCATCTTGCCATCAATTTTCACAAGATTCCCCATGTCTTTAGAGCTCACCCCCCCCCCCCCCCAAAAAAACATCAGTGAGCCACCACCATGCTTCACAGTGGAGATGGTATTATTTTTACGATGGGCCTTGTTGAACCCTCTCCAAACATAGCGCTTATGGTTGAGACCATAAAGCTCTATTTTGGCCTCACCACTCCAAATTAAAGTGTGCCAGAACCTGTGAGGCATGTCAAGATGCTGTCAGGCATATTGTAAACAGGCTTTTTGTGGCATTGGCGCAGTAAAGGCTTCTTTCTGGCATCTCGACCATGCAGCTAATTTTTGTTCAAGTATCATCGTATTGTGCTCCTTGAAACAGCCACACCATCTTTTTCCAGAGCAGCCTGTATTTCTCCTGAGGTTACCTGTGTGTTTTTCTTTGTATTCCGAACAATTCTTCTGGCACTTGTGGCTGAAATATTTGTTGGTCTACCTGACCTTGGCTTAAAATTAAGAAATCACTGAATTTTCCACTTCTTTATAAGTGATTGAACAGGACTGACTGGCATTTTGAAGGCTTTAGATATCTTTTTATATCCTTTTCCATCTTTATGAAGTTCCATTACCTTGTTACGCAGGTCTTTTGATAGTTCTTTTCTTCTCCTCATGGCTCAGTATCGAGCCTGTGCAGTGCATCCACGTGAGAACTAACAAACTCATTGAATATTTCTACACAGACACTAATTGCAATTTAAAAAGCCACAGGTGTGGGAAATTAACCTTTAATTGTTATTTTAACCTGCCTGTGTCACCTTGTGTATCTGTAACAAGGCCAAACATTCAAAGGTTTGTAAACTTTTGATCAGGGCCATTTGCGTGATTTCTGTTATCATTATGATTTAAAAAGGAGACAAACAACTATGTGATAATAAATAACTTCATATGATCACTATCCTTCAATAAAATACTTTTTTGCATGATCGGTCATATTTTCAAAATAAATGCAAACATTTCCAAATTTTTGCCAGGGTATGCAAACTTTTGAGCACAACTGTACCTCTTATATAGAAAAACAGAAATCCAATAAGGGTTAGTAAAAACATAGGAGTGTCTTACAAATGTCTTTCTGCACTATACACAAAAGACCAATGCAATTCAGAGAGGGGTAATGAGGCCATTATTTTTTACATATCATAGCAGAATACCGGCATAAAGAATTGGTTATAAGATAAAGAATTGATTACAAGAAATTAGTCAAATAATATTGGTTATTAGTTAGTTATATCATAGAGGAATGCCAGCAGGAAATAGAATTGGTCACATGAAATTAGTTACATTTGGTAGGAACTGCAAAAAAGACAGTAGAATTTTGTGTTACAATAAAAAGCTATGTTCCTGGTTAGATACACACTGTATGGAGTTTTAAAGCAACATCGTTCTTTATGGTTGTTACAAGCATTGCAAACCTAAAAATAAAAATTAAGAAAAAGCTGGTCTCTTCAAACTGACTCCATAAGGAACTTGTGTCTCAGAAGGAAAAAGCTCAATGCGAAACAGAATATGGCTTGGAATATTGTGCCCATAGAGCCACAGAGCTGTTAACCCAGTATAGTCTGTGTTCCATGTGATATTCCTGCAACAAAATTGAAGAGTTCTTAACAATGGAGTCCTTTGCAAAAAGTTTACAGTCCAGGTGAAGAAACACATCATTATTATTATTATTAACTTTTATATGTAATGTGCCAATATATTGCGTAGTGCTGTACAAGGGATAAGAACAAGGAAATATACAATATACAATATTATAACTGCAGAAAGTGGAAAGCCCTGTTTTGAGCTTCAAGTCTTGTAAAAAAAAAGGCTTTTTTTCAAAGCAGCCTACAGGATTGGAAACTTGCTACTGACAATCTAAAGGGAATGGAAGAGGCAGAAACTTGGGGAGGAGCAGACAAGGAATAGGAAGGTTAGGAAGGAAATCAGACTTACATTGGTAGGAAGTTGTGAAAAGTTAGAAGGTTAATCAATAGTTGGAGAGGGAAGGGGTCTGATCTAATGTGAATGGCACTTATTATGTAATATGGTATCTGCCCCTAGTGGACCTGCAGATGGGAATGTCAGGAGATACATAGTTTAAACACAGCTTGAGTAAAATTAGCTTATGGGAGAACAAAAGAGGAGTGGAGGGCATGAAAGTTGAGAAGAGCCTGAGGAAATTGCAGATGGATATGAGGAAGAAAAAGGCACAAGGAAATATTGGGTAAATGGTTAATGGGATTAGGTGTAGAAGATTTGTGTGACTCAATAATAATAAATAAAAGCAAGCAGGAATAGGTGGGTGAAGGGCAGGGAGGGAGGGGCTTGCAGTCAGGAATCAGAGAGAGAGAGACCAGAGGTATGTTGGGCCTGAAAGAGAATGAGTATAGTTTCAGGAAGTGATAGAGTTACATTGATACACAGTGGTGTTAGGAGATTATGCAAACAATGAGGGGGGTACAAAGGACTTGGAGGTACACACAATTATCTAGATAAAGTAACTATGTCAGTAGATATAATAATATTTTCTCCTTATAAAATTCCACAAAAATATATAAAAACAGTTTAATCTTTAAGAAAAATATGGTGCCATTTTACACATATGAATCAACAGCTACACCATGCAAAATGTCCTTCCAATATAACACTTAATTATCTTATTAAGAATTGTATCAAAATTACAGATTTTACTTCATAATATTTCTACAGGTATTTTACCCCTTATATGGTGTAATGTAGCCACGTGTCTTAATGTACACTTATTACAGTCCAATGGAGTGTAAAGGTGATCACACATAAGGTCCTTAATAGTCTGTAAAAAATCTCTGACTCCACACTAATTGCAAGATATGTTTTAAGAACTAATTTTTCAGCAAACACTGTGTGTTTTTTTTTGTAACCACATTTCCTGAAATGTTGATCTTGAAATACTATATGAATCAATAATATTCAGTATAAGAAGGACTCTAGATAAAATATTTATTATAATTTATCCAAAATGATTGAAAGCACATAAGCGTAACCTTATAACATCTGTCCAGGGGTGATCAGTCCCTGAAGCAGAATATTCAGTTTATCAAACTCTATGTCAGTCAAAGTGGACACACTATGCATATGACTTTCACTTAACTGTACCTGTGTTAAATACACTTATGGAAAACTCAAAACAGAATCCATAGACACATAATACATATAAACAGAAAATTGTGAGCTCACAAAGAAAAATGTATTAGTAAGATTTTATGATAATAAATCTATAGGTTCCTCGTTTTTCTCTAAAAGGAACTTGGTGAGAGAAGTCAGATCTTTGGTCAGGATAATGTATGCGCATAGCCTTCCATAAATCACCTTTATGAGGTAGATAAATATTGCGATATTCATACTATTTCTCTGGGGGTAAGTTTATTATATTATTTACTGTTTTATTTAATGACATTTAATATCTAACCTTAATAAATAATTGAACTGAAGGAAGTAAAGCAAAAGCAAAAATAAATATTTTAAAGCAAACAGATGTGCATTTTACATGTGTTTTATTTGTTTGTTTTTCACCCTCTGCTTGAATTAACATTTCATCTCTTCTTTATTTGGGGATTTAGGGTGAAAGGTAAGTTTGCAAGCATAAGGTGGAGGAGGAGCACTGGGACTATCTGTCAACTGCAGTTCTCTTATTTGTTCATATTCAGCTTTCCATTTATCAAAATACTCCTTCATCACATTGAAATATTTATTTTTTATTTCACCTCCCTTCATTACTTGTCATTATCAGCTTGTTCAATATGTTTTTCAAAGAAAAAATATTATTATCATCCTTTATTTTTAATGTGTCAACACATTCCACAGCACCATAAATGCAAATCTGATAGGATTCCCTGTTATGTTTATACCCCTGTAATCTCCTGTCTACTCTCTGTGTAATAGTCCTCTTGATAAATGAAAGCCTGGTGTACCACAGTGGGTAAACAATAAAGATTTTCAGAAACCCTTCCTGGGTTACAGGTGAACCCTCATTGGAGCCATGCTAGGGCTCATATCTAATGAAAGGTTCTAGTGAATTGTTTAAAGAACAATAACACTGTTCAGAAAAAAATACTAGCAAAGTATTGTGATTTAACAATAATTCAGTATGAGAAAACACTGTCCTTGGATCTAAGCCATGACAGTAATAATGCAGGCCGTAATTCCTTTAACTGGACAATTAAAAAAAAATCTTATTAAATCAATATCTTAACAATTATAATTAGTAATATATACCAATTACCTCACTGATTGCACAATAATCATCTAATTTACAACCACCTTTAGTATGCTTTTTAACAACAACAGAATACATTATTTGCTCTGCATTCTAAACCAAGGTCAATTTGGATAACACTTTCCATTTAACAAAATTAATTGTTCATTGGTAAGTAAAGAGAGCAGACCATTTCACACAAGAAAATCTTGCATTCACAGTATCACTCTAAAAATGTTTGACCAGCGCTGCAACATTACAATTATATCAAAGAACATGTCTTGTTAACCAGCAACCTTCTGAGCCTTGATTCTGAGACTTATAACTTCAAGACATTTTACTGAATTAGTATTTCCTTCCTTAAATCAGGTATACAATTCCTTGACCCTAAATTCCAAAGGACGGCTGAAAAGGTTCTATTAAATTTCATACCATTAGCAATCTTGCTAGGCTAAGCAAAGTGCATAAATACAACAATATTTCAGCTGTTTTATCTTACCTACCTGGATCACATGTATACCTCCCTCCTTAATACAATTTGTTCCCTGGTAAAATTCTAAGTTCACATTTCACATTTTAATAAAATGTCCTTAATTAAAATATAGACTGCTTAACTGAATGTAACCTGGGAGAGAACCTGATTTTAGCCAATTTAAGAGCGGGCGTTCACCTCTCAGGCTATCTCAGTATTTTTCCCAATTTCCACACAACAAGAAACCCTTCATAGCAGAAATAAAAAGGCTCTGCCTTACCTTTTGTTTTTAGTTGACCACTGGCAGTCAGTGTGTAGGAGTTGAGATCACCAAGCCACCGAGGGTATGTGTCGCTGATCCTGGAGGAGCCCACAAATGTTGTGGAAAATATCCAGTTACAGATTCTCTCTTACCCAAACCAGGACACTCAAGTAAAAAAAAAAAACAATCAACATTCCAGGTTTTCAAAACAACTCCTATTTTATTTAAATAACCAGCATTGAAAGGGCAGCGTGTGAGTCCTATGCAAAAGATTCAAATGTGCAGTCTGCCAGAAAATTAAAATAACACCTCTTATATAAAAAAAAAACAAATCCAATAAGAGTTAGTAAACACATAGAAGTGCCTTACAAATGTCTTTCTGCACACTACACAAAAGACCAATACAATTCAGTCAGGGTAAGTGAGTTATTATTTTATACATATCATAGCAGAATGCAGGCAGGATATAGAGCTGTTACATGAAATTAGTTAAGTTTGGTGGGAACTGCAAAAAAGACAACATCATTTTGTGTTAGAATAAAAAGCTGTGTTCTGAATAGAACGTATGTACACAATATGAAGGTTTAAAGTAACATGGTTTTAAAGCAATATGAAGTTTGCATACCCCTACATTTTACACTTACCAGTTCAGCAGCTACCCGCAGGATGTGCCCCATCCCTGTGCGGTTCCCTCTTTTGGATCACATAACACAAACAGTATGGACTTGTTTAAAACACAGAAATGTGAGGACAGTGGTAGAAGAAGGCTGTGAGTCATCAGCTCCATCTCTCAGTCTCATTCTGAGCACTTATGATATCTGATAGGAATGTTGTAATACACTAACAAGAGGAGCCAGTTGTTTAAATTAGAGATTAATTAGAGATTAATTAGTCTTGTTTAATGATTCTTAATATAAATATTTAATATTAAATTCACTTTCAAAGAACATAAGAGTATTAGCCTGCAATTGAGCTGATTGTCTCCACCATGAAGGGAGTGTGTGGTTTGGTTGAGAGACAGGTTTAATGCGTTTAAGAACAGTCTGATAATATAAGTAGCAAACAATCCTTCATTTGCAAAACCTTTTTGAAAAGTTGAACCACTTTAACACAGCAAGTCTCCAGAAACTGAGTAAAATTGTGTTGATATACCGTATGTTTCCATGTATAAGGCAGTGTTTTTTACCTTTTTTTTAAGTCTAAATTAAGGGCGTCATCTTATACATGAAAGGTTGCAATTACATACCCTGGTCTGCATTGGTTCCAATTAGATTGCATTAAACTGCAAGTTTGGATAGAAATGTGTATTTTATTTGTTTTTATTGTGTTACACATATATTTAAGGGCACTTTCTGTCATGATTTTAAATGATTTCCATTCCAGCTCAATATCCTTGTGATCACATCACTTATTACTCAGTCGCCATGTGCAATTGCATTTTTCCGGTTTAACACAAGATCACAAAGATATTGAGCTGGAATGGTGTATTTCCACTACATGTGTATTTTCTCCTGCCTGAAAACAGGGCAATCTAGTGGCCAGATGCAACATTACAGTGTGATCCCTGTGTTAAACTTACACATCGTAAAAGGAGCTGTACAACTTGTGTGTTGCGTATGTGTGCTGCTTTTGTGCATAGAAATGTGTATTTTATTGGTTTTTATTGTGTTACACACATATTTAAGGGCACTTTCCATCATGATTTTCACTGATTTCCATTCCAGCTCAATATCCTTGTGATCCTGTGTTAAACAGGAAAAAATGCAATTGCACATCACGACGGAGTAGTAAGTGATGTGATCACAAGGATATTGAGCTGGAATGGAAATCAGTGAAAATCATGACAGAAAGTGCCCTTAAATATATGTGTAACACAATAAAAACTTATAAAATAGACATTTGCATATTTATTTATTTCTGAATTTTGGGCACCAAAAACAGGGGTCATCTTGTACATGGGGTCATCTTATAGACAGAAAAATTCAGTAATTTGTGTCTGGCAAAGAGCTACCTGCATACCAGCATGTGCATATATTAATGTATAGCTTCTAAGAGTTTAAGTTAAAGTAAACAGTGATATATTGAAATTGCTAAGTCAAACAAAATACATGAACCAGGCCGAAATGCAGATTTCATTATTTTGCTTTGTTTCCAATGCCCAGTAAACAAATAATGCCCATCATACAGAGAAGCAATAATTTGCACTTTAAATAAGAGAATTGGGTTTGTTTTTTTCGTTCTAGTTATAAAAGTCACTTTGTCAGGAATAAAAGAATACTGTCTGATCCATGATTTTCTGATGTGTTTTTATCTGACTCATATCTATACTCTCTGGTATAGCTTGCAGAAAGCAAGCTGTGTTCCTTTTCTCATATTACATTTTAGGAAATGTTATTAGCTATCAGTATTGGTCAGCTAAGAAAGGAAGTAAAAACATAAAAATTAAATCAAATGTATTTTTACTTCATTATTACTGTCTTCACATAAGGAGGATTGAAGGCTGTGCACATATAATTAAAAAGTAATGGATTCAACACATTGGAGTTGTTTCCAATTTCCTGGCATGTTATGGACTTCCTGTTGGGCTTTGATTGTTTTATGTGATCAAATTGTCACCGGGAGATGTCTTGGCAAGAGCAGCAGAACCAAGGGAAACAAGTTTAATTGAAGTTTAACAGAAAAGATGAATTAACATAAAAGTCCTCATAACTGCTAAAATGCACTTGTAACTAGAAACATCAATATATCTTGTATTAGTAGTAAGGTAAAAATGTAAAGTTAATAACGAAACGTTATATGATGTCAATAGAATATATTTATAAGTCTATGAAATTAATGCCATATGAAAAAATATTCACAATAATAATGAGAAAGACACTAAAACTAAGTCCTATATATAGCAGCACTGCTATTATTTTTATAATATTGTTTTTAAGAACATCTACAAAGTGAGTTATTTGTATTTTATGCCACCTTTTTCCTCAGTAATTTCTGATGCAAGTCCAGATTGTTCTTATTGTTTAATAAATACCTTTTTTGATTTACCTCCCCATGTTTGGATCTGTGTGCTCTTCTCTTTTTATGTTTGTATAGCTGTAAGATATATCTTGATCCTTCGGTTGGAGGGGCTAATTGCGGATGGTAGCATCAGACTGAGCTAAGAATTGTTTTCAGTAAGTCTTTAAGAAATTCCAAGGACTACTCCAGGAATTATCTCAAGAGTTCTCTCTTTTTCATCTGACAATAATAGGGTGGATAAGTACTGTTACCCATTATCATTAATATATCTAACATAAAATGTGATTGTATATTTGTTAGTATCTGTTTGATTATTCAGAATAAGGTGCCACCATTTAGCAAAGGTCATTAAAGGCTATAGATACTAACCCCATTTCTAATTATATTGTTGTTGTTTAGTCATTCAGTCGTGTCGGACTCTCCATGACCCTATGGACCGCAGCACGCCTGGCACATCTGTCAGCCTCTGGCCCTCAAGCTCATGTTCATTGCTTCAATTATGTCATCTATCCATCTCCGCCTCTGCCAGCCCTTTTTTTTGTGTGCGTTCAATCTTTCCCAGCATGAGTCTTCTCTAGCGAATCCTGTCTTCTCATGATATGGCCAAAATATTTGAGCTTCAGCCTCATGATCTTACCTTACTGTGAACAGTTTTTCTTGAAGTACTTCTTTCCTGAAGTATTGATTTATTGGATCTACTTTCAGTCTAAGCAGTTTTCTCCAACACAATAATTCAAAGGCATCAGTTCTACATCGCTCAGCCTTCCTTACGGTCCAGTTAGTACATCACTATATTACTATTAGGAATATCACAATTATGTAGACCTGATAGAAGCAAACATATTTTAATTTAATTGCTGCAGTCACCATCTGAAGAAAAATAATTTAGTAGTATAAACTTTACTATACCACACTTATGGTATGTCAATATTTCAATCCTACTTGCTAATAGCGGGTGCTATTATCTATATGCTTTATTCTTCAGGTAAAACTTAGCTTCCATTCATTAATTAAAAGTATTCCAACTCATGGACATAAACAGACTAGCCCCAGAACCCTAAAGCTTTTTTGTGCAAGTTCACATAATCTTAGGATGTCATATGATCACTTTATAAGTGTTTAAATACACAATATGATAAAACAATTAAACTATCATATATGAAACAATTAAAAACAACCATTGGGGAAATAATCTTCAAATATCAATACCCACAGCAACATTTTATAATAAAGCTAAGGCATAAATAACAATTAATAAATACTATGTAAAATTCATGGCCAGCTAATTATGTAAAATATTCAAAATAATGAAACAACATACTGTTAGTTAAAACCTTGTGGTTGTCTTGTATTAAGGGTAAAGATCAAATAAACATCTTTACCTCTTGCATTAGGTTTCATTGCCTCTTTACACTGATCTTGAAATGTTCAAAGCCACGGTTATGCTCTCCTATGATATGTCTCATAACAGGGGAACATGCATTACCCTTAATTATATGATAAACAAGTTCCCTGATACTTGATTTGAGAGAATGTTATATGATAAAATAGAAAGGTCATATCACAATTAATGTGTCTTGATTTCAAATGTACGACCATTGGCAAAACTATTAAAGGTTTTAGTAGTAATATTATAACAAGCAAGTTTAGCAATGTTTACAGTTTCCTTCTACAATTAGCCAAGAAGAACTAATCACTGTCTTACATAAAATCATAGATGGTAAAAAAAATTATGCCGAAGGATTTATTCCTTTTGGCTACAAATTCAACTGGTTTGCAAAGCACCTACGAGAATAGGAAGACCCTCACATATAATTTTACCTATTATGGTATAATCAGAACTATACTGAATAAAGAAATGTAGTAGAGCTGTTTTCCTCAGATACCAGACAAGGTGAAATGCCAAATAGAAAACCACTGTAACACACATTAATAGCAGGAAGCAGTGGAACTGAGCTACTTCCCAAGTACAAATACACTTTATAGTCACCACGAACCATCATACTGGAGCTATAGTATGCCGATTGGTATAGCCCTTCCCCTTGGAGGCTCCACTCAATATAAAAAAAACTTAATTCAGGGTTAGATTGATCTGTAGCTTATATAGCCTAATAATAATTTAAAATAGAAATTACCTGTTTAAATGCACAGTAAAAATGTAACACATAATTTTGTCCCATTTTATAAATACGGAATATTAAATAGCACATTTGTGTTCACATTTGAACGTCTAAAAATATGTTTAATATACATATTTCCTGCTCAGTTATTGCACTGCACTCTGGAAAGCTGGGCAGGAACATGTAAAAAAGTCCATAATACATTTTCATTCTTTAATCCAATACCACTTTATATATGGGTACTTTTAAGCTTATGAATGCCATACTACTCAGCTTTAAAGCATAGCATAGGATGGATTATGGGCATGTTAGGAGGTCTATCCACAGATAGTCACTGTTTCAACCTTAAATGGATGTCATCAGAGTAAAGCTGGTACCTAACTTGTACTATAGATATTGTGGGAAGGATATTAACCACAACATCATTATACCCAACTATCCCTTGATTGAGAGTGTATCTGTTTATAAATCATTGTATAGAAAACCTACAGTCAAATATATTACAGGACAATTGTATATTGATTTAGTTTGTTATACCACGATGTAACGAAATCCCCTATTTTACAGACTTCACAAACCCATCTGTTCGGTTATTTGAGGAGTTACAATGGGCTTTCGTGGAAATACCTAATAAGACAAACTTCAGTCGATAATTCTGAGAACTGCGTTCGTGGGATCTGAGCACTATTCGCCTAGAATATGCACTCAGATCTCAGCTATCTGGGGATATGTGGAACTTCAAGTTTATATTGTGTAAAAACAAAGTTAAACATTTTTATTCTGTTTGTTTAAAACAAAGAAGCCATGTTCCTTTCTTCCTGGAGATAATTAAGGCTCTCTGTGCTACCTTAATTTAATTACCTCCAGGATAGAAAAGAGGGAGTGATATATGTGTAAGGGGAGTGCTTATGCTATAGCCACTGTGATTGGCTACTGTTTTTCCTTTGTCCACCAGGAGGAAGTCCTGAGAGATAGACCGGGCGTGTAGCCCACAGTAAAGAGTTCATGTTTACCCCTTCATGAAGTTTTGACTCATGTTTGGGGGATTGGGAGCTATAATCACTTTGTTTCAGCTGGAGTTCGGAGGAAAACGCAAGGATCATCGCTGCACTAATTCAAGGATCCTTTACACACGATATATGATTTAGTTTAAAAATACAAATATAATAATGATTTATGATCTAAGAAAATCAGCAGTTCTCACGTCTGAGTTCCTAAATTTTCCTTCACTGTTTGAACCAATTGTGCTGCAGGAACAGTTGTGCTTTGTCCAAATGCCAATTAGTTTTTTCCCTGGTAAACAACTGCACTGAAAGACATGTAATCATCTCAGTACAAAGGAACATTGTAAATGGTATAAAAACACAAAATATAGAAACCACTTGGAAACAATATTAGAAAAAAATAATATTATTCAAAGAAAAAGCTTTTGTAAGAAAAAAACTGAAGCAACAGTAGATGTTTATTAAATAATATATATTTGAAATCTGAGTAATGTTTGATTGTTATGGTTATATTTGATCATATTCTGTAGCCCTAATGTACAATTTGTAAATAAGATAAGACACTATGAGCCTCATTCAATTGAGCAATTGTAAGTGACTGGAGCCCGTAATGAAGGCCGTAAGTTAATTTGCTATTCAAATGGCATTCTTTTGCAAACCGCAAATGGACTACGTGTTACGGGCTTGAAATCCTTGCGGTTGTTACAAGCCTTTAATATTTCAAGACCGCAAGACTTACAATCACTAATCGCTATTCAATTGCTACAATTCCTTAAGCCCTCAAATGTTTTCACACCCGTAAATGGCAAATGTAGAAAAAAATCCTAAGTGTACTAGAGAGGACCAGCAAAGGGGTTCAACACATATCCGTAGCACTGTAAAAGCAAATAAATAATCAATACCGCACTGTAAATGATGGGGAAAGAGATGAAAGACATTAGAATTAATTGCACAACAGTCTCAAGCCCGCAAATCGGCAATCAAAAATCATTTTATTTTCGGGGTTATAGCGATCTCGGTAATCAATTAGTTAATACATATAAGGCTACCCATATGAACTAGAACAGTATTGAAATTCGTTTTTATTATTTTGTGTTTTGCTGTTTTCCTAGTCTAATTCGGAACTCCATATGCTATTTGATTGACATGTAACCTCCATGTTTTACTGACCTAAGGATGACGCTCTCATTTTCTATTGGCTGTTTCTAAATGAGTAGTTACAGCCTTGATCAGGTTACCACCCTGAGATGCTACGTATAAGTGCATGGTTTACGGTTCAGGCTTTCGACACGTAACTTGCGGGCTTTTTCAATTGAATAGCACCGTAATTGTTGCAGACTGCGAGCATGCAGCAAGCCTGCAGTCATACGTGAGATACGGGCTTCAAATTGAATGAGGCTCTGTATGTCTTTACATGTACTGGAGAAAAATGACTCTATTCTTGCACAATCTTACAATATAAGATGCTTTTTGAGTGGTGGAGTGGAGGTATGAGGTTAGTGGTCTGCTTGATGGATTGATGTTACAGCATGATGGAGGGAGAGGTGTGAAAAAATCAGAACATCCTTGATAGAAATGGTGGTTTGTGGAGATAAGATGTACATTTCTCTGAACAGGTGGGTTGTCAGAGGACTTTTGAATATCTTAAGACTATGAGAAAGTCTAATGAAGAGAGGTTAGGAATTCTAAAGAGTGATCCTGGGTGATCATAGAGAGAGGTAATGGCAGAGGATGAGAGGAGCAATTATGAGCAGAAAAGAGAGGGTGGTTTGGAGTATATCTGGATACAAGAGCTGAGAGGAAGAGAGGCACAATGCAGTTGAGGCTTCTGTAAGTTAGACTACATGCTACATGCAGCCACTTTTTGCAGCACAAGATATGACACAAGGCAAAGTGGATGCAAAATTGCATCAAGTGAACAGCCCTAGACTGGTGCAACTGTGAGCGACTCACACTTTTGACTGGCTATGTACAACTCCCAGGCCCCCTTGCTTAGGGGAGGATTCCCTTGACTGCCAGGACACAACGGATGAGAAAAGAAGTGGCTTGCTGGATGGGGAGCCATTTAAAGGCTCTTTCAATGCCCTTGTGTCATTCTGCCCCCAGCAAGCCACGAGTGAGGTACCCATCTGTCTATCCGGTAAAAGAAAAGAGAGGTAGTTATTGCTAGGTTTAATTTTGTTAGGAATTTATGGTTAAGGCTTTTAATGATCTTTGTTTAAAAAATAAATAAATAAAAAAAAATAAAAAAAATAAAAAAATATATATATATATATATATATATATATATATATAAAATGAAGGAATGCTTTATACAGTTGTGCTCAAAAGTTTGCATATCCTGGCAGAAATTGTAAAATGTGACTGATCATGCAAAAATGTAATATTTTTTTGAAGGATAGTGATCATATGAAGCCATTTATTATCACATAGTTGTTTGGCTCCTTTTTAAATCATAATAACAGAAATCACCCAAATGGCCCTGATCAAAAGTTTACATATCCTTGAATGTTTTGCCTTGTTACAGACACACAATATGACACACATAGGTTAAAATGTCAATTAAAGGTTAATTTCCCACACCTGTGGCATTTTAAATTGCAATAGTGTCTGTGTATAAATAGTCCATGAGTTTGTTAGCTCTCACGTGGATGCACTGAGCCGGCCAGACACTGAGCCATAGGGACCAGAAAAGAACTGTCAAAAGACCTGCATAACAAGGTAATGGAACTTTATAAAGATGGAAAAGGATATAAAAAGATATTCAAAGCATTAAAAATGCCAGTCAGTACTGTTCAGTCACTTATTAAGAAGTAGAATATTTGGTGATCTCTTGATACCAAGCCAAGGTCAGGTAGACCAAGAAAGAGTACAGGAATCTATTTTGTGTTTGTTATATCATATCCTGAGAGTTGAATGAGTGGGATATTTGTAATTATCAGTGGATAGAAGAGAGTGTGAGGAGGTAACAGGCAGAGGTTCAGAGCATTTGTATAATAACTGGATAGGATTTACATTGACACCACACCCCTCCCCCATCAGTAAATCAGAATCAGCCACCTTGCATCACAGCTCTCTAGAAATGTAAACAGCTCTCACAAAAACACAACTTCCATCAAGAGTCCTGAAGAGGCAAGAGGCATAGATTTGTTTCTGTTTAAAAACTAGCTGTATGAAATTTGTCCTCCCTAATTTTGCTCTTAGTCAGACTCAACATCTTCAAACATATATATGTTTTTTTCATTGTGCAGTGGTCGCTAATCTTTTAGCAAGATGATTATACATGTAGTTGTGTCCTTAATCTAATAAACTTATAAATGAATGTCTAAAGTTTGAACACATTTTGTTACCTAAATACCCTCTTTGATAAATAACCCATTCTGATTTTGTTGCCAGTGTTTATGAGCAAATAATAAACATAACACATATACTACAAGACAGAAAAACAAAGAATGCAGCAAATTTCCAATTAGAGGGATTATCTTTTAAAGATCCACATGCAATCGTTATTGCTGTTTCCTTCATGTGGATGTGTCAAGCTCAAATACTGTACATTATCAAAGACAAATTTAGGGGGGCCTGCATCAGATCCTCAATACATGCCTCTGTAGCACAGTCTCATTAGGACTTATCTCTTTTTTCTTCCAACATAAAACTTAAATTGAAATAAACCAATACAGGGAAGCCGCAGAGTTTAGAACATTTATATTAAGACTATAGTTCAAAAATACTGACCAAAGTCGTGGTATATTATATACATGCCCACACACTATGAGAACATTCCTGGTATAAAGGCTGTTAAATAAATGTCAAGAACCTATACCTTCCCTGTTATGCAGAAAGTTGTATTGCCAGGAGACATGTGTGCCCACAAATATGGGTACGTCGGTGGTTTGATCACGTGACTAATAATGTTCTTGCTGTGCATAATTAACTTTGATTGTTTATGGCCATGCTCCTGATTAATGCAAAAAGAATAAACTTTGAACCTCACTTCCCACAACTGATTCAGAAAATATGTTGGTAAAATGTAATGTTTTATTAAAGTTAGACACAGAAAGGTAGAAAACAAAAACAGATGTCTTTCATGCTTACAAGCTCTTCATCATGGGATCTCCTACATCATGCTTTTTACTAGCCATGCCTGAGTCACACTTCTGATGTCTACCTATTCTTGACCCAGCCGGTTTCAGACCATGCACCTACTAATGAGCTGTGGCTGATGGTGTCTTCATCAAAGAATCTTAAATAATAAATGATTGCTGTTATTTATACAATATGATTATATTAAACATGATTATATTTAGTAACTCACCAAAACATAGACACCATTTTCCACCCTAAACAACATCCCATACTCACACTTCTAAACATACCTTCTCTCAATACCCTAGGATCTCATTTTAACTATAATCTCTCATGTTTCCTCATTCTATTGTCAACTTCTTAATAAAATCACCAGATATTACCACCTGAATATTATATTATCTAACCACTAGGTGGAGATAAACTTTATATTAGTGACCCACTCTTTGCCACATGTTTGATGTATGCAAACTAACAATATTAGCAACAATGTAAAATTTGGGCACAAAATCATTTTCTGAAAAAATCTTACTTTTAAAACTCACCTAGTACATGGAAGTTGTCATGATAATCCCACTTCCTTTTCAAGGCATTAGGGGATGGTTGTAGAGCAAGACAAGGAAGGCTTGCAAGTATAATTGCAAGATGCGTCAAATGAGCCTATGTCATGGAGGAGGGAAATTGTATCTGAACACAACAATCTGTTTACAATTCCCCCTCATTCCTCCTCGCTCCCCTGCTGTCACCCCTACGTCTGAGTTTGAAGGTAATTACGGGCTTGCAATTGAATAGGGCCCTTTGTAATAGTATGACTGTTAATTTGTTATATATTTTTCCCCTGTATAGCTCTTCAGAATATGGGCCCTATTCAATTGCAAGCCAGTAATTACCTCCAAACTGAACTTTTGGCTGCGGGTCAAAAAATTTCTAAACATGTAGACGGATTCAGTTGTCACTAACCCAAAATCATAGGCTCACAGCCCCAACAGTCAAACCATGAACCTGTAAGTAGCATTTCAGGGCAGTCTAGTCCATGTGGGTTCCATGATATGTATTAATCCCTTGATTCCCAGGATCGATATAACACAGAAAAAAAACATAAAATAAATATTTTTTTTATTGCAGATTTGTGAGCTTGAGACTGTTGTGCAATTATTTCTCATACCTTTCATTGCTTTCCCAGTATTTTTAAGTACAGTAGTGTGTGTTTATTAGCTTTTGCAGTGTTACAAACAGGTGTTTAACCCACTTGCAAGTCCTATCTAGTACTTGTATAATTTTCTGATACATTTGCAATTTACGGGTTTGTATGCAATTGCGGGCTTGTTAATTTTTTTTACTTGAGTATTGATTTTTGCGTCTTAAGCACTGGTAACATTTGCAGGCTTGAAACATCAAAGGAGGAGATAGGACAGAGTGAAGTTTTCGACAACCACAGTGCTTTTGAGCCTGTAACTCGCAGCTGGAATGCTAGTAGCTAAAAGTAGCCGTTTGAGTATCTGTAACATTTATGGACTCCATTGCAGCTCATGTAAATGTGATTTTGACAATTCAATAGGGCTCTATATTGGTGGTTTACAAATAAACAAGTATGATAATAATTTTAGGAATTTGCTGAAGTTTTATAGAATAACATAGAAACTACTCTGAAATTAAATGAAATTGTGTAATGTAGATTTTAGACCGTGAGAAATACAAGAAATACAAGAAGCCTAAAACCTGTGAGTTAGTAAAAAGTCATCTTCTCCAGCCTTCATAAAATGTGCTAGTTATTGACTGCCAGAGGAATTCACTCTCATTCTCTGAAGGTCACATAAATTGTTCACCCTAAAAGCAAAAACTAGTCATTAGCATTCAGTGCTGACAATGGTACTGTAATTAAACGAGGAAGATGGACTTCTTACCACTAACTCTGAATGAAGCAGCAGTGCAAGGTCAGTGATGTTGTTTACCCCTTCTCTGGAGTGTCCAGCTTATTGCTCACATGACTGACATCAATAAATCCAAGCAAGAACTTGTTATATTTGATTAACATTCTGAAAATCAACGGATCTATACCAATTCTAATTTTATTATATGTAATGTTTACTGTCTCCATGAAGAATATATACAAAATAATTTTTGATTGTATACAGAGGTTTTTAGAATCCATTTATTATACAATGGATAAAAAGGGGATGTAGAAAATAATAGAAAATGCTAAACAAATTGAAGAAATTTTAAGAAAGAAACTAAAATAATGAAACTGTTACAAGGAAAACTATTGCACTTACAGATTATAGCAGTTCCCTACATCACTAACAGGACATAAAATACAACATAATGAAAACATGTGGGTTTCATTACATCAAGTTCATCATACCCAAAGTCACAAAAAGATAATGCTAAAAAATATTTTTGATGGTGTGTTTGGTAAATAAATTATATAGCATTCACTTTGAGTTCTTGATGAAAACTTTTAGTAATAAAATCTCTTCTCTATTGTTAAAAAAGGGGAACAAAAATAGGAATTCACTTTGCTCCCACACAGCTTGAAAACCATAAGTACATTATTTCTTTATAGAACAATTAAGTATTTTCATAGATACAGTGCCTTGCAAAAGTATTTACCCCCTTTGACTTATTACCTATTTTGTTACATTACAGCCTTATATTCAATGTTTTGTTAATCTGAATTTTATGTGATGGATCAGAACACAATAGTCTAAGTTGGTGAAGTGAAATGAGAAAAATATATACATAAAACTATTTTTTAGAAATAGAAAACTGAAAATTGTCATGTGCGTATGTATTCACTCCCTTTTGTTATTAAGCCAATAAAAAGCTCTGGTGCAACCAATTACATTCAGAAGTCACATAATTAGTGAAATGATGTCCACCTGTGTGCAATCTAAGTGTCACATAATCTGTCGCTACATATACACACCTTTTTGGAAAGGCCCCAGAGGCTGCAACACCTAAGCAAGAGGCACCACTAACCAAACACTGCCATAAAGACCAAGGAACTCTCCAAACAAGTAGGGGACAATGTTGTTGAGAAGTACAAGTCACGGTTAGGTTATAAACAAATGTCCAAATCTTTGATGATCCCCAGGAGCACCATCAAATCTATCATAACCAAATGAAAAGAACATGGCACAACAGCAAACCTGCCAAGAGACGGCCGCCCTCCAAAAATCATGGATCGGGCAAGGAGGGCATTAATCAGAGAGGCAGCACAAATACCTAAGGTAACACTGGAGGAGCTGCAAAGTTGCACAGCAGAGACTGGCGTATCTGTACATAGGACGACAATGAGCTGTACGCTCCATAGAGTTGGGCTATGGCAGAGTGGCCAGAAGAAAGCCTTTTCCTGCAGCAAAAAACAAAATGCCACGCTTTAAGTTTACAAAAAGGCATGTGGGAGACTCCCAAAATGTATGGAGGAAGGTGCTCTGGTCTGATGAGACTAAAATTTAACTTTTCGTCCATCAAAGAAAAGGATATGTCTGGCGCAAACCCAACACATCACATCAACCAAAGAACACCATCCCCACAGTTAAACATGGTGGTGGCAGCATCAGACTGTGGGGGTGTTTTTCAGCAGCCGGGACTGGGAAACTGGTCAGAGTTAAGAGAAGGATGGATGGTGCTAAATACAGGGATATTCTTGAGCAAAACCTGTACCATTCTGTGAATTTTTTGAGGCTAGGATGGAGGTTCACCTTCCAGCAGGACAATGAACGCAAAAAAAAAAACAACAGTTGAGTGGTTTAAGGGGAAACATGTAAATGTGTTGGAATGTCCTAGTCAAAGCCCAGACCTCAATCCAATAGAAAATCTGTGGTTAGACTTAAAGATTGCTGTTCACAAGCGCAAACCATCCAACTTGAAAGAGCTGGAGCAGTATTGCAAGAAGGAATGGGCAAAAATCCCAGTGGTAAGATGTGGCAAGCTCATATAGACTTATCCAAAGCGACTTGGAGCTGTGATTGCCGCAAAAGGTTTTTGAATTTAGGGGGGTGAATAGTTATGCACATTGACTTTTTTTCTGTTATTTTGTCTTATTTGTTGTTTGCTTAACAATAAAAAAAACATCTTCAAAGTTGTGGGCATGTTCTGTAAATTAAATTATGCAAATACTCAAACAATCCATGTTAATTCCAGGTTGTGAGGCAACAAAACATAAAAATACCAAGGGTAGTGAATACTTTTGCAAGGCACTATCCATAAATGAGGTTGCAATTGTGTGATGAAAAAAGATGAATATAGAACATCTATGCTTTAAGATACCCTAACAAACACATATTAGGCTTACAAAATCAGTGTATTTTTCAGTGTATTTTACATTATTGAATCGAAATATGCACCTCCACACTTAAAGATATCATAAGACACCAAATTAGGAACATTACATAAATACAGTTTCTTCATTATAAAATAAAATACAAACAGAGGAAGATTTCTTGGTTTGTTCATTAATTATCATAAAATCCGTCCTTGAAAGACAATATAGGATGATGTGACCAAAGATGCATTAAATGATGCCATGCCCCGTAATAGAGGCTGTTTTTCTGAAAAAACAGCACACACAAAAAATACACAATAAAATATTATATTAAGGAAAATCATTATCATTGATGATAAAGTGATATATCAGATACAATGTCAAACATATAAGTGGTAAGTACTTCTTCTTATCAGATATTAAAGAAACCATTGACATGTATTGGTGAATAGTTTAACAGGGCTTTATTTTCTAAAATTTTCCTGCAGGTAGAAAAAAATATATAATCAGAAAACTTATTATCATATTTACTCATCTATAGTTATTTATTTTTAAACCTTCAAGAAGGAGAACACAAAGTAAAAAAGAAATTAAAGTGCTTGCACACTTACAGTATTTTTTTCTATGTAAGCTTTGTTCCAAAATTACAGTACATGTAACCTCCAACATTATTTAAAATTACTTACAATTTGTAAATTGTGATTTTATTGTAGGGCACTAAATACTAGCTTGTGTCTATGGCCCCAGTACATAGACATCAAAATTAAACTATTTAAGAAATGATTGATTAATAATACATTCAAAACCTTTTCCCTACATAAAGTGATTCTAATTTAGTTGGAATTGATACACATAATAAAAAAAAAGAATCAGCCTAGAGTTGCAAAAGGGCTATTAGACTAGCTAAAATATAAAATGAAAAATGAATTGCAAAAGAGCGTAAGACTAACCCTAAAATATTTTTTAAGTATATTAATGGGAAGAAGGCGAGGAAGGAAGCTATAGGAACATTACAATGGGACACAGGCCATCTGATAATTAGTGACCCGGAAAAGGCAGATGAGCTAAATAGGTTCTTTTCTTCTGTATACCAGTGGTTGGGACACTGCAACATAATGGGGCTACACTGCCTTTGCCAAATAATTGGTTAACACAGGAAGTAATCCAAAAGAGGTTGGAAAAAATAAATATTAATAAAGCCCTAGGTCCTGGTGGAATACATCCAAGGGTACTAAGGGAACTGGGTTCTGTAATAGCTGAACCATTATATTTAATTTTTCCAGATTCACTCAACACAGATGACTGGAGAAAAGCAGATGTGATATCTAGATTTAAAAAGAGAGCAAGAGCAAATCCGGGGAATTATAGACCATTGAGCCGCACTTCTGTAGTGGGGAAGCTTTTAGAAGGGTTAATAAGGGATAATTTACAAGAATATGTCTATTTGAACAGAATTATAAGTAGGAGTCAACATGGATTTATGAGGGATGGGTTATGTCAAACAAATCTAATTAGTTTCTATGAAGCCGTTAGTAGCAACCTGGATCAAGGCAACTCAGTGGATGTAGTCTTTTTGGATTTTGTAAAGGCTTTTGATACAGTGCCACGTGGGAGAGTATTGTGCAAACAAAGAGGTACAGGAATTGCAGTAAATATCTGCTCATGGATTGAGAGCTGGCTAAAAGAAAGGAAGCAAAGGGTTGTTGTAAATGGAACATACTCCGATTGGACTAATGTGGTAAGTGGGGTTCCTCAGGGTTCAGTATTAGGTCCTCTCCTTTTTAACATATTTATTAATAACTTAGAGGGGGGACTGGAAAGTAATGTCTCCATTTTCGCTGATGACACGAAGTTGTACAAGGTAATTAAATCAGATAATGATGTGCTTTCCCTCCAAAGGGATTTACATAAAATTGAGGAATAAGCATCTAAATGGCAGATGAAATTTAATACGAATAAATTAAAGGTATGCATCTGGGAAGGAAAAATAGCCATGCAATTTATAATCTTAATGGAGCAAATCTAGGTGTATCAGATATTGAAAGGGATTTGGAAGTGCTTGTGGACAACCACCTAAGTAACAGTGCTCAAAGCCAATCAGCAGCTACAAAGGTAAATAAATTATTAGCATGTATTAAGAAGGGTATAGAAGCAAGGGAAGCAAATATAATTCTGCCACTATACAAATCTCTAGTACTCCCTCATTTGGAATATGGAGTACAATTTTGGGAACCACTTCATAAAAAGGACATTTAGAGCTGGAAAAGGTACAGAGGAGGGCAAAAAACTAATTAGGTGAATGGAGGGGCTAAGTTATGAAGAAAGACTAACCAAATTAAACTTATTTTCTCTAGAACAAAAGCGTTGAAGAGGAGATATGATTACCTTATATAAATACACCCAGGGTCAGTATAAAGATTTGTCAAGGGAGCTTTTTGTGCCAAGAGGTTTTCAACTGACAAGAGGACATTCCTTGAGGATAGAAGTAAAAAGATTCCCCCTTAAAGAAAGAAAAGGGTTCTTCACAGTAAGGGTGGTTAATCTGTGGAATTCTCAGCCCGGTTGAGGTTGTGACAGCGGATTCAATAGATAACTTTAAAAGGGGACTAGATTTATTTCTAATTAAAAAGAGAATTCAGGGTTATCCTGGATAATTAGAGAGAGAGTATTGATCCAGGGAGAAATCCGATCACCAGTATCTGGGGTCAGGAAGGAATTTTTTTTTACTTTGAGACGATTGGCTTCAAGTTTCACTTGTTTTTTTTTCTGTTTGCCTTCCTCTGGATTCATTAATAATTAAAAAATAAAATAAAACATAAATAATTAATTAATTAATAACTAATTTGCATATTGCAGGTCAGAGGAGATCTTAAAAAGTTGAACTTGATAGACTGAAAGTCTTTTTTCAACCTTAATTACTACATAACTATGTAACTATGTAACCTTTTTCATAATATATTTTAATTACAGGCAATTTTCAGAATTAGTTATATGCATTTCTTATATTCACATATATTTGTTAATCAAATATATCATATAGTGCGGCAAACGTCAATGTTATATCCTACACAGAGAACTCTATAAACAAGCTGTTTTTTTTTGTTTTATATCTAGACATGACCTAAGTTTCCTTTTTTTAATTGAGACGAGATAGTTTAATAGGAGTGTCTAGTTATAACTAATATGTCAATTTATTAAAATTAAGATAGTGTATATCGTCGTAGTTAGATTGTATTGATAGTGAAGTGTAATTTACTTTGACTGTGTTTAAAAACAATATTTTGATCATTAAGTTAGTGTAATCCTTAGGTGATAAAGATGAAGGGAAAACCTACTATTTATAATGCTATTTTGTTCACAAAAGAGCAGCTTTTTAATCACAATTGAAGTTTCTAAAATATTCTGGGCAGGATCTCAATGTACCTGTAGAATTCTATATGTGTTGTATAAAAATAACTATCACCTATGAATAATCCTCTTTTAAATTATTAGTTTATATTTTGTGTATTTTCTACTTTGTGAATGTTTAATAAATAGAGGAATTCTTTTTTTCGCTCTCTAAGCAACCATTCAACTTGCTTCTGCCTGTAGCTAAAAAAGAAACTTTGATGAATGCCACCTATAGTGGAAAGTAACTACTTTTCATGGTTAGTTTGATTTAAACATTTGTACCCTGTGAAACCTACATTAGAATTGGACCTTGAAGCAAAGTGTTCCTTGCAGAGATGGATTCTGGTCTACAAAACCGTTAAGATCTCCAAGTTCTGCTCATTATTCAAAATATGCAAATCTGGACACACAGAGTGACTTCTGTGTATAACATTGTGATTACAATGGAGTAAAATGGAGGCTTTTCTATTCTGACAAGTGGAATGCAAGGGTGGCAAAATGTTTCTAGCAGATATAAGCAAAAGAAAGCAACACATGCAGTAAGTGTGTTTTGACATAATGTAGAAAAGTAAGTCCAATTAAATAAAAACATTTGGGACTTACCTTACATAAAGAAAGTAAAAGAAATGAATACAACAATTATTATTATCTCATTATGTTGCAATTATCAGCTTTGGAGTGCAGGTTATAAGAAAGTGGGCACAAGTTCACAAAATGAATTGATTGGTTCTAAACTCGCACTGGCTACAGAACATGCTCGGAAAATGTCAATAGGCTCATAAACTACAAGGCACTAAGCTATTTTATTGTTATGTTTATTAGTGTATTCATTGACTTTAATATTAAGTTTTATTAAATAAACACTATCCTAGTAGGTTATGTTGTGCTATTTGTTCTGCTCTGAACTCCTATACTATACAGACTAATTTCCAGCTTAGCAGCTACAGAGAAAATCTCAGGTCTCCCCACTGATATTTAGATAATAATTGTTAACAGTTTGCTATTACTATTGGTACTAACTTGCAATTATTCCATTGGCTAGCTTTAGAACACCTTGGTTTAAACTAGTGGCAAAGAAGTAGTGATCACTGGATTTCATGGCAAACTGATATCTATACCAGTCAGTGGCGGATCTAGTGAAGAGAGGGCCCCATAGGTTAAAAAAATGTTTTTGTTGATGTTCCGCCCTAGATTATATATATATTATCTGTATATACAGTATATATATATATATATATATATATATATATATATATATATATATATATATATATATATACTATCTGACTGCTTCTATCCCTGGCTGCAATCACCTGGACCCAGCTACAATGTATCACCTCATATAGAAACCTACTATCTGACTGCTTCTATCCATGACTGTAATCACCTGGAGTCAATCCTCTGCATCCCTACCCCTCTCCCAACCACCCCTGCACTCTCTTAATTTATAGACCCATACAAATTAGCAACACCTGCTTACTACTCCTGATTATTCCTCTAAGATTACATACTGTGTCACAATGTTTCCTCTCTCCTTCCTTATTACCTCCTGTCTGTTTCTCAGATTCTCTTCCTTACTTGTCCCACATCATTACATAGTTACATAGTAATTTAGGTTGAAAAAAGACTTTAGCCCATCAAGTTCAACCTTTTAAGGTCTCCTCTGATCTGCAATATGCAGACTTATTGTTAATTGATCCAGAGGAAGGCAAACAGAAAAAAAAAACAGAGAAACTTTGTCAATTGTCTCAAAAGGGGGAGGGGGGAATCCTTCCTGACCCCAGATACTGGTGATTGGATTCATCCCTGGATCAATACTTCCTCTCTATTTATCCATGATAGCCCTGAATGCCCTTTTCATTTAAAAATATATCCAATCCCTTTTTAAAGTTATCTATCAAATCCGCTGTCACCACCTCCTTTGATAGAGAATTCCACAGATTAACCACCCTTACTGTGAAGAACCCTTTTCTTTCTTTAAGGCAAAATCTTTTTACTTCTAATCTCAAAGGATGTCCCCTTGTCAGTTTAAAACCTCTTGGCACAAAAAGCTCCCTTGATAAAGCATTGTATTGACCCTGGGTGTATTTATATAAGGTAATCATATCCCCTCTTAGACGCCTTTTTTCTAGAGTAAATACGTTTAATTTGGTTAGTCTTTCTTCATAACTTAGCCCCTTCATTCCCCCTATTAGTTTTGTTGCCCTCCTCTGTACCTTTTCCAGCTCTAAAATGTCCTTTTTATGAAGTGGTGCCCAAAATTGTACTCCATATTCCAAATGAGGGCGCACTAGAGATTTGTATAGTGGAAGAATTATATTTGCTTCCCTTGCTTTTATGCCCACTCACCTCTCCAGGACAGCCCATGCTGTGTCCCCTCATCGCACGCTCCTCACCTCCCCACCTCATGCCATGCCCCCTCAGCCTCCCATGGATCCCCTTTTCAGAGGCAGGGGCCCCGGTGCTTTGCACCGCGTCCACTGGCAGTTCCTCCGCCACTGATACCAGCTGTCATCAAGCCTTGATGCATGTACTAAACTTTGATCATTATCTTATTGACAGCTTTTTTCTAGAAGTAAGCTTGGTGTTGGATTATATGTACATTTTGTGGAGAGTTGTGAGCATGTTTGTAAAACAGGACATTCACCTCTTTATATGTACTAAACAGAATAATCACAAGGATTCTCACCAAATAACGTCACTATATTATTGTTTGTGAAATGTCTATTGACATAATATCAGTCAACATATAGGCATTATTTCACATTAGAAATTACATATCAGTGCAACATTTTTTATATTTATCGGCTACTCCTTATATTAACAAATGCCACAGAAATCTTACTTTAGATCAAATATACAGTCCAAGAACTCCACCTCTTCTCTGTATCGTCAATTTTCTCTGTCTAAAGGAAAATGCAGTAGGTTGCATGTAAAGTACATTGTGTAAGAACACACAGAAGTATTCTATATAAGTAGTGCCACTCCTTGCCTATGACCATGAGGCCCAGCTTGTGGGGAAAGAGCACACAGTTTGAAATTGGATTAGTTCTGAACACAATTTCAGTAAGATTCCCCGTATTATTGCTTCATTTTATAGGCGTAATATGCAATGCAAATGTTTGGTTCAAGACCAATATGACGCTTTTAGAACCAAACAATAGGTACATTAATTTGTAATTTTGCATATATACATATATATATATATATATATATATATATATATATATAAAAATAAATATATATATATATATATAAAGTATATATATATATATATATATATATATATATATATACTGTATATACATATATATAAAGAAAGCAGAGTACATTTCATTATATACACAGCCACATTAATAACTTTTTGGTCAGCTTTCATTTAAAACACCTGCTGAGAAGATCCCTGTTGAATTTTCTGCATTAGTTGCTTTCCATTGTGTTATTTATACAATGGAATTTTTGTTTTAGTAAAATTAAAGTTCCAACATCTTGAAATGTCCCCATGTTGCCATAGTAAAATCTATTACACAGTTGCATATTCAACCTCGTCCATAAGCCTTTCTTCAATATTTTTTTGAAGCTGAGGCTCTCAGAGCGTAGTTAGAATAAAACAAATTCTGCTTTCTTTCTAAAAAGACAGCTTTTGATGTCTGCAGTCATCTTATTTCCCACATCACATATATTTTATTTATGTGTGTCACATGGCTGCTCTTCAAGCCTTTTACTGTTCAAAACATAGATAGATTAGGTCTCAAGTGAAATATGTTCTTGTTTGATGGTCTGTGCTTACTCTCCAGTGTATGGACATCCAGCGATGCAACTAATGAACCATTTGCACAATTTAGCACAATGATACAGTTTGCTTTCTTTAAAATCATTGCATTTCAAAAGAGTTATGAAGATCGAAGAAATCACATTAGTCCTGTGATACAGTTTTAAAATAACGGAGCATTAAAGAACACAGTGATTCCTTTTTATTTGACCAATATTGTATGTATTCTCCTACACTGATAAAAAAACATTACAGATTTAAAGAATCTCTGAAAGGATTGTAAGTGTTCTTCAAGGTGTGAAAATTGTCTATTTTTTTAATTACAGTTAAAAAAGCTTACCTTTTAAATCTTTGTTTACATGCAAACTAGGGTCTATTGAAGGAGTGCCACATTGTCATGTGAGGCTCTATAGGGGAAGGCTGTGATTGATAGCACAGTTTCCCCTGGACTCAGGTTACACTGCACTGATCAGTTAACCCAGAGCTGCCATTCCCTGCTTTAGGTGAGTACCGGTCTTCCATGCCTGCACACAGAAAGTTATTTATGATCTGATCTGAGATGTCTGAAACCATAGCTCAAATTATATGCAGGGACAAACATTGGTTATCAATGGTCTAAATGCCTCAATTAGAGGGTTAAATAGATTGTATAGATATATACGTAACCCCTGTGCTGCCATCATGTACATAGGGAGCAATGGAGGTGGGAGGCACATATTTTAGTTGAGTGTGATCAATAACAATGTGCAGAACCTCTGTATTATCTATACTGACTGGGTTACAGAAATGTGCTGGAAGATGTGTATGGTGAATAAATTAATAACGTTGTGTATTTATTTTTATACATATTTTGTAATCTTTACATTACAAACTTCATGTTTATGCTTTATGAACCTGAATCTTCTGCCAGTAAGAAAAAATAAACCCATTACAAGGACTGATAAATGTAAATACGGTAGCATATCATGAAGAGTTCATATGAGTAACATAAGTACAATATAAAAAAATCAAAGTATGAATATGACATGGACATTCTTTACATATCAAAATAAGTACAATGTCTATATCTTAAAAATATATAGAGAGATTTGAATATGTGTATTATAACAGTTTATTATTAGGTTCTAAGCATGAACTATGCTTAAGTGTTCCCATGGATGTGAGATTAGAGTTTACATTTTGTTGGCTTGCAACATTTATTTGGTAGAAATATTGAAAAAACACAATGTTGTCTTCAAACTGGAAATATAACAAAAACTTTACAATTGGAAATACAACAAAAACCTTACCATTGACTTGAATGAGTGGGGGGGGGATCTCTGCAATCTGATAGGTTGCAGTAATGAAGCAAGACCAAACCCCCTTGTCTTAGGCATGGAGAAGGCTGTGGGCAGGATTTTAAATATACAAACGCTTTTACATGTATGAACAGTGATTTTTATTTTAAGTGTTATTTTATTTTATTTCGAATTGAAAATGCACTCATTTCAAAAATTCAAAAAGTGGTATAACCAGCTTTTTAGGAGATTTTTTACAGTGATTTGGTACAAGTAGCGCTGAATCAATTGTCGCTTTAAGCAAATTCCTTTAATATCAACAAAACACATGTGCATAGAAACAAATCATTTTATACAAATAAATAGAAAAATCAGGTTTACTCTCTTTACTTGAGTATAATGAAATATTATGTTTGAAAATTTTACAAATTGTAAGATTAAGTAAAGAATTTTTTTTGAAAAAGCTAGTTATTAGTCAAAAAGAAATACATGTTGATGGCTCTGTCAGTACCTGTAGGCATACAAGATAAATTGGTAAAGGTTGCAAGTATGGTAGGGGGTTTACATTTATATAGTAGCAGGGCTTGCAGTTATACTTGCTACTGCCTGCTTCTAAGGCTGTAATGGGGAAGGGTACAGGTATCAAATACTAAAAGATACAATGTTGTAACAAATCTTCATCATCTGCCCTCCTTCCCCACCACTCCCTTCAATGATAGACAGATAAGAATGAAGCTTATGTATACATCATTGCCATTATTACTGGTTTAGCCCCTGTGGCATTGTTGCCATTGTCTTTCCTGCAGTCATCTCGACTGAGCAGTACTAGTATTTTTCGGTGGACCTGACTGCAAAGAAAGGAATTCCTCATGGGATAATCAAGAAATTAAGGCAATGATGTCACATTAACAAGAACATTAGAATCTTTGTTTGTTTGGGGAATATTGCAAACTTCTTTCTTAGTTTATTGTAGGAAAATCTAATTTCTTAAATATAATTCAGTTGATAAAGTACTTGTTATTACGTATAGTTTTAAATCATATATTTGGAGCCTCAGCTGTGTCACTTTAAGGGTATAACTTAACACATATTTTTGTATTATTTCAGATGTGTGAAAGACACAACACGTCTCTCAAAAGCTTGTCACTTACATTACATGTTCATTCAATAAAAAGTATCATTATATACTGCAATACTCAACTTCACAAGAGCGAAGCAACTAAATGAAAAACAAAGATTATAATCGTTTTAGCAGGAAAGACTATACTTACACTATAGCAAATATGGACAGAAAAGCTCACCTTTGCCATCTGAGCTTTGCAGTTCTCTACAGCACTTAATTGGTTAAAATCAATCATTGAAGATTAAAGTAAAGAATAGACCTGTATAGGTGTTGGAAAAGCAGGCAGAGAATAGAAAATATGGATTTGGTCCAAACTAATAAAGAAAACATACGGTAACTGTGTTTCAAATACTCTCTAGCAATGGGGTGCAATTGAAGGCCTCGCAATAGTAAATTGTTTTTAGTTACTAAAATAAATCTCAACAAACATATAAAACCAAAATTACTAGGGTCTACAGACTTTAATAGTTTTATTTTGAATGGCAAACTAAATATGTTTTATATATAAACAGGTGATCTGCAAAATATTAGAAACATGATATTTTTTATTTTACCCCCTTTTTTTTAGAGAAACACCAAGCTAGGTTTGATCTCAGATTCAAACCACAGGCACTTATCAGCTTTTGAAAACTGCATGTAAGTCTGATTGAAACGTGCTTGGTTAGTAGGTTACCAAGAGTTACTGCAATTTCCCTTGGAAAGTTCATATAAGTATCTAAATGGATCCCCTACTGTACAGTAAGACTATAAAAGCTTCACTTTAAGAGAGTGTAATAGTTTTCCTTGATTGCATTTGTTCCCTTTGCTGTGTTAGTTATCCATTTTAGAGAATCTCAGGGCACAGATAACAGGTTTCAGCTTTGCTCTTGATAGGCAACTTCCCACGGTTCCTTCAGTGTGAGATGGTTCTGCAATGCATCAGTGACCAAAACTCTATTTTAATTGCACCATAATAGATCTGAGGCAGAAACAGACAGTTAAGCTGTAATGGTTGTTCTTATTTAAGAAGTTAACAATATATAAATGACAGAGACTACTGGGACAGAGAGCATGTGTAAAGAACAAAAGCTTTGATTGAAGTACAGGCAAAAGATGGAAAGCAAATTTAAGCACAGAAGAGAGGATAGGTGTAGGGAAGAGATTTTACCCTCAGGAAACTGGTACATGCAGGGCGGCAAACTATTGGCAGTAACAATTATTATAATTATATTTGATTTATAGAGCACCAACACATAGGTACGGTAAAATGTGGATACAATTTTACTTACATTTGAAGACAATAAATATAAGACTACAGATTTGTCCAGATACATTGATACGGGAGAAGAGGACCCTGCTCAATCTAAGAGATAAAAGGGGTTCTAGAGACATTAGGTGAGGGGACTTCTTGATGGATAGATGTTTATAGTCTGAATAAACAGAATAAATAGCATTGTTCCTAATTAATAATAGAGTTAAGAAAGTAAGTGATATGGTTTGAGTTTCAGTTTTCAGAAAACATTTGAATATCTGAAGACTAGGGAAGAGTCTAATGAAGTGAGGTGGATAATTTCAGTGATGGGTGCTCTTGAGAAGTCTGGTAGGCATGCATAGAGGAGGTAATGATGGGTAATTAGAGGAAGAACTCATGGGTAGAAAGGGATAAGCAAGTTGGGTTCCCTTTGGAGCCAAGAGTAGAGATATTGATAGGTGCAATGCAGTTCAAGGCTTTGTAAATTGGGGTTAAGCGGCTTCAATTTTATCCTTGAGCCAGTGTATTGATTGGCAGAGGGGAGCAACTGGTGATGAACATTTGGTGATGTGGATAAACCTGGCAGAAGCATTCATGCGATATTGAAGTGGAGTTAGAAGGTTGACTGGAAGGCCTACTAAAATGGAGTTGCAGTAACCAAGCACGTAGATAGTGAGAGCATGTACTAGAGTCTTTGTTCTGTTGAAGAAACAGATACATTTTGGAGATGTTTGACAGGTGGAGACCACCCAAGTGATAAAATGTGTGTGTGTATGGGGGGGGGGGGTAATGAAAGATTTAAGCCAATTGTGACACAGCGATAGTGGACTGTTGGAGTGGCCCTGTAGAGATGTCTACATACAGGGGAATTTCAGGCGCAGAGGTGAAAAGAGAAAAGAAAATAACCACTTATTGACAATTTTAAAAAGGATCAGCTACACACTTGTATTGTGAATAACTCCACAATAACTAAAATTAGTGGCGCATTGGTGGATGTGTATAACTTAACTATAAAATCGAAACAACAAAAAGTAAACACTTCTAAGCATTTACCTCATTAACTATTAAAATATTATTTTTATTACATCCTTTAAACTTTCCTGATCCATGCTAAAATAGATAGCATCCGCTACATATCATATAGGTATAGTGAGAGATCCCTATTTTCCCATTTGTAATGTAATGCCTGTCAGGAAACATGATTAACTGTCGAGGACAATACATTTCTATCAGTCTAATTTGGACAACAATAGGGGTTTTGTTAGTACTGCTATATATTAAAAACAACTACAAATGTAAGTGTGGTAAATGCTGTGATTGCAGCTGGTGATCTGGATACCCTGGCATCGGGTAGTGATACCTTCTGTGTTTCTAACCAGAAGAGCATCACACACAATGCCCGTCTGTTTCAACCTGACATGTTTCTGGTTAAGATTTCTTCAAAGACTGGAGATAAATATACTTATAGGTAAGCCAGATAAGTGACTCTTGCTACTTAATCTCTTAATTCATTCAGGACTGGATAGAGTTGTAATTAATCTAATATCTTAGATAAACAAAAAGGATTAGAGAGAGTTTCTTTAGAATGAGCAATGACAGTCTGCTTAAAGGAGAATGGAAACATGCCAGCGAAGAGAGATAAGTTGAAGAGATGAGTAAGTATTATTATTATTATAAGTTAGGGAGGTAGAGAGGGTTGGGCAAGATGGGAAGGAAAGAGGTCAAGTTTGCAGAAAGTTAGATTAAAACAGGAGTTTGGATGCATCATCCTCGGTGACTGGTGTAAAGCTACTGAGTGTATCTGTAGGAGTGGAAAGGAGCGGAAGTAATGTGTCTCTGGGTTGGTGCATGGAGATGTATTCTCTGATGGTGTCATTTTTGTTTTTGAAGTGGTTAGTGGGATCAAGGGCTGTGAAGTTGGTGATATGAGAAATTATTGAAGGGTCGAGTAGAGTTGAAAGTGGAAAAGAAAACCTTGCGGTTGGATGAGAAAGTTTCAATGGGGGGGGTAGTAGGTTAGCATGTACATGATAAATTCTGTGATATGAAAGTGTATCCCCTGCTCCTACAGGATATGTTATGCAAACTGTGATTACAAGGCTCACAAAGGTGAGAAATCTAACATAATCCTTGGTGTTCCAGTAAAGCCCTTATGGCACCCGCAGTCAGCCTGAACCCTACATTTAAACTCAACATCCAACAGCACCGCTAGACCCTACCAATAGCTGTTATGTATTGAGTAACAGTTCTCACAATTTTAAGCTATACCTTTCTTGCCACGGTCACATTAGGGAATGTGTTAAACATACATAACAACCAATGTGAGCAGACTTCTTTGCCTATGCCCCATCCACCGTATAAGCCTGGGGATCCATCGGATCCTCTCAACATATGGGGGGGAGGGCATCACCCCTTTCCCCCCACTCCCTTGTGCTTTGGAATTGAGGCCAATTAACCCCCCATAACATACTATCCTTCTCCACCCACATGAAATAACTACAAATTGACCCATTGAGGTCCCATTGGATCCCCAAAGCCCCTGTCCCCTATGGGCCATATAATTTTTTACCATGAGGGTCACCATAGACCCCTATGCCCCCAATACATATTCTACTCTATGGTGGTCCTTATGGAGGCCCATGGAGCTTCTACCTATAACCATATTATCACCAAGTTTTATAAAGTACATATTCCCCCCAAAAATATTATTTCAGCTTATTTACAAATTTGCAGTTAATCACTTTCTCTAGTTGCGAGGGAAACTCAACTTGACTTTGCACAGCTAACAGAGCAAAAAAAAAAAAGATAAATATACACACACATACACAGTGGTTCCTTAATCCATTCCGAACAAACATTTTACATAGGGATCAATGTAAAGTGAAATAATCCATTCTGGACCAAAGATTTTTCACATTTTAGTTTGAACTGATGGTCTTGTTTTTTAAACAAAACCTTATAACTAAATAACCCTAATTGCTTTAGAGCTTGCCAGGTCCCTTGAGCTTTTCTCCACACTTGGTGTCTTGCCCCCATGTATAACGCCTTTGGAACAAAGTTTTCCATTTAGCCTCAGCTATATTTGACATACTGTAGGCCTTTAAGGGCACGTTGTTCTTTCACTATCAAAATGTCAGAATAGACTCCTCCAGTACTTAATACTAGCTACAAAGAGCTGCATAGCCAGGCAATGGAAATCTCCCACTCTTACTCTACAATCGGTTATCAGCAAGATGAATTTCATCACTGTAAATGAAAGGCTGACCCATTCAATGGAGGACCTGGAATGGATCTGGAATCCCTGGATTAATTCCCCTTATAGTCCACCTATAACTGGAAACCTTCTTACTTAACACTATGCTTTTTTTGCTAATCTCTACACTGGAGGTGCAGACCGGGGACTGGAGGCGGCAGGACAGGACAGGTAATGGATCCAAACTGATAACCTGCTGGACTTGAACTTGGACACCTTTGGGACAAAAATTTGATTTTGAATTTAATTTTGTTGTTGTGTATTCAACAGTGTTTTATTGAAATGCTTTAACTCATTTAGAGCTATATTATATTCTTACAGCATAGCTTTTATTTAGGCTCCTGTTTTTCACATTGAGCCTGTTAAACTGTTTTTTCCCTAGAAAATCGGAAAAACTTAGGTAACTTACATCCACTTAGAACTTCCCACTGGTGGGGATAAGCCTTTTTGTTTGCATTTATTTCGACTTTAATACTGTGCCCCTATATTTTACAGTATAATGTTAGTCTTATTCTGTTTTATCTTAATATGTTGATATTATACTCCAATTGTGCCTAAGTTGCTATTTGGTTTTTATGTTGATTTCTTTTTACTCTATTACCTAATAAAAACCTTTTGAGAAAAAAAAATAACTAAACATATAAATAAAAAATAATAATTACATCAAATAACATAGTATTTAATTTACTTTAACTGTACTGAGAGGACTTGGGGGCCCAATGGGATGGGGGCGATGTAGAGGAGGAGAAGGAGGAGAGAGGTTATTGCTTGGAACTTTGGTTCTTGTAAGCACAGGCTGCATATTGAAGCTTACATACAAAGGCTGCACATTGGCTCTTACAGACACAGGATGCAGACTGGGTCTTGAACAGGCTACACTTAGGCTCTTGCAGGCACGGGAGGGCCACAACGGGGCTGCGGGAGTAGCAGAGGGTCGCAGGGGGCAGTGAGAGGATTGTGGGGGGCCATAAGAGGGCCATGTCACGACCGCCAGATTTGGGGGATCATGCTCACCCCAATTCTCTCTGTCTGTACGGGTCGCAACTTTTTGTTCAGATCTCAACACCAGCATCTTTACTGCAGAGACAGGCACCATCAGACCCCTTTTCTTAGAATCTCAGAATCACACACCATGTACCTTTGATTAGTACAAGCAGACTCTGACACAACCTTTCTTTAGTGTGTCCAAAGTCAGACTGGCCACTTCTTTATTGTTACAGAGATATATCAAAACACAGAAAGATGACACAAAACACCAAAGACCTTCCCCCAGTTCTAGCCCATCCTCCTAGGCAAATAGCTTGCTACCCACTCACCCACATGGCTTTCTTCTCATTACACATTTTCTCTCCTCTTACAGAGCCATAAAACTAGCTTCCCCCTTCATGAATAAAGCAAGAGCCTTCACACAAGGCTGAATGCCGGGCCATAAAAATTCTTTCAAATTTTTTAACCATTTGTATACCCCAGATATGACTGTTAAGCAAGTTGTTAGTACTTTCTAACCACACATATAATAAGTGATGAACCCCCAAACAGTCCAGTGGGCCCCTCTGTTCATGACAGGCCATGGTGAAGAGGTGAAATATTTAACACTCTTCTTTGTATTACTTTTTACCACATACAATCTAATTTGCATGTCTGATGAGAATTCATGGATTGCAATGGAAATAGTTTGTGATTAATTTGTTTTCCCTCTTTACACCTGTAGATGTTTCTGCACATTGTATAAAGTAGCTTTATTTAACTCATTTGTCCGCCAAAATTTTAAAGGCCCACTGTAGTGAGTTACTATAGTGATTCATTTGCTTATTTTATAAAGTATTAGCAATAAAATTAAATGTACATTTAATTTAATTAACAGCAGCAGTGATGCAGGAGAACAGACAACCTGCAGGTGTAATCTAGTGTGAATGTGCCGCACAGGTTGGCACATGTTAGAAAGTACTATGTATTTTCATATGAGTCAGACTACATATCCCAGGCTGCTTTGTGGCACAGACAGCAACCCCAAATGTTTCAGCCTCTACTTCCTCCTGATTGGCCAAAATAATTTTTGAAATGAATGCTAATTTAGCCTGGGATTGGAGAGGTTGTCAACCCTGATTTTCAAGACATTTTGCTAACATCAAGGTAAGAGTTTAAATGCTTATTTTGCTATTTTTTCATGCAAAAAATGTTTTCATACACTACCAATTCTTGATCAGATGCATTCGTAATCCAGCAAACTAAATGTAAATTAAATTTAATTACCAGCAGCAGTGATGCAGGAGAACAGACAACCTGCAGGTGTAATCTAGTGTGAATGTTACATAGTTACATAGTAATTAAGGTTGAAAAAATACTTTCTGTCCATCAAGTTCAACCTGTTAAGCTCTCCTCTGATCTGTAATATGCGGATTAGTTATTAATTAATTTGTTGATTAAATAATTATTAATAGTATAGTATTGGAGGATGAATAAAGAGTTAGTCCCTCAAGTTCAACCTTTTTAGATCTCTATTGATCTTTTTAATGTGCACTATTTATTATTAATTGTTAATTGATCCAGAGGAAGGCAAACAGAAAAAAAGCCCATTGAAACTTTGCCAATTGTCTCATAAGGGGAAAAAAGCAAAATTCCTTCCTCACCCCAGAAACTGGCAATCAAATTTCTCCCTGGATCAATATTCCTTCGCTAGTTATCTAGGATAGCCTTGAATGCCCTCTTTATTCAAAAATATATATAACCTCTTTTTGAAGTTGTCTATCGAATTCGCTGTTACCACCTCCTTTGGTAGAGAATTCAACAGTTTTTCCACCCTAACTGTGAAGAACCCTTTTCTTTGTTTAAGGTGAAATATTTTTTCCTCTAACCTCAAAGGGTGTCCTAATGTCAGTTGAAAATCTCTTTCTACAAAAAGTTCACTTGACAAAGCCTTATATTGACCCTGGATGTATTTAAACAAGATAATCATATCCCCTCGTAGACGCCTTTTTTCGAGCGAAAATAAGTTTAATTTGGTTACTCTTTTTTCATAACTTAGACCCTCCATTCCCCTTATTAGTTTTGTAGCCCTTCTCTGTACTTTTTCCAGCTCTAAAATTTCTTTTTTATGAAGTGGTGCCCAAAATTGTACTCCATATTCCAAATGAGGGCGTACTAGAGATTTGTATAGTGGCAGAATTATATTTGCTTCCCTTGCTTCTAAACCCTTCTTAATACATGCTAATATTTTACTTGGCTTTGAGCACTGTTACCTAGGTGGTTGTCTACAAGCACTCCCAAATCCCTTTCAATATCCAATACACCTAGATTTGCTCCATTAAGATTATAGATTGCCTGGCTATTTTTCCTTCCCAAATGCATAACTTTGCATTTATTTGTATTAAATCTCATCTGCCATTTAGCCGCCCATTTCTCTAATTTATGCAAATCCCTTTGTAGGGAAAGTACATCATTATCTGATTTTATTACCTTGCCCAACTTAGTGTCATCAGCAAAAATGGAGACACTACTTCCGAGTCCTACTTCTATATCATTAATAAATATGTTAAAAAGGAGAGGACCTAATACTGAACCTTGAGGAACCCCACTTATCACATTAGACCAATCGAAGTATGTTCCATTCACAACAACCCTTTGCTTCCTGTCTTTTAGCCAGCTCTCGATCCATGAGCAGATATTTACTGCAATTCCTGTATCCCTTAGTTTGCTCATTAGTCTTCCATGTGGCACTGTATCAAATGCCTTTGAAAAATCTAAAAAGACTACATCCACTGAGTTGCCCTGATCCAAGTTCCTGCTAACCTCCTCATAAAAACTAATTAGATTGGTCTGACACGACCTATCCTTCATAAATCCGTGTTGACTGCTACCTATGATCTTGTTCAAATAGACATATTCTTGTATTCTGTCCCTTATTAACCCTTCTAAAAGCTTCCCAACTACAGATGTAAAGCTTACAGGTCTATAATAACCTGGATTTGATCTTGCTCCCTTTTTAAATATAGGTATCACATCTGCTTTTCTCCAGTCATCTGGTAGCGACCGTGTGGTGAGTGAGTCTTGAAAGATTAGATATAATGGTTTGTCTATTACAGAATCCAGCTCCCTTAGTACCCTTGGATGTATTCCATCAGGACCTGGGGCTTTATTAACATTTATTTTCTCCAATCTCTTTTGGATTTCTTCCTGCGTTAACCAATTATTTAGTGAAGGTAGTGTAGCCCCATTATGTTGCGGTGTCCCAACCACTGGTACCTCCCTTGTGTATACCGACAAAAATAACCTATTTAGCTCATCTGCCTTTTCCTGGTCACTAATTATCAGATGGCCTGTGTCACATTGTAATGTTCCTATAGCTTCCTTCCTGGCCTTCTTCCCATTAATATATTTAAAAAATATTTTAGGGTTAGTCTTACTTTCCATTGCAACTGACTTCTCATTTTCTATTTTAGCCAGTCTAATAGCCCTTTTGCAAGCCTTGTTGATTTCCTTATAGTCACATAAAGCTGCCTCTGTTCCCTCCTTCTTGTATAATTTAAACGCATGTTTCTTTTTCCTCATCATGATCTTTAAGTCATTGTTAAGCCACATGGGATGTGATTTACTCCTATTCATTTTATTTCCACATGGTACATGCCGATGAGTATGCTTATTTAGTAAGGATTTGAATGTTGTCCATTTATTTTCAGTATTTTTCCCTGTAAGTTCTTTGTCCCAGTCTATATGTAGTATTGCTGCCCGTAGCCCATTAAAGTTAGCCCTTTTAAAATTTAGAGTTTTTGTTGGCCCCTTACAACTCTGTTTTTTGTATTCAATCTAAAATGATACTATGTTGTGATCACTGTCCCCCAAGGGTTCCCCTATTTCAACATTTGATATTATATCAATATTACTTGTGATGACTAAATCCAAGATGGCCCCATTCCTAGTAGGTTCTTGTATTACCTGGGCCAGATAATGATCCCTGAGTGTACTCAAGAACCTGCTCCCCTTAGCTGAGCTGCTGGTCTCATTTATCCAGTTTATTTCAGGGTAATTAAAGTCTCCCATTATTAGAACTTGCCCATGCTTAGCTGCATTTCCAATCTGTAACAATAATTGTATTTCCTCACTTTCAGCTATATTTGGGGGTTTATAGCATACTCCCACCAATATGCGTTTAGAATTAGCTCCTCCGCTATTTAGCTCAACCCACAAAGATTCAATGATGCCTTTAGTGCCAGCATAAATATCTTCTCTGACTATAGGCTTAAATTCAGGCTTAACATAAAGACAGATCCCTCCTCCTCTTTTACCATTTCCCCTATCTTTCCTAAATAGGTTATAACCATCCAGATTAACAGTCCAGTCATGAGATTCATCCCACCATGTTTCAGTAATGCCTATTAAGCACCATTTTTCTTGTACTGCTAATATCTCTAGCTCGTCCATTTTCCCAGGCAAACTTCTTGCGTTAGCAGGCATACAGTTTATGTTGCTATGGCTCTGCCGTTGTGAAGTGCTTGCCACTGTATTTGAGGCCCCTATTAATAACTCCCTGCTGTCTATTGTACCCCTCCCCCTTCTCCTCCCCCATGGGTAACTAATTCATCCCTTTCTCTCTCTACCCTATTTACCCCAATACTTCTATATAGTCCCTCCCCCCACCTACAAGTTTAAAAACTCCCCCAGCCATTCTACCATCCTATCCCCTAGCACAAAAGCTCCCTCATCACTAAGGTGCAATCCATCCCTGCTATATAGATTGTACCCAAGTGAAAAGTCAGCCCAGTGCTCTAAAAACCCAAACCCTTCCTTAGTGCACCACTTTTTTAGCCACGCATTAACCTCCCTAAGCTCCTTCTGCCTCCCTGGGCTAGCACGTGGCACTGGTAGTATCTCTGAAAAATACTACCTTGGAGGTCCTTGCTTTAAGCTTATTCCCTAGTTCTCTAAAATCATTCTTTAGGACGCTCCATCTTCCACTAACTTTGTCATTGGTACCAATGGGTACCAAGACCGCCGGTTCATTACCAGCCCCTCCCAATAATTTATCCACCCGATTCACAACGTGCCGAACCCGAGCACCAGGGAGACAGCAAACTGTTTGATTGCTGGGATCTGGGTGACAAATTACTCTGTCTACCTTCCTAATAATAGAGTCCCCTACCACCAGAACATGTCTGTTGCTCTGCCTATGCTGCCGTCCCTCTCCTCCAGTAGAACTGTTCTCCCGGCTGTTAGAGGGAATAGCTCTATCTGGCATTGCCTTCCTGAATGGACATCCCCAACAGTTTCACTCAATCTGGCAAATCTGTTGGTGTTTGCCAACTCAGAACTGGCCTGCCTCCTCCTGTTCCCCCTGATTCCTCTTCTAATTGTAACCCAGCTACCTCCCTGGACATCCTCACTAGCCCCAGCTCCTCCCTCCATACTAGGCCCAGCTAAACTGTGCTCCGTGAGCACCACCTCCCTTTCCAGTGAAGCAGTATCACTAAGTGCTGCAATTCTCCTCTCCAGATCTTCAATTTGAGCTTCCAGAGAGGCAACATGCTCACACCTGCCACAGAGGTATGGACCCTGGATCATCTGTTCCAGTAGTGCATACATTTGGCAGGATGTACACTGAGTGAGGTTACCACTGGACTGACTCATGAATATCAGTTACAAAAATACAGTGAGAAAACAAATCAATGTATTTGTATAAAGATTGCTTTTCTACACCTTAACCCAAACAAAACAGAAAAATATATATACGTTTGATTTCTGTTTTTTCTTATAATACACCTTTTCTTTTGGATTTCCTCCTTTTATTTAATCTCCTACACACTAACTACACTTACACTAGAAATGATTGAGAGCTCCTAAGCTCGCTCTTCCCTTGTTAAAAAAGACCCTGCCTACTCGCCTGTACAATGATAAATGAGCACAGGATAGAAAACACTGCAATGCCTCACAGAACGGATTCAGCAGAACACGGCAAAATGCACACAGATATAACTTACACTTGCCAAGCCACACCCACTCTCACCTGTATCACTGATTACTGCAACAGACAGAAAATTGTGCACTGATTTACAGAGCTGATTCAAACAGGACCTCACACAAATGCTCACAGATATAACTTACACAGGCCAAGCCACACCCACTCTCACCTGTATCACTGATTACTGCAACAGGATAGAAGACACCAATGTGCCGCACAGGTTGGCACATGTGAGAAAGTACTATGTATTTCCATATGAGTCAGACTACATATCCCAGGCTGCTTTGTTGCACAGACAGAAACCCCAAACGTTTCTGCCTCTGTTTCCTCCTGATTGGCCAAAACTATTTTTGAAATTAATGCTAATTAAGCCTGGGATTGGAGAGGTTGTCAACCCTGATTTTCAAGACATTTTGCTAACTTCAAGGTAAGAGTTTAAATGTTTATTTTGCTATTTTTTCATGCAAAAAATTGTTTTCATACACTACCGATTCTTTTCTATCAGATGCACTCGTAATCCAGCAAATTTAGGTATGCCTTTAATGGATTTACTGAGCTAATTGAAATCTAAATATCATACCTACATTGATCATAAACATTTGACTACATTTGAATTTGATATAATTATCTATATTGAACCCTTTATAGCAAAAATAGCAGTTTCCATGTCTTTTTAATTATACAAAGACTTATATAAACAAGTTCAAGTAGGCATAAAGTATTATGACATTTGTACATTTATTTTTGAAAAACCCATTTTCATGCCCTAATGGGAATCTCAAGATTTGTGAAATTAAAAATGAAATGTACAGTAATCTAGATCTTTGTGATGTGAATATTCAGAGACTAGCTAACAGAGCTGATGTTTTAATGTATTTGAGCCCTAAGAAGTTATTCAATGGCACCCAAAATGGCTAGAACATTTTAGTGCTTCTTAAGAGTTTTGTAAAAAATAAATAAATACACTTGAGGTCCAATAGATTTGTGTTTGTCTTAGTAACATGCCATACCTACAGTAGATGCATCTCCACTGACACTTACTGGGCCAATAGTATTCTATTGGTATAAAATCCTTATGTTTCAGCAACCAGGACATACTATATGTACAAATACAAGAAGAGAAAGTGTTGAGAGATCTGTTATAGAAACTACTGGGCATCATGCTGAGCCAAATTACAGACTCAGGGAATGATATGCTGAAAGTGTTATCTATTGTGCTGCAATTTACAAGACCTGCTTATTGCTTGTGCTGTGTTAGTGCCTGTTTTCCAGCCTTTATCCATAAGACTGCAACATGTTTTGATGCAAAAGTATCTGGATTTGATTTGTTTAAATTCTCAAACAGATAATGTTGATGTTAAGGTTAATTTAAATATATCAAGAAAATCCCAGTTTAATCTCCTAAAACAAGTGATGTACACATTTACATAAAAACATATTTACACTATCAGGTACAATCAGCGGCGGAGCAAGTGCATGGGGGTCCCCGGTGCCAAAAAAAGAGATATATATATAAATATACACACACATACACAGTGGTTCCTTAATCCATTCAGAACAAACATTTCGCATAGGGATCAAAGTAAAGTGAAATAATCCGTTCTGGACCCCAGATTTTTCACATTTTAGTTTGAACTGATGGTCTTGTTTTTTTAAACAAAACCTTAAAACTAAATAGATATAAAACGCTCCCCTAACCCTAATTGCTTTAGAGCTTGCCAGGTCCCTGGAACCTTTCTCCACCCTTGCCCCCATGTACAACGCTTTTGGAACAACGTTTTCCATCTAGCCTCAGCTATATTTGACACGCCTATCATGGCTAAAGCAGACATACTACAAGGAGTGCAGAATTATTAGGCAAATTAGTATTTTGACCACATCATCCTCTTTATGCATGTTGTCTTACTCCAAGCTGTATAGGCTTGAAAGCCTACTACCAATTATGCATATTAGGTGATGTGCATCTCTGTAATGAGAAGGGGTGTGGTCTAATGACATCAACACTTTATATCAGGTGTGCATAATTATTAGGCAACTTCCTTTCCTTTGGCAAAATGGGTCAAAAGAAGGACTTGCCAGGCTCAGAAAAGTCAAAAATAGTGAGATATCTTGCAGAGGGATGCAGCACTCTTAAAATTGCAAAACTTCTGAAGCGTGATCATCGAACAATCAAGCGTTTCATTCAAAATAGTCAACAGGGTCGCAAGAAGCGTGTGGAAAAACCAAGGCGCAAAATAACTGCCCATGAACTGAGAAAAGTCAAGCGTGCAGCTGCCACGATGCCACTTGCCACCAGTTTGGCCATATTTCAGAGCTGCAACATCACTGGAGTGCCCAAAAGCACAAGGTGTGCAATACTCAGAGACATGGCCAAGGTAAGAAAGGCTGAAAGACGACCACCACTGAACAAGACACACAAGCTGAAACGTCAAGACTGGGCCAAGAAATATCTCAAGACTGATTTTTCTAAGATTTTATGGACTGATGAAATGAGAGTGAGTCTTGATAGGCCAGATGGATGGGCCCGTGGCTGGATTGGTAAAGGGCAGAGAGCTCCAGTCCGACTCAGACGCCAGCAAGTTGGAGGTGGAGTACTGGTTTGGGCTGGTATCATCAAAGATGAGCTTGTGGGGCCTTTTCGGGTTGAGGATTGAGTCAAGCTCAACTCCCAGTCCTACTGCCAGTTCCTGGAAGATACCTTCTTCAAGCAGTGGTACAGGAAGAAGTCTGCATCCTTCAAGAAAAACATGATTTTCATGCAGGACAATGTTTCATCACATGCGTCCAAGTACTCCACAGCGTGGCTTGCAAGAAAGGGTATAAAAGAAGAAAATCTAATGACATGGCCTCCTTGTTCACCTGATCTGAACCCCATTGAGAACCTGTGGTCCATCATCAAATGTGAGATTTACAAGGAGGGAAAACAGTACACCTCTCTGAACAGTGTCTGGGAGGCTGTGGTTGCTGCTGCACGCAATGTTGATGGTGAACAGATCAAAACACTGACCGAATCCATGGATGGCAGGCTTTTGAGTGTCCTTGCAAAGAAAGGTGGCTATATTGGTCACTGATTTGTTTTTGTTTTGTTTTTGAATGTCAGAAATGTATATTTGTGAATGTTGAGATGTTATATTGGTTTCACTGGTAAAAATAAATAATTGAAATGGGTATATATTTGTTTTTTGTTAAGTTGCCTAATAATTATGCACAGTAATAGTCACCTGCACACACAGATATCCCCCTTACATAGCTAAAACTAAAAACAAACTAAAAACGACTTCCAAAAATATTCAGCTTTGATATTAATGAGTTTTTTGGGTTCATTGAGAACATGGTTGTTGTTCAATAATAAAATTAATCCTCAAAAATACAACTTGCCTAATAATTCTGCACTCCCTGTATAAGCCTTTTAGGGCACTTTGTTCTTTCACTATCAAAATGTCAGAATAGACGCATAGCCAGGTAATGGATATCTCCCACTCTTACTCTACAATCGTTTATCAGCAAGATGAATTACATCACTGTGTGGAGGACCTGGAATGGATTTGGAATCCCTGGATTAATTCCCCTTATAGTCCACATATAACTTGAAACCTTCTTACTTAACATTATGCTTTTTTTGCTAATCTCTACACTGGAGGTGCAGACTGGGGCCTGGAGGCGGCAGGACAGGACAAGTAATGGATCCAAACTGATAACCTGCTGGACTTGAACTTGGACACCTTTGGGACAAAAAATTGATTTTGAATTTAATTTTGTTGAGTATTTAACAGTGTTTTATTGAAATCCTTTAACTCATTTAGAGCTATATTATATTCTTACAGCATTGCTTTTATTTAGGCTCCTGTTTTTCACATTGAGCCTGTTAAACTGTTTTATCTATGGTAGTATTTTTCCCTAGAAAATCGGAAAAACTTAGGTAACTTACATCCACTTAGAACTTTCCACTGGTGGGGATAGGCCTTTTTGTTTGTATTAATTTCGACTTTAATACTGTGCCCATATATTTTACAGTATAATGTTAGTCTTATTCTGTTTTCTCTTAATATGTTTATATTGTCCTCCAATTGTGCCAAAGTTGCTATTTGGCTTTTAAGTCGATTTCTTTTTACTCTATTACCTAATAAAAACTTCTTGAGAAAAAAAACAACTAAGCAGATATGAATAAAAAATAATAATTACATCAAATAACATAGAATTGAACTTACTTTAACTGTACTGAGAGGACTTGGGGGCCCAATGGGATGGGGGCGATGTAGAGAAGGAGGAGAGAGGCTATTGCTTGGAACTTGGAGCTTGGTTCTTGTAAGCACAGGCTGCACATTAAAGCTTACAGGCGTAGGCTGCCCATTGGCACTTACAGACACAGACTGCACATTGGCTCTTACAGGCACAGGATGTAGACTGGGTCTTAAACAGGCCACACTTGGGGTCTTGCAGACACGGGAGGGCCACAACTGGGGCCGCGGGAGTAGCAGAGGGTCGCAGGGAGCAGTGAGAGGATTGTGGGGGGCCGTAAGAGGGCCATGGTAAAGAGGTGAAATATTTAACACTCTTCTCAGTATTACTTTTTACCACATGAGATCTGATTTGCATGTCTGATGAGAAGTCCTGGATTGCAATGGAAATAGTTTGTGATGACATTTTTTTCCCTGTTTACATCTGTAGATGTCTCTGCACATTGTATAAAGTAGGCTTCTTTAAAGGCCCACTGTAGTGAGTTACCATAGGGATTAATTTGCTTATTTTATAATGTTTTAGCAATAAAATTAAATGTAAATTTAATTTAATTACCAGCAGCAGTGATGCAGGAGAACAAACAACCTGCAGGTGTAATCTAGTGTGAATATGCCACACAGGTTGGCACATGTTAGAAAGTACTATGTATGTATATATTGAGTCAGACTACATATCCCAGGCTGCTTTGTTGCACAGACAGCAACCCCAAATGTTTCAGCCTCTGCTTCCTCCTGATTGGCCAAAACAATTTTTGAAATGAATGCTAATTTAGCCTGGGTTTGGAGAGGTTGTCAACCCTGATTTTCAAGACATTTTGCTAACTTCAAGGTAAGAGTTTAAATGCTTATTTTGCTATTTTTTCATGCAAAAAAATGTTTTCATACACTACTGATTCTTTTCTATCAGATGCACTAGTAATCCAGCAAATGTAGGTATGCCTTTACTGGATTTACTGAGCTAATTAAAATCTAAATATCATACCTACATTGATCTTAAACATTTGACTACATTTGCATTTGATATAAATATCTATATTGAACACTTTATAGCAAAAATAGCAGTTTCCATGACTTTTTAATTATACAAAGACTTATATTAAACAAGACCAAGTAGGCATAAAGTATTATGACATTTGTACATTTATTTTTGAAAAACTCATTTTCATACCCTAATGGGAATCTCAAGATTGGTGAAATTAGAAATGAAATGTAAAGTAATCTAGTTCTTTGTGCTGTGAATATTCAGAGACTAGCAGACAGAGCGAGTACACAGTTGAGAATTGGATAGTTTCCATGGCGATTACATGGTTGTCTGACAAGGCTTCAAAATTGAAATTAAAAGGATAATGATATGAGTAGTAAAAATATCAGAGCCATTATGAAATATATATGTTATTTCATAATGGAACATACTGTCTGAAAATGCATTTGAATCGTCTCATGGATCTTTAGCTAAACTATTTTAAAATACACTGCCATATGTTCATGAACTGAAATACCTTAAATAAGTGTAATGTACATCTATAGACCTGAGAACTACCTGGCATTTAGGGCAATATGTTAAGAAACCACAGCAATTAATCTATTTGTTTTCTAATTTTTACTTCTTAAAATTACTTTTTAAATTATGTATGTATTGCTCCTCTTCTGGATCGCTATCTTTTCATGGTGAAGGGTCTTGTATACCCCAATGAAGCTGTTAGCTATAGCATGTAGGGTCACCCAAGATGTGCAGGCCATAGTAGAGAGGTCAGACAACTTGCGGTTTACTGGAGAAGGAACTGGCAACCCAATGCAGTATCTTTGCAAGATTATATAAGCACAACCTGAGACATAGGGCCCTATTAAATTTGCTAGATTTTTTAGTCCCTGAAGCCTGTAAAGGAGCCCGCAAAAGTTTACGGCTATTAAATTGACCTATTTTAGCTACCCATAAATGATCTGTGGGTTACAGGCAGAAAAACCCTACGGGCTGTCAAAATCTGAACTCTGACCCAGCTAAGCCTTTGATCTTTCAAGCCTGTAAATGTTACAATCGCAAATGGCTATTAAATTGCTACAAGTCCTCAAGCCCACAATTGTTTTCACACCCGTAAGTGGCAAATGTAGCCATAAATCCTACGGGTATTAGGCAAGGGGGTTAAACTCCTGTCTGTAGCACTGTAAAAGCAAATATAAACACACTACTGTATTTTAAATTACAGGGAAAGCAAGGAAAGGCATTAAAATTAATAGCACAACATTCTCAAGCTCGCAAATCTGCACTAAAAAATTATGTATGTATAATACATTTTTAATGTTTAATATCCGGGATATATCGATCCCAGGAATTAATGTGTTAATACATATAATAGAACTCGCATGGACTAGAATATATTATTTATTCATTTTTGCATACTACATTATATCTGGAATGCGGGCCCAATCGCAATTCAGACTTCAAAACTCCATGTTTTAGTGACATAATGATGACGGTCTCTTTTACTATTGGCTCTGTCTAAGCCCGTAAATACGGGTTTGAATAATTTATCATGTTCACGCCCGGAAATGCTACGTGCCGCAGCATGGTTTGCGGATTTGGATTCCAGCCATTTTGTTGCAGCCTTTTCAAATTGAATCTTCTGTAACTCCTGCAAATTTTAAGCCCACGGACTTACATGCTTTTAATAGGGCTTTTGGTGTGCTGTGGTCCATAAAGTCATGGAGAGTCGGACATGACTGAATGAGTGAACAACAACAAAATGTATTGCTATCTTTTTTCTCTATGTCATACTAATAATTATATTCAATTATGTTTTTGAAGGGGAACTGTTTTTTCTTATCTTTATTTTTCACCTGGAAGGAACTTAGATGTATCTCAATTCAGTTTTATTCAAGGACGCCACCATAATGAGAGAATACATGTAGCCACAACTAACACCACACAAAGCTTATGTTACTCCCACAAAATTGACTCATTGATTGTCTTGGCACTTTCAGAGAACTGTAACAAAATTAACGTTTTGAACAACCATGCTCCAATTTTGGAATAATATACTTAATTACACTCAAAATGCATTGCAGATATCCTTAAAACCATAACATACAGAGCCACTCATATGCCATTACAATAGTGTACCTTACCCATTAAGCCCAACTTCTAGATTACTTGATTTTCTGGTTAAACTTTAGGGCAAAATACTTTATGGAAGAACAAAGCCATGACACTACAATGAAAAACAAATAAAATGGTGGTGAAAATGTTTACAACCTCTGAGTACCATTTCTACTGACTCAAAGTCTAGACAACAAAAATAGTCACATAGTAATTGAGGTTGAAAAAAGGCCATCAAGTTCAACCTTTTAAGATCTCCTCTGATCTGCAATATGTGGATTAGTTGTTTATTGATCCAGAGGAAGACAAACAGAAAAAAAAACAAGTGAAACATAGCCAATCTTCTCAAATGGAAAAACAAAAAAAATATTTCCTGACCCCAGATACTGGCGATCGGATTCCACCCTGGATCAATACTCTCTCTTTAATTATCCAAGATAACCCCTTATTCCCTTTTTAATTAAAAATATATCCATTCCCATTTTAATGTTATCTATCGCATCTGCTGTCACCACCTCCTTTGGTAGAGAATTCCACAGGTTAACCACCCTTACGGTGAAGAACACTTTTCTTTCTTTAAGGTGGAATCTTTTTATTTCTAACCTCAAAGGATGTCCTCTTGTCAGTTGAAAACCTCTTGGCACAAAGAGCTCACTTGACAAAGCATTATACTGACCATGGATGTATTTATATAATGTAATCATATCCCCTCTTAGACGCCTTTATTCTCAGTACCTTTTCCAGCTCTAAAATGTCCTTTTTATGAAGTGGTGCCCAAAATTATACTCCATATTTCAAATGAGGGCATACTAGGGATTTGTATAGTGGCAGAATTATTTTTGTTTCCATGGCTTCTATAACGTTTTTTTTTTTTTTTTTTTTTTAAATAATCGATTATTTTTTTTATATATAAAAAAGACAAATATATAATTTGACATCATCATCTTTTGTACATACACAAACAAGAAAAAAAAATGAAAAGAAAAAAGAAGAAAGAGAGAAAAAAACAAAAAAACAACAACAACTTCGACTGTATTACTATCTGAAGAAAATAATATGGTATTTAATTACAGGTCTGTTTCTTAGTTAAATAACAAGGAGAGATTATTTTACTGGAGGTATAATTCCTCCTCCACCTCACCAAGGCCCTCATTCAATTGCAATTTTGCCAATTGAATATGGCTCTAAATAAGCACATAGCATATTATTTTTACATAAGTTTTTAGTTAGTGAAAAACTTGCTTTTGGATAGATGTTTACTAACTAAAAATGTATTTAAAAAAAATATGTTATGTGCTTATTTGCAATTGAATGAGGGCCCAAGTGAATATCGATCCCATAATTTCCAATTTAAATAATCTATTTTTTTGGTGTAATTTGGATCTATGTTTCCTCTCATTAGTTCTCTACTTATATCAATGGAATATTTTACTTTATTCCATGTTGGTACTGTAGAAGATTTCCAATATTTTACAATCAAACGTTTTGCTATCAATAATATATGTGAAATTAGTAATTTCTAGAACCAAGAGTATCCAAATTCATATGTAAGAGTACCATTTGGGGAACACATGGAATCAATTCTCCCGCTACTTTTGATAATTCAGTGCAAATCTTACTCCAATATTTTTGTAAATATGGACATTCCCACCAAGTGTGGTATACTGTACCAATATACCCACACTTCTTACAACATAAATTGTCGATAAGGGGATAAAATCTATTCAGGGAAACTGGGACATAATACCACCTATGTAAGAATTTTTCAATATATATAGCATTTATTGCTGTTTTTTAATTATTCAAATTTAGCCATTTTATTGGCTCAAATATCATATTTATTTTCCTTTCCCAATGTTTAATAACTATACTCTTTTCAAAGGAATTACATTTTGATATAATATGGTTCATATCATTCATAGTTAGAACTTCCAATTTCGTACACAGGGCCATACCAGTAGCTCTGTACCCCATCATTTCTATGCTCTTTTTCAGAGATTTAAGATGTAACCGACTGAATTTTATTCCAATCTATTAAATTTCCTTTATCATATAGGTCGGAAATACATTTTAACCCCAGATTTTTAAATAATTGGGTAAAGCGAAAATCAACTTTTGAAGAAAGTATTTCAATAGGAGCCACCAAAGACGGTTTAACAGCCAGATTCATTTTATAAATATTTTCGTACCAAAATTTTATAACTGATCTAATTATTGGGGCAAATTTTCAAATATCTGTAGGTAGTAACTAGGTAGACACAACAATAAAGCCAAAGGGTTTTTACCCATAAGAAGCTCCCTTTATATATAACCATCTTGGTTTATCAGTTAGTGTACACCATCTGGCGGCATGTGAAATTAGTATATTAGTTTGAATATCAACTATCGACGGATAACCAAGTCCACATTTATCAACCTTTCTATAATAGGTATTCTTATGTAATCTAGGTGTCCTCCTATTAAATATAAACTTATCATGATCTTTCTGTATAATATATAAAAAAAATGCATTAATTACTATACTGTTCTTAATACATGCTCATTTTTATTTGCCTTTGCAGCTGCTGCTTGGCATTGAGCACTGTTACCTAGGTGGTTGTCCACAAGTACTCCCAAATCCCTTTCAATACCATATACCCCTATATTTGATCCATTAAGATTATAAATTGCATGGCTATTTTTCCTTCCCAGATGCACAACTTTACAACGTTTAGTTGCCCATTCCTCTAAGTTATGCAAATCCATTTGGAGGGAAAGTACATCATTATCTGATTTTATTACCTTGCACAACTTCGTGTCATCAGCAAAAATGGAGACCCTACTTTCCAGTCCCACTTCTAAGTAATTAATAAATATGTTAAAAAGGAGAGGAACCCTGAGGAACTCCACTTACCACATTAGTCCAATCGGATTATGTTCTATTTACCACAACCCTTTGCTTACAGTCTTTTAGCCAGCTCGCAATCCATGAGCAGATATTTACTGCAATTCCTGTATCCCTTAGTTTGCACAATATTCTTCCATGTGGTACTGTATCAAAAGCCTTTGCAAAATCCAAAAAGACTACATTCACTGAGTTGCCTTGGTCCAGGTTCCTACTAACCTCCTCATAGAAACTAATTAGATTTGTTTGACATAACCTATCCCTCATAAATCCATGTTGACTCCTACTTAAACTTGACTTATACTTATACTTATATATTCTTGTATATTATCCCTTATTAACCCTTCTAATAGCTTTCCCACTACAGAAGTGAGGCTCACTGGTCTATAATGCCCCACATTTGCTCTTGCTCCCTTCTTAAATATAGGTATCACCTCCGCTTTTCGCCAGTCCTCTGGTAGAGATCCCGGGGTGAGAGAGTCTTGAAAAATTAGATATAATGGTTTGCCTATTACAGAATTCAGTTGCCTCAGTACCCTTGGATGTATTCCATCAGGACCTGGTGCTTTATTAACATGTATATTTTCCAACCTCTTTTGGATTTCTTCCTGTTCTAACCAATTATTTGGTGAAGGTGGTGTAGCCCCATTAGCTCCCTTGTGTATACCGAAAAAAATAACTTATTTAGCTCATGTGCCTTTTCCTGGTCACTAATTATCAGATGGCCTGTTTCACATTGTAATGTTCCTATAGCTTCCTTTCTGGCCTTCTTCCCATTAATATATTTAAAACAATATTTTAGGGTTAGTCTTACTGCTTTGCAACTAATTTTTAATTTTCTATTTTATCCAGTCTAATAGCCCTTTTGCAAGCCTTGTTGAGCATACTCAAGAACCTGCTTTCCTTCGCTGAACTGCCAGTTTAATTTATCCAGTTTATTTCAGGGTAATTGAAAACTCCCATTATTATAACTTGCCCATGCTTACCTGTATTTCCAATCTGTAACAATAATTGTATTTCCTTGCTTTCAATTATATTTGGGGGTTTATAGCATACTCCAACCAATATTCTTTTGGAATTTGCTGCTCCCCTTCTTAACTCTACCCACAAACATTCAACATTACCGCTAGTTCCATCATAAATATCTTCTCTGACTATAGGCTTAAATTTAGGCTTAACATACAGACGAATCCCTCCTCCTCTTTTACCGTTTCCAATGTATTTCCTAAATAGGTTATAACCATCCAGCTTAACAGTCCAGTCATGAGATTCATTATTCATTACTATTATAGAATATGTACCTGTTTTAAACATACCACCTGGATGAGCATGGAATCCTGCTTAAAAACATAAGGGAATGATGTTAGTCAAGTAGTTATTAAAACGTAACTTCATTCTAAGTCATAGTTCCTTCCTGACCTCTCATGGCACCAAAACTGTAAATTTAATGTTAATTTATGAGGCATCACGCGCTTTGACACATAGCTGTAGTTGTGGCAACTGATCATATGGTAAAAGGCACAGATTTTGAATACCTGCTATCTGTAAATGTCATCTGTTGTCATGTTATGCCATTTATTATTATATGTACTTATGTTTGGCCATGGTAACGTTCAATATATGTGGGCACATATGTCAACATAGTCGTTGGTATTAATACAGCTTTATAATAATTGTAATTAAAATAAATCAATTTAAAAATGAATGTTATGAGGGTCCAAACTGTGTAATAATGTCCCACAAAAAATAGTTATAGTCTAACCTCTTAACACATGCCATCAGAGTGAAATAATCTGATAGGAATACTCAAGATAAGGAGATTATCATATTAACACCATTATTGGTATTGGTTATAAGGAATAGGAAGTGAAAGAGAACCTCCACTGAAACAGATAGTAAAAAAGAAAAACATTCATGGCGATTACTAGTGAAAACTTTTCTGGTCGGTAGCTGGTTCAGCTTTCTCACACAGTTCACCAAATTATTAAAACCAAAAGTTGACATGGGTATGTTAGCACTGACATGCCTAACGCATTTAGCACAAGCTTCTACAGATATATTTACAAATAAAAGAAAAGTTTACTATTAAAATAAAAAATAATAAAACCTAAGTATTTAGTACCTTAACCAACGTTGTCAAGCAAATCCCCTAATCCTTTTTTTAGCCCTGGTAAGTGGGTGCATCAATGTTGCTGAAATTTGATTGACAGTTATTTCAGGCAATCAGAAGTCTATATAGTCTGTATAAAAGGTGGAGATGAGGCTAATGTGTGTCTTTAGTAGCAGGGAGCTCCTCATAGGAGGAACTCCAGTTAGTTTGTTAGATTGTATTTTTTTAGTGAGCCACGTGTTTGCATATGGCCTTTGCCATAGGTCAAACAGAATGTGAGAGGGTCTTCAAGTAAGATGAAAGTGTCCCTTTCAATGACTGAGGGGTTTTGTAAGGGCTGAAGATAGGAACAAGGATTTCTCTTGAGAAAACTGGAATGAGGAGGGTATTAAGCAATCAATTATCTTTAATAGGTTTATTTATTTTAATAGTAAATCTTTTATTTTATTTGTAATCATTTTTTATTTTAACATATTTTTTTATATTTTACTGTAGTTTTAGTTTACATTACTTATATATGTATTTTACTTGTATATTTGATGTTATTCTTTTTTAGGGACCAGTTTTAGGGTCCATGGGTCTACATAGGCAACATATTTGTAAGAACTGGGGGAACAGTAGATACAATTCTTCCCCAAAATGTTTTACTGTTTTACTTTGTGTTTATAAGTATATATTGTGGTCTTCATATAAAATGAGCTGTATACTTGTTGGGGTAGTGATATGTTTAAGGGACCATGAGGTCCTGTGAGGTCCTCTAATTTATACAATATATAGGAGGTAGAGGTTGATTGCCAAGGGTGAACCTTGGTAAGCACAAGGTTTGGGGTCTAAAGGTTAAAGGTGCACAACAGTTTATTCGAGGAGGGGACAGGGTTGGGCAGTAAAAAGGGAGCCACCATGTTTTTGGATACTGAGAAATAAACACACCTCACTTTGACTTATTTAGTTGTCCAATGGGTTGCTAAGATTTTCAAAAACTTAGAACATAGAATAAAATATATTTAAAAAATTGTTTGTAATGTAAGGCTGATCCGAAGAGATTGGTAAAAATAAATGTTAATAAAGCACCAGGTCCTGATGGAATACATCCAAGGGTACTGAGGCAACTGAATTCTGTAATAGCCAAACCATTAGATCTAATTTTTCAAGACTCACTCACCACACGGTCGCTACCAGATGACTGGAGAAAAGCAGATGTGATACCTATATTTAAGAAGGGAGCAAGATCAAATCCAGGGAATTATAGACCTGTAAGCTTTACATCTGTAGTTGGGAAGCTTTTAGAAGGGTTAATAAGGGACAGAATACAAGAACATGTCTATTTGAACAAGATCATAAGTAGGAGTCAACACGGATTTATGAAAGATAGGTCATGTCAGACAAATCTAATTAGTTTCTATGAGGAGGTAAGTAGGAACTTGAATCAGGGTGACACATGGGAGACTATTGTGCCAACTAAGGGATGCAGGAATTGCAGTAAATATCTGCTCATGGATTGAGAGCTGGCTAAAAGACAGGAAGCAAAGGGCTGTTGTAAATGGAACATACTTCGATTGTACTAATGTGGTAAGTGTGGTTCCTCAAGGTTCAGTATTAGGTCCTCTCCTTTTTAACATATTTATTAATGACTTAGAAGTAGGATTGAAAAGTAGTGTCTCCATTTTTGCTGATGACACAAAATTGTGCAAGGTCATTAAATCAGATAATTATGTACTTTCCCTACAAAGGGATTTACATAAATTAGAGAAATGAGTAGCTAAATGGCAGATGAGATTTAATACAAATAAATGTAAAGTTATGCATTTGGGAAGGAAAAATAACCATGCAATTTATAAACTTAATGGAGCAAATATAGGGGTTTCTGATATACAGTAGTAGTACTTGTGGACAACCACCTAGGTGGCAGTGCTCAATGCCAAGCAGCAGCTGCAAAGGCAAATAAAATATTAGCATGTATTAAGAAGGGTATAGAAGCAAGGGAAGAAGCGGGGAAATATGGGCGTGACCGGAAGTGTGTTTGCTGCTGTGTAATGCTGCCAGAGGCCAGAGGCAGACAAAGGTTTGGAGGGAAGAAGGCGGAAAACTCTCAACTTGGGCCTGATGTTATAGTCTCCTTCCCGGGGTGTTTACCTTCTCGGGTTCCGTCAAAGCCTTGTGCTGACCCTGCTCTCCCGCTGTGGGTGACCTTACCTCTTCCCGGGTGGTGACGCTGGTGCTCCCGCGGTGTTCTTGCAGGATTTGGAGTGATGGACCCCCACACTGATGGTCATGTCGGCATGGTCCCTGAGGCTGTGAGCTGTGGCGGTTTAACTCTGGGGGACCTCCATGATGGAGAGTGCCAATTCCACTGGGTGGCCATGCAGCCATTCCTTATCTCAAGCGGATTGTGCCAAAATAATTTGTGCATAGTATTTACATAGTACAGTATATTGCAGTACACATATTGGCAGTTTTATGTCTAAAAAGAGGTCTGAATCAGTGCTTCAAGCTAGGGCTGAGTGAGATTTCGGATAATTCGCTTATATGTGGACTGGACTTCTATAGTCTCAAGGGTCACGGTTCTGTGAGTAACTCTGTTTTGGGCTATAAGCCGTTTTTTTTACTCTTTCTTAATATCAACTCACACCCAATATTCCATGCTGCTCAGCTCTCCACACTGTATTATTCTTCAATTGGTTACCCAAAGGATTACTATTTTAAGCCTTCGTTTATTGCTTTCCTGCATACCTAATTGTGTACATACCTCTTTTTATATTACTGAATCAGTGCAAACTACTTGGACTAAATGTGATAAGTCTCAATTCAAGATAAGCTTCTTATGGTACATTAACTATTCACATTTATTTGCTAAGTGTTTCTTTGTGGACTATTATGGATAAGTTCTAAATGAACATATCCTTCAGAATTCTATAGGCTCCATTGGCCTGTTGTCAATAGTTCTATATGATCTGCACAAAATAGAGGGAATTCCGCCTCACATTTTCCTATCAATTAAAAAGACAGGAGAAAAAAGGGGAAAAAAAAGAAAGTAATGATCAAAAGAAACAAGGGAAGTCTTCTTTAATTAACAATCATGCCGGCAAGAAACAAAATAAAGATAAAGATAAGAAGCTCCCCCGGAAAGCTACTGCTTTTTTTTTACCTAAAAGTTCCAATAAGTTACAAGAGGTTTCTCAACCAAACTCGCCTGATAATAATAAAACATCAGAGTCAAAGAAATCTTGAATGATGACCTATTAACTCCTTCTAAGATGAAAGAGATTATCCACGACTGTTAGCTCAGTCTAATGGCTGATGTAAAACATCAAATCATGGAAAATGCTTTGGCTATTAAAGAGCTCAACTCCAAAATATCACAAATTGAATCCCGGTGTGATAATTTGTCCGCCGAGTACAGCTCTCTTCTATCTCACTCTCAAAAGTTAGAAGAATGAATATATGAATATCAAATTTGCAAGTATGGAAGATAGGATGAGAAGATCTAACCTCAAAATTAGGGGTATTCATGAAAACATCTTAAATGTAGATCTTGACTCTTATCTACAAAAATTGTTCAATATACTTGTTCCAGCACATTCCCATCATGATCTTAAACAGGACTCAAATCACAGAATTTCTAGACCATCACATCTTGACTCCTCTTGGTCTAGGGATGTTATAGTCAAGTTTCACTTCTTTTCATCTAAACAAGCAATCAGTAAAGCTTGTTACGCTGTGAAGTCTCTCCCTTCCCCTTATCAAGGCATAAAAGTTTTTTCAGATATTTCAGTAGCAACATTACTCAAACGCACAGAATTTTCATCTATTACTCTGGCCTTGAGGTCAGACAATCTTCCGTACAAATGGACATTTTCTGTGGGTTTATCGATCTTAAAAGATTCAAGGTGGTTCAAAATTAAATCACCACTAGAAGGGCAAGACTTGTTATCTAAATGGGGTATTGTCACTAAACCACCCCTTGGAGATGCTAACGCATTAAAACCATTGAGACCAGAATGGCAGAAGATATAGACCCTTTCATTCTGAGAGACTGGTTTTCTTTTTTCTGTTGATTTCTGTTTCTTTTTTTTTCTGTTGCTGAAATTCATTTTATAATCATGTCATCGAATATTTGCACTCACTAGGTTTTATTATAATTTACGAAAACATTATTGCTAATTCATTTTACACCGAATAAGTGTTTTGATATTCAATAATTAAAGTTTTTATTGTTCTGGTTTTGTTTTATTGGTAATTGACACTTATTTTAACGAACGCGTTACTTACTGTTTTGTATTGTTACTCACTAAAGCATATCACTTGAGGGGTAGGCTTACTAGTCATTGGAAACACTACTAAAACTAAATTAGTTCTTTAATCAACTTGTATTTTTGTATTTTTATACCCTCTCCTCTATAGGAGTGGTCACATTAATCAATTTTTATAAATATTTAAAATTTGTAGAATTTTATAGATAAAAATTTGGGTCATTTATTCCTAGTAGTAAGACACTATTTTTTTATTAAATCAGAATGTATAAAATGTTAGTTTCACTACAGGAAAAAGAAAGGAAGGAATTAGGATATTCCATTCTTTTTTCTCTTCTCCCTTTTTCACTTTAGCTATGTATCTCATAACTGGTTAAGATTCTTTTTCTTTCTTTAATAGTTGTTTTGAACAACAAATTCTGAAATAAATTTCATTTCTTTTTTTTTTTTTGACCATATAATCACCTCCTTTGGCCTATATCGGTCTCACACTTCTTATTATTGGCGGAGAGCCTAGTAAAGGGTTCCAAATGTTGTTTTTTATGTTTTTTATAAGTATGCGTGTTAGTAACTAAAACTAATTTATGTATTTCAGGGTTCCTAAGAACAGGATAAGGCTGGGTTGTTTCCATAACCAATTTCTCACTATTTATCTGTATGCACCAATCAGAACTAAGTACAAATTCAAAGCCTGCAAAACCAGCACTTTAAATGTCAGTTAAATGTATAACTTTTATTGTAAAAGGTCTCAACTCCCCTAGTAAGAGGAGCACTTTACTGAGACTTATGAAACAACAAAACTGTGATATTTTGTTTCTTCAAGAAAAGCACTGGGACAGGAACAGGATACAAAATTTTAATTCTAACCATTATCACCCAAAATATAACTCTACATTTAAAAAAAACTCTAGAGGTGTTTCAATACTGTTCAGTAAAAAAACCTACAATTAAGGAAGAACTAGTGGAAATTGACACTCATGGTAGATTCATTTTCTCACTGGGTGAAATAATCAGAGGTTTGCATTGGTTAATTTATACTCTCCAAACAGTGCATTTTCATACAAAAATTGATTTATAAAATTAATAAGTTTAATTATGGTGGTTTAGTCATGGCTGGAGACTATAATCTCACAATTAATCCCGACCTTGACAGGAAAACATATAAACCTATTAAAAACAAAACCAAGATTCAAAATGACTCAAACGTATTACATAAGCTGATCACTGACAATAACTTATATGACGCCTGGAGGATTTTGTTTCCTAACCAGATTGACTTTTCATTTTTTTCTCCAGTTCATAAACTATACTCTAGGCTAGATTTTTTTCTGGTGGACAAATCTACTATGAATGTAATAACTTATGCTGAAATAGGACATATTACTATCTTAGATCATGCCTATGTATCATTAAAGATCAAATTAGACTCAGTAACAAAGTTAAAGCCGGTGTGAAAACTGGACGATTCATTGATCACTAATGACAATAATAAGAAGTATCTTATTTCTCACATTAAGAAATTTCTTGAGCTCAACAAAAATTCTGTTTCATCTAATAGTTTGTTATGGACTACTAAGAAGGCGTATATCAGAGGCATTTTAATTAAAATGAAAGTTAACTTAATAAAACAAAGAGGTACTTCTTTGTGCAATTTATTGATCCAGTTGTATAATCTTGAGAAAGATAACAAACTAAATCCATCAGAAAAACTTTCTAGTGACATTAAAAATGTACAAAAACAAATTAATAGAATTAATCAGCTAATTTCTGATAAGGCCTTATTTTGCTTACAACAAAAATGTCATCAATATGACAATAAAATTAGTAAATATAATATTAAAAATAAAAAACAACACACTAGAATTGAGGGGGGTTTTAGTCAAGGAAAATGGGTCACGAAACCCTTTGATATCGCTAAAGCTTTTGCTTTATATTACTCAAAATTATATAATCTTTCACAACATACGGAAGCTAAACCTCCTTCAAAGATAGATATTAAAAAAAATGTAAGGGAATATAACCTTCCAAAAATGACTCCATCTCAATTGGAGGTGTTAAATGCTTCCATCTCTGAATTAGAAATGGTCCAGACGGTTATAGTAACTTATTTTATAAAAAGTTCAACTTAGTTTTAACTCCACTTTTAAAAGTTTTTTTTCAATGAATTTATGTGTAAAATCCCACAGGAAATGTCAAAAGCCACAATTATTGTCATTCCAAAAAAAGACCAAGATCCTCAAAAATGTGCTAGTTATAGACCCATTTCATTAATGAATGCAGACTTGAAACTTTATTCTAAAATGTTGGCTACTAGACTGGGAGGTATAATCCATACCATGATATCTACTGATCAAGCCGGCAGACATGGTTCAGACAGTGTCAGAAAACTTATGAATTTAATATCTATTTCTAAGAGTTCTTGTGCTCCCACCCTATTCATTTCTTTAGATGTTGAAAAAGCTTTTGATAGGATGGGGTGGGAGTACATGAAACTGACACTGTCTGAAATGGGTTTTGGTAATTTTGGCTTGCATGCAATTGTCTCCCAGAGTTTTGAAATTACGAATGGTACAAGGCAGGGATGCCCTCTCTCTCACATTCTTTTCACCCTTCTGATTGAACCATTAGCCTTAGCTATTAGAACTTCACCTAATATTGGAGGGGTGAGGGTGGGTGAGAGAGTTCATAAGAACACTTTATTCGCAGACAACATTATTCTGTCCCTAACCTCGCCCAGCCAATCATTGAGCCATTTGGAACAAATTATTTCTAGATTTGGTTATTTATCCAACTATAAACTAAATGCTTCAAAATCTGAGATTCTTACAATTTACATCTCTAATAAGACCAGGGAAGAATTGGAGACAAAATTTCCATACAACTGGCATTCAAGCTCTTTTAATCATCTAGGAATTACATTCTGTGAAGACATCAGTAAGATGCCTTCTATTAATCTAGGTAAAGTGTTTTTCAAATGTGCTAAATCTACAAAAGCTTGGAGTGGTATTTACTTGTCTTTCTCAGGTAGAGTTGCCACTATTAAAATGGTCATCTTGCCGAGAATTAATTATGTCTTACAATCCAATCTTATTCTCTTTCCAACGGTGTTGCTTACACTTTTTCCATCCTTAATTGAAAAATTTATACATTTTGGTAAAAATACTAGGTTAAACAGATCAATTATGGTTAAAACACTTTGTAAAGGTGGTATTGGCTATCCAGTAATCAAATTTTACTACGAAGCCATCAGATTATCACATGTTCTGAAATGGCTTGATCATAACAATAAATATCCATGGCAACAAATTGAGAGTTCACTTATTATTAACTGTGACCTAAAGTCGTTGCTATTCTCTGAATTTCCTGCCAAATACTTATTAAAAGGCTCAGCTATAATTAAGTCTAATTCACATTATTGGCAACGTATTAACAAAAAGCAGGCATATATTCCCTTTCCTAGTTTACTAACTCCAATTTCTAGTATTATTAAATTAATTCAAACTACTACAAATTTTTATTTTTCAATTAACTCTTCTCAGATACTTAGGGATTTTTTTCTTGATAAAACACTTCTCCCCTTTCCTCAATTTAAAAAAAAAACTTAGTATTTCAACTTTTTGTTGGTTAACATATGAACAATTAAAAGTATGGGTAGATAAGCATATAACTAATAAAGTGTTTGGCAAGCAGTTGAACTCAATTGAACTGCTTGTTCAAAAAAAGGACTTCTCCCACTTAGTTTCTAAATGTTTTCATATTATACGATCCAATATTGAAAAAAACAAGTCCGCTTCTCTGATGCTGTGGGAGCAAGACTTTACTACTAAAATTTCCCTAAGTAGTTGGTAAAAAGCTTTCAGAGCTACTAATACATTTATTAAAAATGCTTCCCAAAGGGAGGTATACTTTAAGAGTTTAAACAGATGGGGCCTCATTCTATTATCGGCCGTAAAACGGCGGCAAAGCTGCGATTCCTTGCGGGGCTCCCGTTACCTTGCAATTCAAATAGACGGCGCCGCAAGGATATCCCCTTACGGATGGCCGCATATCTTGCAACCGGCCGCAAGGTCTGAAAACTTTAAAAGCAAATATAAATTCAAGACGGCACTGTAAAGCTCTGTAAATGCTAGGGATCATAATGGGGGACATGAGGATTAATAGCAACCCCCTCTCAAGCTTGCACATCAGCCCAAATACGAGATTTCATTAACTGTTTATTTTCCGGCCGCAGCGTCGGCGGGTCTGAGGTGCTTCAAGCCCTCGGGACTTTGTCCACGGATATTTGACATAAATTAAAATTAAAATTATTTACGGATTTGAGTGTAGGGGAATGTTGTGCTATGAATGCTAACACCTACAATCACTTTATCGTCTCATCAGAGTGCAGGATGGCTTTATTATGGCTTTATTATGTGCTTAATTGTGTGCTTGCGGGACCTTTTTGCTGCAAGCTCGGTTTTAGCCTTGCAGAGAGGGTTCCCGGAGCAATTGAATAGCAACCGGGATTTTCTTGCGGCCGAAACTCTTGCGGACGTTTAAGATCAAAGGCTTTCCTCCGGCCGCAAGCCTGCCGGAGTCCCCGGCCGGAACGGAATAGAATAGGCAAATTTGCCTGCGGCCGGTCCTTGCGGCCCCGCATCTCCTACGGACGATAATAGAATGAGGCCCATGGTATATAGTTCCTCTTAGAGTATATCAATTTCACATTTGGTGGGAGTGTCCTCTTATTAACCCTTTATGGGTTAAGTGCTTTGAATTTATTTCAATGACACTAAAAAAGATTATCTGTTTTACCCCACAGGGTTGTCTGTTTTTATATTTTCTCTGACTCTCTCAAAATCAGAGAACTTACGTTAAATATTCAGATTTGCTCCACAGTCAAATCTGCCATTATTAGCAGATGGAAACAACCCAATCCTCCTAGTTGGGTTGAAATTTATCAAAAAATAAACTATATTAGAGATTTTGAAAACCTTTATGAATCCGGCAAAATTATTAATCAACACAAACTTAAATGGTTGGTTTGGGACTCAATTGTAGAACCTTGAATGCTTAAACAAATTAAGTTTAGATGAGATTCTTTTGACCCTCATCTGGGTATTAGCATAGGTTATGAATGTGGTGTGAATGAGGCTATATTTGTTTCTTTTTTTTGTTTGTTTTTTCTCTCTTTGTTATTGTATAATAATTTATTATATTTTTGTTTAAGTTATCAGGCATAGTCTTGTCTGTTTGTCTGTGTACTTCTGTAAATTAAAAAAATAATAAAAATCTTATAAAATAAAAAAAAGAAGCAAGGGAAGCAGATATAATTTAGTCACTGTACATATCCCTAGTACGCCCTCATTTGGAAAATGGAGTACAATTTTGGGCACCACTTCATAAAAAGGAGATTTTAGAGCTAAAAAAAGTATAGCTAAGGACAACAAAACTAATAAGGGGAATGAAGGGGCTAAGTTATGAAGAAAGACTAACCAAATTAAACTTATTTTCCCTTGAAAAAAAAGTTGTCTACAAGGGGATATGGTTACCTTATTTAAATACATCCAGGGTCAATATAAAGCTATGTCAGCAAACTTTTTGTGCCAAGAGGTTTTCAACTGACAAGAGGACATCCCTTGAGGTTAAAGGAAAAAACATTTCACCTTAAAGAAATTCTCTAACAAAGGATTTGGTGACAGCAAATTCAATAGATAACTTTAAAAAGTGGTTATATATATTTTTGAATAAAGAGGGTATTCAAGGTTATCCTACATAACGAGCAAAGGTATAACGTTGTTTTCTGTTTGCCGTCCTCTGGATCAATTAACAATTAACAATTATTAACAAATAATCCACATATTAAAAGGATCAGAAGAGATCTAAACAGCTTGAACTTGATGGACTAAAAGTCTTTATTCAACCTCAAATACTATAATCATCATCTTCTGGAAATCAAAATCAAAGACATTAGCAACAACTGCTATACCTGAAACTTCCAGGTGATTTCTTATTAAGTAGCATGGACTGATAGAAGTCTGACTGAGGTGGGAAGCAAAGATGAAGTTAAGGTGTTTTGGCATTACATTCATTTTTTGCTAAGGAAAATCATTTCAGATTTGAATATTTAGACTTACAGCTTATAGTTCTGCAATAATATGAACCCTCTTTGAGTACCATTAATAGTTTGGGCTAAAGCATAACAAAACAAGTAACTGCAGTAGTTTTTTTTACTCAGCTCAGCCATGATTTAAATATTTTGGTCAGCATCATTAGACAGCCACAGGATTTCAATCAGCAGATTCCTACTTTTTTTTTCTTGCTGCATCACTTCCCACTAATGTGATTTATAATGTGTTATTAACTGCTTTTGAAAAATTCAACATCAGAAGATATTTGTATGTGCACCATAGTAGCAATCAGAGAGAAGAGATTGTAAATACACAAAGGATTACATTTCTATTTTTTTGGTTATAAGAATGTGTTATTTTTCAGGGATCCTGTTAAAGGGACTCAAATCAAAATCAAGTTGTTGTTTTTAGGTAATTCTTAAAGAGCAATGTACATTGCATTATATATTATAAATCATTCCTGAGATATTCCGGACGATCTGTGCTGTATTGTTATGCAAAAGAGTGTCCTTTGAATACTAATTTGCTGTTTTGACATGCTAATTAGGATCACAGTCTGTCTATCTTTGTTGTGTTGAAAGCAATGCCCCCTGTTATCAAACACTTTTAGGCTGCACATTAGCATAAAGGAGCTGCACAACCAATCCAGAATATCTCAGCAAAGATTTACTGTCAAGAAAAATGTCTAGTACAACTGATGGACAGTTTATAAGTCTCTTTAAGTTGAAATCAACGTGTTGCTGGGTTGACAGTGTCCTTTTAAGTAGCTACATACATAAATATACACATAAATATAAATAAATATATATATATATATATATATATATAGAGAGAGAGAGAGAGAGAGAGAGAAAGAGAGATAGAGAAAGAGAGAGAGAGAGAGAGAGAAAGAGAGAGAGAGAAAGAGAGAAAGAGAAAGAGAGAGAGAGAGAGAGAAAGAAAGACAGAGAAAGAGAGAGAGAGAGAAAGAGAGAGAGAGAGAGAGAGAAAGAGAGAAAGATAGATATATAAATATATATATTCCGGCTAGAATTTACCACCCTTGACTTTTTACCGATTTTGTCAGTTCAATGTTTTGCTAATCTGTATCTTATGTGATGGATCAGAACACAATAGTCTAAGTTGGTGAAGTGAAATGAGAAAAATATATACATAAAACTATTTTTTAGCAATAGAAAACAGAAAATTGTCATGTGCGTATGTATTAACCCCCTTTGTTATGAAGCCCATAAAAAGCTCTGGTGCAACCAATTACCTTTAGTGAAATTATGTCCACCTGTGTGCAATCTAAGTGTCACATGATTTTTCATTACATATACATACCTTTTTTGAAAGGCCCCAGAGGCTGCAACACCTAAGCAAGAGGCACCACTAACCAAACACTGCCATGAAGACCAATGAACTCTCCAAACAAGTAAGGGACAATGTTGTTGAGAAGTACAAGTCAGGGTTAGGTTATAAAAAAATATCCAAATCTTTGATGATCCCCAGGAGCACCATCAAATCTATCAGAATCAAATGGAAAGAACATGGCACAACAGCAAACCAGCCAAGAGACGGCCGCCCACCAAACTCACGGACCGGGCAAGGAAGGCATTAATCAGAGAGGCAGCACAGAGACCTAAGGTAACACTGGAGGAGCTGCAGAGTTCCACAGCACAGACTGGAGTGTCTGTACATAGGACGACAATAAGCCGTACACTCCATAGAGTTGGGCTTTATGGCAGCGTGGCCAGAAGAAAGCCATTACTTTCAGCAAAAACCAAAATAGCACATTGTGAGTTTGCGAAAAAGGCATGCTAGAGACTACCAAAATGTGTGGAGGAAGGTGCTCTGGTCTGATTGGACTAAAATAGGATTTTTCGGCGATCAAAGAAAAAGCTATGTCTGGCGCAAACCCAGCACATCACATCACCTAAACAACACCATCCCCACAGTGAAATATGGTGGTGGCAGCATCATGCTGTGGGGATGTTTTTCAGCAGCCGGGACTGGGAAACTGGTCAGAGTTGAGGGAAAGATGGATGGTGCTAAATACAGGGATATTCTTGAGCAAAACCTTTACCACTCTGTGCGTGATTTGAGGCTAGGACGAGGTTCACCTTCCAGCAGGACAATGACCCCAAACACACTGCTAAAGCAACACTTGAGTGGTTTAAGGGGAAACATGTAAATGTGTTGGAATGGCCTAGTCAAAGCCCAGACCTCAATCCAATAGAAAATCTGTGGTCAGAATTAAAGATTGCTGTTTACAAGCACAAACTATCCAACGTTAAGGAGCTGGAGCAGTTTTGCAAGGACGAATGGGCAAAAATCCCAGAGGTAAAATGTGGCAAGCTCATAGAGGCTTATCCAAAGCGACTTAAAGCTTTGATTGCTGCAAAAGGTGGCTCTACAAAGTATTGACTTTAGGGGAGTGAATAGTTATGCACATTTACTTTTTCTGTTATTTTGTCCTATTTGTTGATTTCTTCACAATAAGAAACAAAAAAACAAAAACATCTTCGTCCAAAACACGAAAAATGCCAAGAGGGAGGGAATACTTTTGCAAGATACTGTATTTTTTAACATTAATAAAATGTCATAAAGAAAGGAGGGGTCTATATATAAATCTCAGAACCCTGTGTGATTAAACAACAAACTAAGAATCAAATATATGAAGCAGGAATACATTCTTAAAATATTTAATCTATATTTCAAATTCTTAAAAATATGAAAGGGGCACCTCCTACCTGAAAGACCTGGGTTTCACTTTGCCCTAAAGATGACTAAGTACCTTGTCATTCACTCAATACCAAACACTACATGTTTGTTATACTAAGTAGCTCTCATAAACGTTGTCCTTTGAATTAACAAGCTTGCAATGTTTAAAGTTGGATTACTCTCGGACAAGCTTTCGTGCAAAGCAAAAGCTAAGTCTTCCAGATAGGAGGTACCAATCTGGAAAAAAGTATAAAGAACAGGTACTGTAGCCAGAATAAATATGGTGGAGAGGTAAAATGACATGAAAACAATGTGATATGAGGTTCTGACATGGTAATATTATGAGATAGGTGTACTGTAACATAAAACAGTAGTAGATACAGGTTGTGAAACATCAGTAAAAACATAACAGGAATTACTGTAAAATGTTTTACATGGTCTGATAATGTGGGCAAGGTAAGTGTACAATCGTCTTCTGAGCCGCTATCTTGTTGGGGTGAAGGGACTTGTGTACTTCAATGAAGCTGTGAGCTAAACCATGTAGGGTCACGGAAGATGGGAAGGTCATAGCCGAGAGATCAGACACATTGTGTTCCACTGGAGAAGGCACTGGCAACTCACTCTAGTATCTTTGCCATGAAAACCATATGTGTCTGGTGTGCTGCGTACACAAGGTCACTGAAAGTTGGACACAACTGAAGGACTGAACAACAAAAAGTATACAATTGTATGGTAATGTGGAAAGAGAAGTAGATTTGAAACCCTGTCATATGGAAACAGTGTGTATTAGGATAACCGTAAACTGGAAACATTATGACAAAGGAATATTTCTTTCATGAAAAAACAAATCACCAGCAGAAGGGAAGAGTGCTAAATTAGGCGGACATACTATGAAATTGGAGATGATAGGTAAAATAATTATAAAGAAGTCATAGTCGCCTAAATATATGCAAGCTTTACAAGATTACAACAAAGTAAACAAAAAATGCCTTTCTGCATCCACGTGGCATTTTGGTCCATAGGGTTGCCAAGAACTTTAATCTTGCTTTAATTGTCTCAGTCATATGCAGATCAGAGTGACCTCTAGAAATCCCTCATTATGGTGCTGACTTATTTTTATAGTGATTGTAATTACCTCATTATACATAGAAACCTAATAAGATACAGAGAATAGAAATATGAGATGATATTCACAAATTGCTTGAAGCAAATGAGGAATCTAGCCCTGAATGGATGTGCATATTGAAGCATCAAGATCATCTGCGCATTATTCGTAAATACTAAGCAAGTAGCCAGTGTGAAAATATTTAACATTGTTTTCAGTGATTTAATTGCTTTATTTGTATGATTTATGTTTGCATCTTGGATGGAGAGGGAGACAAAAGGTTTCACTAATGGATTACAGATTCTGTGAAATGTAGTTACTTATGAGGAGGAAATGCATAAAATCCTGCTCCAAGGTGCTTGGTAAAAATAATGAACACCCATCTGTTATAAAACCTGGAGCTGGGTGACATGTTTTGGCTGCAGGAAAGGAACAGATAAGGAGGAAATTTACTAACAGGGTGTGATGAGCTCCAATCTACCACAGCTCATTGTGCATTAGCGCTACTCAGGTCTCTATTTACTAATAATTAGGTCCACGATTAACTATGATAATGCCCAATGTGGCACTGTGCATCCACCCCCTATCCACCATTTTATACAATGTGATCACAGTAGCACATGCAAATTATAGGGGTCAGACATGCGCAGAACTATCTGTCACTGTAGGCACCGTATAGGTTGGCAAAACTGCAATAGTTAGCAATACGTCAATAATGACAACAACAAATCAGGTGAAATGATAAAGTGCATGGTCAGTTGCACTACATATTAAACCAACTGCACTACACTAGCCTGTTACCTCCCATGGGTCTGGGTATCCCCCAGGACACATTCAACACCTGGTGGGCCACTCGCCTTGTACTTTGTGGTGTTTGCATCCTTCAGTCGTGTCCGACTCTACGTGACCTCATGGACCGAAATATGTCATGCTGATCCACTTGGAATTATTAGCAAGAGATACTTGAGTGAGTTGCAAGCTCCTTCGCAAATGGGCAAGGGCATACAGCTCCGGGTATTCCTAGGTGGTCTCCCAACCAAGTACTGACCAGGGCCAGACTCTGTATGGCTTCGGGTGGTTCCCTGACTAGAATCAAATGCAGTTCAGAGAGGTGAAAGCACTGAATCCTAACCACTGGACCACCAGGGAACCCAGAGGTAGGGGATGCACCTTTGAGGCCTTTAAGTATAACCTTATAATCCCCTATGGCACCTAACATTAACCAATTACAATGGGGGTCAATATGGAACACCATAATAATTGAACCTACAACCAGACACCTAACATTAACAGCATCCCTTTGGGATCCTACAGACACCCATAGTATACAATCCTATAACCATTAGGGGTCATTATGAACCCCAATGGCACCCTAACAATCAACATATGGGTACTTTTGGAAACTGATGGACGTTACCCTCAACATGGATGTGCCTGTGTATTCAGGGCTGAAACCTGAGGGCAAGGGAGTCATGATCATCACTGGATTGTCGACAAAGGGTGGATAACCTTAATCTCCACCCAACAGGCTCAACTTTTTCATTTTTTGTAAATTGTATTTTTTTTACATTTTATTATGTTTATTTTTATTATTATTATTACAGTTTTTTTTTTATAAAGCACCACATATTCTGTAGAGCTATACAGAGGTTAAGTATAAAGAAAAGAAAAAATAAAGTACAATGTTAAACACATGCCAAAAGGTAGGGGGTCCTGTTTTTGAGTTTATAATCTTATATATATGGTGTTTTTTTCAAAACACCATACAAGATTAAGAACTCGCAAAATAACAATCTAAAGGGATTATTGAAACAAAAGGAGGAATAATCTAATACAGAAACAAGGGCTTGATGCCCAGTGATATTTGCAGACGTGACAGCTTTAGTCTAGCAGTGTAAATTGTATATTGATGGGGGGTATTGTTTTTATTATTTTATTTAAACATAAAATAAAAGTGCTACCAAAGAGTTGACACATGCATTGCTAAATATCTGTAATGTGTATAGTAAAAATTAGGATGAGTATTTAGTAAATTCAGAGTACATTTTCACTATGTATAAGACATAAAACATTTATAACACCCACCCCTCTTTATGATATCTCGCAATGAGCTGATATGAACCGCAATGAGCCATGAAAAGGGGCATTAATAAATAGCACAATGAGCTAAGAAGCTGGATTGTGGGTTAGCACCCATTATCCTTTAGTAAATTCCCCTCAAGAGCTCAGAAATCCAAAACATGCACAATAGAAATATGAACTTTTATAGTCTCTCAGAAACTAATGGGTTAAATAATAGATTAAATATAGTTGTTTAAGAATTGCGTACACACCAAACCAATTGAAAGTGAAGTGAAAGGGGCACAAAATGGGTTTAAATGGAAGTCAAGGGGAAAGCTATTAAAGGTTTAGGCCCCTATTCAATTGCAAGCCCGCAGATTACGTTATACAGGCCTTATGTCTGCAGGCTTAAGATTTGCTGCAGTTACAGAGTGATTCAATTGAACAAGCCCGCAATTTACGGGCTGAAAGGTGAAACCGTAAACCATGCAATTATAAGTAGCATTTCAGAGCGTGATCATGATCACCATGCCAGCAACTGCGGCCCTCGCTACGCGAGCCTGCAAGCGTTAGCAACAACTCGTATGCTCACAACTATATATGTGATTAATGGCGATACTGTTTTAGTCCATGTGGGTGGCCTGATATGTATTAACTCATTGACTCCCGAGATTGATATAACATGAAAACAAATAATTTTTTATTGCAGTTTTGTGAGCTTTAGACTGTTGTGCAATTAATTCTATTTTTTCATCACTTTCCCCATCCTTTAAACTTCAGTTTTTTTTTTTTTTTTTATAATTAACTTTTTTATTGAAAGAATAAACAAATAGAACATCGTAAGTTCAGCAAATCATATAACAAATCTCTCAAGTATCAACAAGATATATCAAAAAGTTTCTTTCAAAGTTTTTCTTTTTTGGTTAGAATAACACATGAACATGTAAAACATATATATAAAGTCACACAAGGTCTTGAACATATATACATTCCTCAAAGCAGACATGTGTCTAGGAGGTACAGTAAGGTGAAACCATAGATCAAACATCAGGTCAACCCATAAAAGTAGTTCACACGAACCTTATTGTGGACCTCGTAGAGTCCATAAGTCCCAGCAGGAGGCCCATCGACGGTATCTTTCATCAATTTCAGCTGAAAGTGAGCTCATAGCCCGAATGAACCTGATTTTGTGAAGTACTTCAATGTGAGTAGGGGAGGTAAGTTTCCAGTGTTTAGCTATGATGCATCTCGTGGCCAAAAATATCTGTGTTGTTAAACATTGTTCTGATTTGAATAGCCCCGTAATTGGAAGGCCTAGCAAAGCTTCCTCAGGCTTTTGTGTTACTGTTGTCCCCAAAAGTGTTTCTAATAGGTCGTATGTTGCTGTCCATATGGGTCTTATTTTCGGACACTCCCACAGCATGTGAATCAGTGTACCAGTGTCTGTGCAGCCCCTAAAACATGTGTCAGGGTGTGTTTTGTTCAGAAGATGGAGTCTTGCTGGTGTAAGGTACCACCTCATTATTGTCTTAAAAGAGTTTTCTTTTAGTGTCACGTTTAGTGAAGAGGTATTGGCTTGTTTTAGGATCTTATTCCATTGGCTGTCGTCTAGAGTTACCTGCAAGTCAGCCTCCCATGCAGTTTGGTAATGTGGTTTAACCCTGTTGGTGAGAGACACCATCTGATTGTAAATGATGGCTATATTGGCCTTACCTCCGGGATTGTTGATACAGCATTTCTCAAAGGGAGATTTGGTGTGATATTTGTTGATTTTCGTAGAGTGTGTTAGTGTCTCATTAATTGCCATCAGATTAAGCCACTCTCTATGTGGCACCTGAATTATGTCAGTGATAATTGACGATGTGTTGCTTTGTGAGGTCACCCAGGTATCTGCCACAATTGTTATTTTGTTCTTTATCCACCATTTCATCTGGGTAAATTTATTGAGGTGCTGACCTTTGTGTGATTGCCATAGTGGAATCAAGCCAGAACCCACGCTCAGGAGGTCCACCCTTCTGTTCAGGTCTTTCCATAATTTCAAAGAGTGGCTAATACAAATTGGTAACTCTCCTGTTCGTAGGTCCCGACCTAAGCTAAGCCATAAAACCTGCGATAGTACCCAATGCTTGTCTTCTAGAAGTTGCCTCTCTATGTCTGCCCACACCGGTATGGCCTCTTTTTTAAACCAGGTCGTGGTTTGAGCTAATCTAGTGGCCTTATAATACTTGATTAGATCAGGGAAGGCTAGCCCCCCTTTCTGTTTAGGCGCACACATTGTGGTTCTATTAATTCTTGGTTTCTTGTTATTCCATGCGAACTTAAAAAGTGATTTTTGCAACACTCTAAGGTCGGGTAACCTGATCGGGGTTGGGATTGTCCTAAATAGGTATAATAATTTGGGAATCACATTCATCTTGATGGAATTTATTCTGCCCAACCATGAGATGTTAAGGAAGGACCACTTGGAGATATCTGCCTTGATTCTGTTAAAGACAGGAGGAAAATTTGCCTCGTATACCAACGCTATAGACCGCGGAATATGAATACCCAAATAAGTTATCTGTTTGGGTGCCCATTTTAAGGGAAAGCTGTTTTCTAAGTTCTGTTTCACCGTTTGGGGTAGTGTAATGTTGAGGGCTATGCTCTTGTTAGTGTTGATTTTGAACCCTGACACTCTGCCAAAGTCTGTGAGCAATTGGAATAAATTAGGCAGGCTTGGTATTGGATCTGTAAGTGACAGCATGATGTCATCTGCAAAAAGGTTGAGCTTATGCTCATTAGGGCCAATCTGCACTCCTTTAATGTTTGGACAATTTCTAACTGCCGCTGCCAATGGTTCAAGACTAAGGGCGAAGAGCAAGGGGGAGAGTGGGCAGCCCTGTCTAGTTCCCCTAGTAATATTAAATTGTTTGGACACAAATCCCTGATATATAATACATGCTCTGGGATCGCTGTATAAAGGCATAATGCCCTTCAAAAAGCCGTCCCCCAGACCAAACTTCGCCAATGTTTTCCACATAAAAGTCCAGTCTATCCTATCAAATGCCTTTTCGGCGTCTAAAGATAGGAGCATTAGCGGGATATCCTCTCTGGTAGCCAAGTCTATCAGGTTAAAGATTCTCCTGGTGTTGTCGGGTGCTTCTCTACCTGAGATGAAGCCTACCTGGTCCGGATGGATCACGTCCGGCAACAATGGGGCCAATCTGTTTGCCATTATTTTGGAATATAGTTTGAGGTCCGTGTTGATCAATGAGATCGGTCTATAACTACCGCACTGTGCTGGGTCTTTCCCCTCTTTGGGTATTACGATAATTTTAGCCTCTAGAAATTCTGGTCTGAATGAAGAACCAGAAAGGAAACTGTTAAATAATTCTTGGAGGTGCGGTAGCAAGAGATCGATGTATTGTTTATAATAAAAATTTGTGAATCCATCCGGACCAGGTGCTGCATGTGATCTCGTGGCCTTAATAGCCTGTTTAATTTCCTCAGCAGTTATGGGGTCTGCTAGGGTCTCTGCCTGTGATTCCTCAATTTGTGGCAGCTGAATCCCAGAAAGAAATTCATCAATTTGTGATTTGTGAGAGTAGGATCCTGAGTGAGAGGGGGCGGAATACAGTTCTGTATAAAATTGTCGAAAGACATCAGCAATCTGGTCTGGTTTAGAGACCGGGCCTTTCCCTTTAGTAAATATCTTTGGGATGAATGAGTCCGCCCTCTGTGCTTTAAGCTTTCTGGCCAACATACTGTCAGGTTTATTGGTGCTCATAAAGAAGCTGGCCTGCGTACGTTGTAGCATGGAGACCACCTTTTTCCTGAGCACTGTGTTTAAGGTGTGTTTGTATTTCAGAATTTCATTGTAGATCTTAGGATCATGATTCCTGGCAAATAGTGATTGTAACTCTGTGATCTTGCTATTGAGGTCCCTAATTTGCACTCTATCTGCTTTTTTCGCTGCTGCTCCTAGCTGAATACAAACTCCTCTAATCACTGCCTTATGGGCTGCCCACACTCCTCCCCCGTCTACCTCACCCCCACTATTGATCCCGAAGTATTCCACAATTGCACTGCTGATTTTTTCCCTTAGGACTAGATCGTTTAATAGACAGGGATTTAGTGCCCACGAGGGGGACCGTCCCGCTGGTAGAAGTCCAGACAGGGAGATCAGAACCAGGTCATGATCTGACCACGAAATGGGTCGAATGGAAGCTGCTTCTAAGTTTAGTGATAGGTGTTGTTGAATGAACAGGTAATCAATTCTGGAGTGTGACAGATGTCTGGGGGAGTAAAAAGTATACTCTCGATCAGTGGGGTTCATTATCCTCCAACTGTCTATCAGGCAATTAGATCTGAGAATATGTTTAAGAGCTCGGGTAGCCGTGGGAGGTGTGAGTTTAGTGGTAGCAGTTGATTTGTCTGTAGATGGATCTAGGACTGTGTTCATGTCCCCCCCTATGATCAGGAGGGAGTGCTCCCAGCCCATAATCAGATCTGAAATCTTAGTGAAGAATTGCTTCTGATCAGTGTTTGGCGCATATATGTTAAGGAAGGTAATTTTCTGGTCATGAATGGTGCCATGTACTGCCACATATCTACCCTCTGGGTCTGTCTGAGTGCGGGTGTGGCGAAATGTAAGCCTATTATGAATAAGGAGAGTCACCCCTCTTTTCTTTTCTGTTGCGGTGGAGTGGAAAGTTTGTTTATATGCTTTCCCCCAGTATTTGGGGACCGCTAGTTTCTTAAAATGTGTTTCTTGCACAAATATTACATCTCCCCCTAGTCTCTGATACTCTTTTATGGCAACACCTCTCTTAATCGGTTCATTCAGGCCCTGAGCATTATGTGAAATGATATTAATATTCATGACTCACCGTTTGTCTGGGGCTCAAGGCCAAGCTTAGTAGAGCACTAAGGGTTATAGCCGCCTTCGAGTATCTAGTCTGATGAGCCTCCCGCTGGGACTCCGTCCAGAAACCACCTGCGTCACTTCACTGTGCAAACTGATGTAAACGTAAAGTAAAAAGTTAGGGTAGAACGGATGAGGAGAACACAACGATATACAGTGGTTGAAACTGCTTGTCAAGTAATCCGGCGTCAAATTTGTTGACACAAATTTATCAAAAAAAAAAAAAAAAAAAACTTCTTTTTTTTTTTAATTCTAAAAATAAAATTATACTAATAGAATATAACAAAACTAGGAACGTAGTATAACACTACTTCAAGGAGAGCGAGCGCTGTCCTTTTAATTAAATTGGTGAGTCCAGTAGTATTAGACTCCAATACTGACTGGATTCGCCGGGGGGTGTGTATATGGTGAAGCCCTTAAGGGACACTATCAATATCTATATAAAAAAAAAAGAAGAAATATTCTTCTAAAGTGACAGATAGTTATGCAAGAGTTTAACTAGTCATGTCTGTTCATATTTTTGGTCGCAAGTTTTAGAAGATCAAAATAAGAGGTAGAACCTAACTATAACATATCATATAACAATACATCACAGTGTTATTGGATCTATGGCACATCTGGCTGGTCAGGGGCCCTGTTTTGATGTCTTCTGGAGGGGAGGTTGGAACCTCTACCACGAGAATTAAGACCAACTGTTCTTCCTCGGGGACCCTCTGTCAACTCCCTGACGTGTTGGCTGTCGCCAGAAACTCCAGGAGCATCTGTTAAAGTAATGCCCCAGGTAGCTAGAAGGGCCATCCCCTCCTCTAGGGTTCTGATGGTAAAGAACTTGCCGTCCCTGGCAATCAGTAGGCGAAATGGAAAGCCCCAAGAGTATTTCCAGCCATGGGCCAGGATGTTGTCCAGGAGTGGTTTCATCATTTTCCTCTTGAATAACGTTTGTTGAGCGAGGTCCGCAAAGACACTTGGTCTGTGCCCTTCGATGTCAGGGATACCCCCCCTTGATGCTCTCATGAACATTTCCTTAGTTGTATAGTAATGGAAGCGGGCGATGATATCTCTGGGGCGTTCAGACATGGTGGAACGACCTCCCAGAGCTCTATGGATCCGGTCCAGTCTGAATTGCTCAGAGTCCAGATTTGGTAGCAGAAACTCACAGAGCTCTGACATGTATAGATGGAGGTCAGTTACTGATTCAGGTACGTTTCTCAGTCTGATATTCTGTCTCCGAGATCTATTTTCTAGGTCTTCCTGAAATGTTAAGTGGCGGGCTTGCTCCTCCTTTAGCATGGAGATTTCTTCCTCAATCTTGACATGAGATTGTTTTAGTTTGTTATATTTCTCTTCAAGCGAGTCAGTTTTAGCGTCCACTCTTTTTATCTCGGACGTCAAGTCTGCTGAGACTTTTTGGATGTCCGCTCTGATGTCCTCCCTGAATGTGAGGATCAGGTCTTTGAGGTCTTGGATATCACCCTTAGTGCTTGGCGCTGTATGCTCCATCGTTGTTGCTGCCGTGGTTTTTGAGTTAGGCTGTTGTTTTTGAGATGCAGGGGGTGACGCTCTAGGCAAGTAATAAGATTGTATATTCTTGCTACTTTTTCTCGTAGCTACTCCAGCCATGACATAAGAAAAGGTATTTTGTCACTTTTGCGTTTGTAAGTGTCCCCATGTAACGGGCATATGGGAATAGGAAGTTACATCCTGGAGAATATCAAGTCTCTCATGTGAAACATATGCCCCATAAGCTTTGTGCTATCAGGAAGTCCCTTTGTGGTTTACCACTTTCCTCCACTAGATGGCAGTGGCAGACCAGGGAAGTATCAGATGTAATTGATAGTCTTAATTTCTTGTAGTAGTAAGTTAATGTAGTTTAAAGATCACTGATGTTATATTCCTGAAATTTCTCTGGGTAGTAGTGCTGTATATCTTTATTGCAGTACATTGAATATATGTGCACCCCATTAGACCCCAAGATATAGTAAGTTACCAGAGTGCTTCAGGAATTGTCACTTTGACCATCGGTCGGGTGAATTGTAGTGTGCTCTGCTCAGTACCAGCCACATTGTAGCTTGATCCGCCAAAGAAGGAATAAAATACTTTTATTGTGCACATGAGAATCTGTGAACTTCCAATGTAGGGTAGATGGTGCCCCTTTTCTACTTTGACAGATAACAATTGTATCCACCTGCCTTTGGTGTCAGGCAGCTGCATGCACTTAGTGAAATCAGAATGGCAGTCAGTCACTGGGCCTAGCCCTGCCCTAGTTAGAGCATAGAGACCACAAGTCACAAAATGCCCCCTATCACAGGGGAGTGAGGCATAAGAACTTGCAGAGTTGTGTGTCACAGTTCCAAGGCAATGATAGTTGGATTCTTTGCCACAGCTGTAAATATTGACAACAAAAAATCAGGGCTTGGCTGTCGTTTGAAATAGGACTAGAACATAAGAATGCAAATCAGGCTCTAGTCACACACTTAACAAACTTCAGTAGACAATAGCAACAAAATCAAAGTACACTGGGTTGTAAAGGCCTAAGTAGGCTTGTCAGTTGTAGTGGATTTCAGAGGCACTGATAGGCATGTCAGTTGTAGTGGATTTTCAGAAGCACAGATATATATATTGCATTCCTGATTTGCATTTTTGAGCCTGAGCATGTAATTTTCGTAAGCTGCCACTTGGTGGTAGTGTTGAGCTGTCTTTTATACAGGGAGTAGTCATCAGCAAGCTTATACAACCAGTGTAGCCGATCCCTTTATCTCATATAACATAAACAAGTTAAGATGATAAGGGATTGAGGAAAAAAAAAAAGTAAATTCCTTGTCTTAAACAGTTCATTACATTTGGCTGTGGCAGTTTTGCTTCAATTGCTTTGCTGATTAGAGTCCAGCACCAATTAGGATTTAATAAACAGAGCTTTTAATGATGGTTGCAAACATATGTGTCCCAGCAATGAGATGCTGTAAAGGTACAGTCCCTGGGGTGTGGGGGTACAACTCCACTTGCTCCTTATGATCCCAGATTGGTGTAGAAGTTCATTGAATGCACTTTAATCCCTTTTTTTCTATGTCCACCAGTGTCTGTGTGTAGTTGCAGGGCTATTGCTAGCTTTACCCTGTGTTAGCTTTCAGTAGTAACCCATATAGAGTGCTTGTTAATTTTTATGAAGTGAAAAATTATATGTAGTGCTCCACTTTATATCTCCCATCAAGAGGCCCTTCCCTGGGTAGGTGAGCTGGGGTCTAGCTGGGGTAGGATGACATAAAAGGGTCCCCTTTGGGGTTTAGACTCACCAGACACCTTTCCAATAGTTGTTGATTGTGCCCCATCCAGTATCTTTCAGTCCAGTAGATCTGTGCTAAAGTGAAGTCCAAAAGTTGCTGCACAGTGCCAGAGCAATCCAGACTGTTCAGTCACTGCATCTGGTCTTGTAGATCAAAAATAATCCAAATTGCTTGGTAATTTCATGTTGTATTAAAGCCTTTTTGCAGGGAGCTCTGTAATTGTGCTTCCTCTCTGTTTGCTGCTAGCCACACCTCTCTTTTAAACTTCAGTTTTGATGTTTTATATGCATTTACAGTGCTACGAACAGGTGTTTAACCCCCTCGCGAGTCCTTTCTGGTACTCATAGGATTTTCTTCTACATTTGCCATTTCCGGGTGTGAAAACATTTGCGGGCTTGAGGGATTGTAGCAATTGAATAGCAATTTGAGATTTTAATGATTGTAACTTTTGCGGGCTTGAAAGGTCAAAGGCTTAGATGAGCTGTAAGTTACGATTTCGATAACCGCAGGGATTTTCAGCCTGTAACCCGTAGATCGTTTGTGTGTAGCTAAAAGACGCCAATTGAATAGTAAATTAGTTTATGGGCGCCATTCATAATTTTCCTATTGAACCCACTCAATTTTACTGTAACCTTAAAGTAATAGTCGTAAATAATAATAATAATAATAAGAAGAAGAAGAAATGTCCTATCTATTGATGCCCTTGCCATTGTAGACAAAGTGTGTATCTGGTCAATATTAAATTGGCCACTGTACAGTTAAAAAAAGAAAAGGAAGCAAAGCCTTGCAATAAACCATAAAGCAAATAACATTAGCTGATAATATTCATGTACATTAAAATATATTGTATACCTAATACAGTTGGCACCTTAAAAAGACATTGAAAGCATTTGTCTTTGATACATTTGAAATAGGGAATATGATAATTTCCCCTTCTGGATCGCTACCTTGTTGTGGTGAAGGGGCTTATGTACCTCAATAAAGCTGTGAGCTATACCATGTAGGGTCACCTAAGAAATGGCAGGTCATAGCAGAGATCTCAGACAAATCGTGGGCCACTGGAGAAGAAACTGGCAACCCACTCCAGTATCTTTGCCAAGAAAACCATACTTATAGGCACTACCAGAAACATAGACAGATGTGCCTGGCGTGCTGCCTCCATATGGTCACCAATAGTTAGTCACGACTGAAGAACTCAACTACAACAACATATTATAATGTACCACTGTGTGCTTTCTTTTTTCAGTTGGAGATCTCAAAGCAGCAAACAATGGTTAATATGTTTAACTGATACTGAGGGCTTGAGTAATAATGTAGTTGTTTGACTCATGCTTGTCTGCCAATGAAACCTACTCACGTACGTAAACTCTGTGCACTTCCTGTTAGTTTAAATGAAGTTTAAACCGGTTTTATTTAATATATTTTTCATGCAAAACACCCCTTTTCTACTGTATAAAGCTTTCTCTTTTAAATGCATGAAAAAATAATTGCGTTCCATGCCCCTATATATATATATACAGTCAGGTCCATAAATATTGGGACATCGACACAATTCTAATCTTTTTGGCTCTATACACCACCACAATGGATTTGAAATGAAACTAACAAGATGTGCTGTAACTACAGACTTTCAGCTTTAATTTGAGGGTATTTACATCCATATCAGGTGAACAGTGTAGGAATTACAACAGTTTGTATATGTGCCTCCCACTTTTTAAAGGACCAAAAGTAATGGGACAATTGGCTGCTCAGCTGTTTCATGGCCAGGTGTGTGTTATTCCCTCATTATCCCATTTACAAAGAGCAGATAAAAGGTCCTGAGTTCATTTCAAGTGTGCTATTTGCATTTGTTGCTGTTAACTCTCAATATGAGATCCAAAGAGCTGTCACTATCAGTGAAGCAAGCCATCATTAGGCTGAAAAAACAAAACAAACCCATCATAGCAAAAACATTAGGTGTGGCCAAATCAACTGTTTGGAACATCCTTAAAAAGAAAGAACGCACCGGTGAGCTCAGCAACACCAAAAGACCCGGAAGACCACAGAAAACAACTGTGATGGATGACCGAAGAATTCTTTCCCTGGTGAAGAAAACACCCTTCACAACAGTTGGCCAGATCAAGAACACTCTCCAGGAGGTAGGTGTATGTGTGACGAAGTCAACAATCAAGAGAAGACTTCACCAGAGTAAATACAGAGGGTTCACCACAAGATGTAAATCATTGGTGAGCCTCAAAAACAGGAGGGCCAGATTAGAGTTTGCCAAACAACATCTATAAAAGCCTTCACAGTTCTGGAACAACATCCTATGGACAGATGAGACTAAGATCAACTTGTACCAGAGTGATGAGAAGAGAAGAGTATGGAGAAGGAAAGGAACTGCTCATGATCCAAAGCGTACCAACTCATCAGTGAAGCATGGTGGTGGTAGTGTCATGGCGTGGGCATGTAGGGCTGCTAATGGAACTGGTTCTCTTGTATTTATTGATAATGTGACTGCTGACAAAAGCAGCAGGATGAATTCTGAAGTGTTTCCGGCAATATTATCTGCTCATATTCAGCCAAATGCTTCAGAACTCATTGGACGGCGCTTCACAGTGCAGATGGACAATGACCCGAAGAATACTGCAAAAGCAACCAAATAGTTTTTTAAGGGAAATAAGTGGAATATTGTGTAATGGCCAAGTCAATCACCTGACCTGAATCCGATTGAGAATGCATTTCACTTGCTGAAGAAAAAACTGAAGGGAAAATGACCCAAGAACAAATAGGAACTGAAGACAGTTGCAATAGAGGTCTGGCAGAGCATCACCAGGGATGAAACCCAGCGTCTGGTGATGTCTATGCGTTCCAGACTTCAGGCTGTAATTGACTGCACAGGATTTGCAACCAAGTATTAAAAAGTGAAAGTTTGATTTATGACTGTTAATCTGTCCCATTACTTTTGGTCCCTTAAAAAGTGGGAGGCACATATACAAACTGTTGTAATTCCTACACCGTTCACCTGATTTGGATGTAAATACCCTCAAAATAAAGCTGAAAGTCTGCAGTTAAAGCACATGTTGTTTGTTTCATTTCAAATCCAATGTGGTGGTGTATAGAGTCAAAAAGATTAGAATTGTGTCGATGTCCCAATATTTATGGACCTGACTGAATATATATATATACAGTATATATATATATATATATATATATATATATATATATATATATATATATATACCTAATCCAATGTACTGATGTGAAATAGGCTGTTCCACCGGTGAATCCAGCCAAAAACTGCCGCCAGAATCAATATATACAGATGTTGTAGTAAACAGTACAAATTAAAAGTATTATTACCGTAGTTATGCATCAAAAAGAGACACTGGTAGATAGTGAAGAACCATATTAGGCTTTACTTGTTTGGAAAAACAGCAAACATCACATATACAGTTGTGAGCATGAGGGTTGTTGCTAACACTTGCGGGCTTGCGTAGCGAGCCCCCCTTTTGCGGGCTCGCATAGCGAGCCCCACCGCAACTGCGGACCTCGCAAAGTGAGGGCCGCAGTTGCTGGCAAGGAGCGCCGAAGGTGTTCCTTGCGCTGGTGGAGATGAGCGCCGGAGGCGCTCATCCCTACGACCCCCTACAACTTTCGGAGGTGGAGGCTCCCACGTCGGCTGCAATGAGCCACAGGTTTATTGCAGGCCGCAAATGCGGACCCTTGCAAATTTGGGCGCTGGAGGCTCTACGGTATATCACAACCGGTTACAAACCACCACGCAATGACTATCTACGAACTTACACAAAAATATACAAGCCGCTGGACTTAGAATATAAAATACAAAAAAAGACCTTACCCACATCAAGGGGGGACACCCAGGACCTCTGCAACACTGCTCAAATCTCAAATTCAGTCAAATTTACAATGTTTAGCCACTCGAAAATCTCCTAAGCGGCTACACGACCACCAAAGCCACTAAATCTCACAAAGCAAATACGGCTTTGACAAAAACCAGTACAACCTACAACATACAGTATTAGCAAGGACGCTTCATCATACAAACCCACCTACCACATAAACATTCCCCGCCATTTTGCAACACTAACTTACGGAATGCGGAAGTACCCAGCTACACTATAGGCTTCCCCTCGCGCACGCAGCCTATTTACACTATACACTGCCCACATTGCTGACACTTACACCTCAGCTCCACAACACTAAAAACAATAAACCGCAAAAGACATTCACTGCACGCCTCACAACGAGCACCAACGCTACTCATACCACACAAACTACAGCACGGGACAGCCTTGCAATAAGCAGAAAAAGCAGAAAAAGCAGATCAGCGCCGATCTTACAATGACAGTAAAAGCGCCTCTGATAAAAAAAATACAACAACCAAGAGGCTCGCAATGAGCGCCGCCGAAGGCGGTCAGCGAGAGCCTCGCCATCAGCGCCGAGATCTCAGATTACCATAAAAAATAATGTCTGCCCCCAAACAACATTCCTTGACTTACAATTCTATTGCCGTCATTTTTTTACGGGCAATTCGCTAGTTTATATCATATCAGGTACTTGTAACAGCAGCTAGCAGGGTGAAAGGTAAAAAGGAAGAGAGACAAAAACCAAGTGAAGACAATAAAGAACTTTCTTCATGTGAGTACCAACAAGTTCATCTACACATAAAATAAGTACTCTAATCTGCACAGTCCCATCTACAGCTGTATTATTTTACCCAGAAAGACCACTTCAACAAATACATTAAATACATGGAAATATTTGTTTCTTTGTTACATGAGAAACAGTGTATTTAATCACAGTTTATTTTTTTTCTTATCAAATAAAGGTATCAGAGTACAAAAATGCATTCAGATGTTTAACTGTGGTTGGGGGCTTGTCCTCTGTCTGCCAATGAGATCTGCAGACTAAAGTATGCTTTCTGCATTTCCTGATAGTTTCAATTAAGTTTAAATGGGTTTTACTTGATTTTTTTGATACCAAAAACAACTTTTGTAATTTTTAAAACATGCTCTTTTAAATGCTTGAAAAAAAAACAGACGTGTTCCACGTCCCTTTAAAATCAAGATACTTGAGGAATTTTAAAACATCCACAAGAGAAAAACATTTGAAATGAAAATAATCATGTGCTTCATTCAGCACCACAAATACAGAACTGAATATAGATTTGAGTTTCTTGGCACATTACCAAAATACCCTGTGGTTCACTCTTTGTTCTCTTGTTTTTTCTTGTTTATAATTATCTTTTAATGATTTTTTAAAGCATTTCTGAATTTTCGCATGGTTACATATACAGGGCCTCATTCAATTGCGATTTGGCCAATTGAATAGGGCTCTATATAAGCACATAGCATATATTTTTTTAAAGAAGTTTTTAGTTAGTGAAAACCTTGCTTTTGGATAGATAGTTTACTAACTAAAAACTTCTTTAAAAAATATGGTATGTGCTTATTTAGACCCCTATTCAATTGGCCAAGTTGCAATTGAATGAGGGCCACAGTGTTTATATGTTTACATATGGTTATCTGTATACATATTGCACAAACATACATATTTAATTATATTCATATATAGATTTTCTTTTTCTCTTTTTAGCTCCCTCTGGCCTTGTGCATTCACACTAGGTAAATGTCTCCTCTGGCCAATGATTTTATTTACAGTATAACTTTATTCCTTGAAAAGAGAGTTGTATCTTTTAAAAACATGTCACTCTAATCGTGCCATAATTTTTTTTTTATCTTTTAGATGTCACTATCAGAGGTCATTTTCAGTTAGTTTTGGTTACAAGGGCAAATGGAAAAGCAAATTAGATGAGTTGCTTTATATATATATATATATATATATATATATATATATATATATATATATTTAGTGACGGAGTCATCCAAGGGGGTTATGCGAGCCATAGACTCAGCAAAGCTCTCTTTCCCCAGTAATTGACTTGGCTTTGCGAATGAAGATTTAAGAGAGATGTTTTACACATATGCAATCTCTCTGGTGGCTGGGGAGGCCAATGTGAGACAGGCAGACTCGACCGCAGTGGGTGCACGGGAAGGCTTGCTCTAGGTTGGGTGCTGCAGTGACATGATTTTTCCTCCGTCTCCTTTTGTCCTCAAGACCAGTCCTGCATGTGCTCTTGAAATAGGAGACAGCCTGGTGAATGGTACTTTTTCAGGTCTTGTGGTACAAAACTAAAGCCGTCCATCAATGATGGTCAATGTGATAGGCATCAAGGGACTGTTTCAGCTAGTCCTTGCACCTCCTCTTCTGTCCTCCTCTGTCATGATTACCAGTAGGACAGCAGGGGTTAACATATCTCTTTAGACTGTAAGTCTGCGAGTTTCAATCCTACATGGTGCTTTAGGGATAGTGCTATGGACACCGGATTCCAAGCTCAAAGACAGGGCCCTCCATTCATTGCAATGTGTGAATCTTGAACTTGTCATTGCCTGTAACTTAACTTATGTATAGCGCTACGGAATATGTTGGTGCGTTCCAAATAAACGATAATAATAATAATAATATCTCCTCAGTTATTCAGCTACATCAGGGCAGTCCTGGAATATGGGAGAGGTATTGATGGACTGATTGCTTGCAGTGTGTGTGACTACACACAGTGAGACAGCAGCCTGCAGCTTGTGACCACTAGGAGCAGAGTGGAGACCTGGAAATCTAAAAGAAATGACAGGCTAGTGATTTTTAACAAACTATTGAACTGTTTGTTTTGCCCCATCCAGGTTTAGCTTGGTGAGAGCTAGTTAGTCAGGAAATTGTATATTAGTTAAGGCAGTACTATTAGTTTATTTGATTTGTTTTGTTTTGCTGTTTTTGTATCACGGTTACATTCCAGTAAAACTTGGAAAAATATTATAGATTCTTATATTGTGTTCCTCCATCAAAGTACCTGAAACATGGGCACAAACCCAGAGGAGTCTTGTCACAATATATGTAGGAAATGTTTGTTTGTATATTGGTGTTATTGTTCCTGTAATTGTAGCTTTACTTTAGATTAGTGAAGAAGGCATCTCTCTCCTGATCACTAATCATTTTGACTCTTCTAGTTCTAGAATGGAGTTTCAGAGATAGCTGATATTCGTTCATTATATTTTGAACTGATTAAGCCAAGTTAACTTACTCACTGTAAGAAGCAATCTAATTATATTGTTGCTCCAGGCTCCATAGCATTTATGTATAAATGGTTTCCCAGGTTTTAGAAAAACACAGAAACTATTTGCCAGTACTGCTGTGTATTTCTAACTGAAAATAACTGCATTTACAGAATTGTGTTCATACTTTCTGTGCTTTGTGAGTAGATAACCAACAGATGCTGTGCAGTTTAGTTTGAGCGCTAAATTATATTATTTTTTAATTGGAATACCTAATATATACAGGCCCTCTTGTCAACATTCGAACACCTGATGTATACAGACCCTCCTGTTAACATTAAACTACCTCATGTACACAAGCCCTCCTATAAGAATTAAAATTGCAGTCAACATTAGTAAACCTGATACACACAGCACCTCCACTTAACATATGAATATATGTTGTACACAGCACCTCCTGTAAAATGAAAAAGCCTGATGTACATACGCCCATTAACCATAGACTAGATCACTGGCACAGCTAGAGAATGGAGGGAGCTGGTGCAAAAAAATTTGGACCCCCCCCCCCCCCCCTACCCAGGGGGTTGTAAAAAATCTTTTGCTCTGGCACTCAGTGCTCCTTCCCAAAAAACCTTCCCATAGCTGCTCCCCTCCTGAAGATCCTTTCCTATAACAGAAAATCTTCCCAAGACCCGTACTCATTGCTGCACTACCCTTACCTCCTGCCTGGCACAGCTGATTTGCCTGCAGCATAGCTACAGGACAAACATACTCCACTTTCCTGCCACATACTTTACAGATTTACCCCTCTCAGGACCCACTTCACATAGCACCATTCGCATGTCCTTTGCTCTCCCTTCACAGAACCCATCCCCCCTGTACTTTGCTGCCACGTTGCAGCCCTTGCCTTCTTACCTTCTTCCCAGATGCACACCACTGAGCTGCCCCCGTCCCCCCGTCCCCCTGGAGGAGGGCCCTAGTGTACTGCACCACCTGCACCACTGGTAGCTCCGCCCCTGGACTAGATGATGTACACAGCTCCCTCTATCAACATTAAAATACCTGATGCACAAGCCCCTCCTCTTAACATGAGAATTCATGATGTACACAGTCCCTCCTATTGATTGCTCAAATCTGACACAATTAAGGGCTTAATATCGCTACCTCATATGAGCTCGGGACTTCCCTGGATCCCCCGTTAATACCAACTACCCTGTATGAGTCTTGGGATCCCCTGGGATTTCCCCTTCCTAACCTCTAATTCATAGGAGCCAGGGGATCCCCCTACTGATGTATAACCATAGGGTCCTTATGGACCCCCATAGCCCCAAATATTAACCAATTACAAAGGGGGTCCTTGCGGACCTTATGAAACCTAAGATTAACACCCCATACCATGAAACCTAACATTAACCCCTAAACCATGTGGGTCTCATTGGAACCCCATGATATACTAAGTCATAAGCATGGAGTCCTCATGGACCCATAGCACCTAAATTTAACCCATATACCATGGTTGTTCTCAAGAACCAAAATGGCACCTAAAATTAACCCTTATACTACTGGGATCCTCAAGGACCCCTGTGGCACCCTTCCTACCACCCCAGGGGACCCATCATGAATCTCCATGGACACTAAACCCCCATGTGGTCCATAAGGACCCACATAGCCCCTAATATTAAATACAGAAAAAAATGCTACAGAAAACAAAACAAATATTTAAACCTATAAGGGGAGAAATATATACCTCTACCTATCCTCCAGCAAATATAATTGAAGCCCTTGTCCTCACACTTCAGCCCCGGATAAGTGAGCACTTCCATGTTTATTTAAGAATCCATCCTCTTCTTTATTGCTTGAAGCCCTTGGCCCTCAACACCTCAAAAATGAGGCACTCTATTAAAAAAAACTGTACAGGAGTGTGCCTTCGCCTTATATACTAATTTTGCAGATTAAGATTGGCTGAAAAGTTGTAGTCATATTTCAGCCAATCAGAACTGAGTATTTGAAATACTCCTGCACCATATCTGATTGATTAAAAACCTAACCAGTCATAATTTACAGATTGAAATCAGATTTAAAAAAAGCCCTGTCTATGGCTTAATATACAATTGGGGGGTCAATTGAGTCCCCATGGTAAAGACATTAACTTTAGGTGACATAAAGGTTCATGGGCACTGTATAAAAGAGATAAGTCTATTTTATGTAATTTTTGTTGTACGAATGTATCAACAATTAATGTACCAAAGTAAATCAAATTTGATCTAACATAATGTCAAACCAATCATGGAGAAAAACTAGTGGTGTAATCTGATACATCATGACAAGATAATACACATCTATATTGCAAATGTTTTTGGGGAAGTCTGTTGTATTTTTATATTCTTAGCATATCTAAAATATATGTATGCTCCGATACCCAGATGTGATTATTCAAATCTTTCTGATGACCTTTTTATATACTGTTAACATTCAATTATTTCATACTAGAGTTCTCTTATCTGTACCAAACATATTCATTTAGCAATATATCCATGCTAATATATTCACAGTTATGTTGCATGCTTAGTAACTTAATGGATTAATATTTTGTGTGACTGTGAACTCAACGCTCCATCAGGTCCCTTCCAGTTCCCAATCTAAGCACAATGGATTAGTGCATAAACCCAGGAAGTCCAAATTGGATATTATCCAAGGAAAGAGAAATAGAACACACAGTTGCAGATAACTGACTGTAGTCATATATTTAAAATATACACTTCAAAATAGGCAATATGTATTAGAATGTAAAAAGTATGCAAACTTTTATTCATTATCTTTTACTAGCGACTTGCCCGTCAAAAAATGACGGTCAATAAAATTTGAAGCCATGTCTTTTGTTTGGCACACAATGTTAAGCTTTTTATACTCTAAGGACATTCAGCGCTCATTGCGAGCCTCTCCACGCGTATCCTTTGGCTCCTCTCTATATTTTTTTAAATACTAATTAACTAATTAATTGAATAATAAATTAATATAGTTTACGTTTTTCTAATTAATATATGTAACAATCAATAGCCTGAAGAGGTAACAAACTCTTTTTATTGTCCTGCAGCATATAATGTCCAGTTGGACTGTTGCTGGCCTGAGGAAATAGTGTTCTGAATGTTGTAACTGTGCATTAGAAATCGGCTGCGTGTGTGAGGGCAAACCCTTGGTTTATTTGTGTAAAGAGCTATTTTAGATGCGTAATGTTGATAGTTGCAAGTCAGGGTTGTAAAATTGTGTTGTTTTTCTACAGTGCCTTGTAAAAGTATTCACCCCCCTTGGCATTTTTCATGTTTTGTTGCCTCACAACCCGCAATTAAAATGCATTGTTTAGGATTTGCATCATTTAATTTACAGAACATGCCCACAACTTTGAAGATGTTTTTTTTTTTTTTTATTGTGAAGCAAACAACAAATAGGACAAAATAACAAAAAAAGTCAATGTGCATAACTATTCACCCCCCTAAAGTCAATACTTTGTGTAAGTCACAATGAGCTTGCCACATCTTATCACTGGGATTTTTGCCCATTCCTCCTTGCAAAATTGCTCCAGCTCTTTCAAGTTGGATGGTTTGCGCTTGTGAACAGCAATCTTTAAGTCTGCCCATATATTTTCTAATGGATTGAGGTCTGGGCTTTGAATAGGCCATTCCAACACATGTACATGTTTCCCCTTAAACCACTCAAGTGTTTTTTTAGCAGTGTGTTTGGGGTCATTGTCCTGCTGGAAGGTGAACCTCCGTCCTAGCCTCAAATCAAGCACAGAGTGGTACAGGTTGTGTTCAAGAATATGCCTGTATTTAGCACCATCCATCTTTCCCTCAACTCTGTTTCCCAGCTACTGAAAAACATCCCCACAGCATGATGCTGCCACCACCATTTTTCATTGTGGGAATGGTGTTCTTTGGGTGATGTGATTTGTTGAATTTGCGCCAGACATAGCGTTTTCTTTGATGCCCGAAAAGTTCAGTTTTAGTTTCATCAGACCAGAGCACCTTCCTTCATACATTATGGGAGTCTCCCACATGCCTTTTCGCAAACTCAAAACGTGCCATTTTGTTTTTTGCTGAAAGGATTGGCTTTCTTCTGGCCACTCTTCCATAAAGCCCAACTCTATGGAGCATGCGGCTTATTGCCGTCCTATGTACAGATACTCCAGTCTCTGCTGTGGAACTCTGCAGCTCCGCCAGGGTTACCTTAGGTCTCTGTGCTGCCTCTCTGATTAATGCCCTGCTTGCCTGGTCCATGAGTTTTGGTGGGCGGCTGTCTCTTGGCAGGTTTGCTGTTGTGCCATGTTCTTTCCATTTGGTTATGATAGATTTGATGGTGCTCCTGGGGATCATCAAAGATTTGGACATTTGTTTATAACCTAACCGTGACTTGTACTTCTCAACAACATTGTCCTTTACTTGTTTGGAGAGTTCCTTGGTCTTCATGGCAGTTTGGTTAGTGGTGCCTCTTGCTTAGGTGTTACAGCCTCTGGTGCCTTTCCAAAAAGGTATGTATATGTAATGATAGATCATGTGACACTTAGATTGCACACAGGTGGACATCATTTTACAAAAGTATGTGACTTCTGAAGGTAATTGATTGCACCAGAGCATTTTATGGGCTTCATAACAAAGGGGGTAAATACATAAACACATTACAATTTTCTGTTTTCTATTTATAAAATATAGTTTTATGTATATATTTTTCTAATTTCACTTCACCAACTTAGACTATTGTGTTCTGATCCATCATATAAAATTCAGATTAACAAAACATTGATGTAATAAAAAAAGGCTGCAATGTAATAAAATAGGTAAAAAGTCAAGGGGGGTGAATACTTTTGCAAGGCACTGTATATACTACGCAGTTCGCAAGCATTTGCCGTCCTTAGTAATAGTGTATTTTGTGCTTCATACGTTCCTGGGTGAAAGTGGTACGCGGTTGGCAGTGTTTTCCGCGGTCCAGGGTCGTGCAGCCTCGTTTTCATTTTGTTTGGCCTCCATTTTTTTTCTCACTTAGCAAAATCGACTTAAATTTGCGTTTCACCTCACTCCCAGACATCCTGGCTTTTACCCCGTGCTGTGTGTGATGTTTTTGTTGTATTTATTTTTTTTGTATTTTGCATGTTTTTCATGTTTTTTGCTTTGTGCGGTTCGGTCGATAACTTTGTATTTTTCTTTTCTCATATTTTTTTTTTCTAAGTCCCGCGTCTCGTATTTTTTTTTTCTAAGTCCTGCGTTTGTCATCTTCTTGCAGCCTAAGGCGAACCAGCGTTTCCTAAGTGTTTTGGAGGCTAAGTCCCACGTGTTTCAATGTGTGATTAGCTGTGATGTGTATGTATATATAGTGGTGGGAAAAAGTATTTGATCCCCTGCCGATTTTGAACGTTTGTCCACTAAAAAAGAAATGATCAGTCTATAATTTTAATGGTAGGTGTATTTTAACAGTGAAAGGATAGGGACAAGATTGTAGACCTACACACGGCTGGAATGGGCTACAAGACCATTGCCAAGCAGCTTGGTGAGAAGGTGACAACACTTGGTGCGATTATTTGCAAATGGAAGAAACACAAAAAAAACTGCCAGTCTCCCTTGGTCTGATGCTCCATGCAAGATCTCACCTTGTGGAGTTTCAATGATCATGAGAACGGTGAGGAATCAGCCCAGAACTACACGGGAGGATCTTGTTAATGATCTCAAGGCAGCTGGGTCCATAGTCACCAAGAAAATAATTGGTAACAAACTACGCCGTGAACGACTGAAATCCTGCACTGCCTGCAAGGTCCCCCTGCTCAAGAAAGCACATGTACAGGCCCCTCTGAAGTTTGCCGATGAATATCTGAATGATTCAGAGGAGAACTGGGTGAAAGTGTTGTGGTCAGATGAGACCAAAATCAAGCTCTTCGGCATTCACTCAACTCTCCGTGTTTGGAGGAGGAGGAATGCTGCCTAAAACCCCAAGAACATCATCCCCACCGTCAAACATAGACGTGGAAACATTATGCTTTGGTGGTGTTTTTCTGCTATGGGGACAGGACAACTGCACCGCATCAAAGGGACGATGGACGGGGCCATGTACTGTCAAACTTGGGTGAAAACAGCCAGGGCATTGAAAATTGGTCGTGGGTGGGTATTCCAGCATGACAATGACCCAAAACACACAGCCAAGGCAATAAAAGAGTGTCTCAAGAAGAAGCACATTAAGGTCCTGGAGTGGCCTAGCCAGTCTCTAGACCTTAATCACATAGAACATCTGTGGAGGGAGCTGAAGTTTCAAGTTGCCAAACATTAGCATCGAAACCTTAATGACTTGGAGAGGATCTACAAAGAGGAGTGGGACAAAATCCCTCCTGAGATGCGTGAAAACCTGGTGGCCAACTACAAGAAACGTCCTACCTCTGTAATTGCAAACAAGGGTTTTGCCACCAAGTGCTAAGTTGAAGGGTCAAATACTTATTTCCCTCATTGACTTGCAAATCAATTTATAACTTTTTTGACATGCGTTTTTCTTGTTTTTTTGTTTTGTTATTCTTTCTCTCAATGTTAAAATACACCTACCATTAAAATTATAGACTGGTCATTTATTTGTCAGTGGAAAAACGTTCAAAATCAGCAGGGGATCAAATACTTTTTTCTCCACTGTAAAGGCAGGCTTGACCCGATTACATTTCCTTGTAGACACTTCACAAACATGTCATAATAAGTATGATGATCTGCCGAACATCCTTAGGTTTATTTCCTATTAAAAGATTGACATTTTTTCAGTAAATTGCTTAACACTTCCCAAAATGTAACTGATAAGATATTTTTCTCATTAGTGAAGTGAGAATACTTCACTTCCTTTGTTATTATATGGAACCTCTTAACTACAGAGTGAAGTGATCTCTCCAGCTTGAAAAGTGGATAACAGTAGTGTGAAACCTTTTATTCTATTGAAAATAGTCATAGAGTCTCAAAGATCAACACATTAAAATATAATATATATTGTAGAGATTCCTATGCAACCCTTTCTTTTATAGTACCATTTTAGCTGGTGATATTTCCAAGTAATTCAGCCCAATTTTTACAGGAAAATGAATCATTTTATTTTATATTTCTGTTTCCTAAAAAAAACACTACATGAACTTCTATCTATCTATGAAATGCACCATAATATTCAAGCCATGCCAAGCCCATGAGTGGAATATTTACTGTACTGTATAGAAAAAGACTAGCGCTGTTATCACCCACGTTAGCCCACCTTAGACGGTAACACTTAATATATCAATACTGTAAGCAGAAAAGGCCCAGAATCTCAAAGATCATCAAGCCAGGACCTAGGAATAGCAAGCAAGAAGTCTTCCTTATTATGTTAACTATTTCCATATCTCTGTCTTTTGCTTTTAATCCCTCTTTTCTTCACTTCTTATTCTTTCCCTCTTTTGTGTATGTTCATCCGCGTCCAACTAACAATCTTGTGTCTGGTTGTGCTTATCCATAAGGTTTTATTGGCAAATATACTGGAATGGGTTGCCAGCTCCTTCTGCAGTGGACTGTGATTTGTCTGACCTCTCTGCTATGATCTGGCCCTACATGGTATATCTCTCAGCTTCATGGAAGTACACAAGCCCCTTCACCACAATAAGGTAGCGCTCCAGAAGGGATTCTCCTAAATCACTGAAAGCAAAGTTAGCAGCTGGTGCTTCCTCCTAGCAAAATATTTATATATTAGGTGCTAAAACCTTGTTTATAAAAGACCTATTGCACTCCATCTTGTCTATATAATAAAGCTGATATAAGCAAAACCAAATATACACAATCAAAGTATTGGTGCAAGAAAAGTGGATGGGTAAAGATTTCTAGGCAATGGTTACTTTTACATTTTACAAAGTGTGGACACATAAAACAACCTTCAAGTCTGGGTAAAAAGATGCCTCTTATATATGTCGCACCTTAATATATTTATACAAGTGCATACAAATAAATAGTTTGGGCTAATTGCTGGACTTATATTTTCCAAGAAGTGATTTATGCTGTAGGTAGAAATCTTTATTTCTTTTACTTTATAACTTATTTTACAGAAAACAAAAATAAATAGTGTGAGTTCAGGGCACAAAGACAGAAGATAATACACTGGATAACCTTCAATGCATCACAAGTGTAGTCAGTAACCTTAGAGAAATGCCACTTTCAACTTCTGATAGATAGAGGTGTTTGTTCTGTTCCCAGCGGTGCCATACCTTACTCTCACAAATCACAGCGAGTTTTGCTTTAAAAAGGCACCAAACTTACAAATACAATATTTGTTGTTTTACATTTCATATTTAACACATTAAATGACATTAAATTAAAGTTGTTTTAATGTCATCATGTAAAATTCAGCAGTCTTTTAAAAAATAAATACAATTTTGTAAACTTTCAGTGAAGCTGTTGCAGAGGAAAGCACTGTATGCATATCGCCCGTCCCCAGGACTTCACCATAATAAGCCTCATGGAATCATGAAAATAGTCATCCACGATTTTTGCCACGTGATTGGCTCCAATTCAGACAAGGGATGAGCATGTCAGGTTGGTTAAAAGGTTAAAAAAAAACTGTAGTTACTTTTTTCCTAATAGGAATTAGAATTTTTTTTCAGAAAGTATGTAAAATAATTATAGCCTTTGCACTTTTATTTGCTGGCTTCTATTTTCTTTACTGGACTTAGGCATCCATTCCATTACACTGGAATTAAGTGAAGTTCACTCATAACTCAGCACATCATCCACCTAAATCTAACCTTTCAAGAAATACCATCTAAGTGCTCCAAATATACCTATGATAGCAAGCCCTGAGTGCCTGTCGCAAAACGTTTTTACAAATCCATATCACATGCCTCCTGTAATGATATCTGAACTTCCTGAAGTTAACTTGAAAGTCTTTCTGGGTGCCCCAGATAATAAAAAAAAAAAGCCTAAGGGTTCTTCCAACTCCCTGTAAAGCACAAAAAATGCATTCAAGAATCAGTGGTGGAGCTAGTGAATGGGGGGTCCTGGTGCAAAAATAAAATTTGCCCGCCCCAGGATATATATATACACGTATACATTCACATATGAGGATGAGGAGGGAGGTTGAGGAGGGGGGTTGAGGTTGAGGAGGGAGGTTGAGGAGTGGGGTTGAGGTTGAAGAGGGAGGTTGAGGAGGGGGTTGAGGATGAGGATGGGGGTTGAGGATGAAGGGGGGGTTGAAGAGGGAGGTTGAGGAGGGAGGATGAGGAGGGAGGTTGAGGATGAGGAGGGAGGATGAGGAGGGAGGTTGAGGATGAGGAGGGAGGTTGAAGAGGGGGTTGAGGATGAGGAGGGGGGTTGAGGAGGGAGGTTGTGGGATGAGGAGGGAGGTTGAGGATGAGGAGGGAGGATGAGGAGGGGGGTTGAGGAGGGGGTTGAGGAGGGAGGATGAGAATTAGGAGGGGGGTTGAGGAGGGTGATAAAGGAGGGGGAAGAGACGCGGGGAAGGGAGAGGGGAGAAGAGACACAGGGAAGGGAAAGGGGTGAAGAGACACAGGGGAGGGAGAGGGGAGAAGAGACACAGGGGAGAGAGAGGGGGGACACAAGAAAAGGGCACACAAGAGGGGGACACAGAGGGCACAGGAGGGACACAGGGGGCAGCACATTTCCCACCCTCGGCTTTTATTTGAGTCACTAATTTTTCCCAGTATTTTGTTGTAAAATAGGTGCCTCGGCTTATACTCGGGTCGGCTTATACTCGCGTATATACGGAGTATATATATATATATATATATATATATATATATATATATATATAGATATACCATATACACGTATACATATGCATCTGTACATATATACATATATATATATATATATATATGCATATGTAAATATGTGGGTGTGTATATATAGTGGGCCATAGAAGACCTGCACGGGCAACAAGGGTACTGCGGGCCCCCATGGGGCTCAGGGGGCCATAGAAGATCTGGTGGGCTGCAGGAGGCCATGGGGACCACCGGTGTACTGCGGGGGCCACTGTAGCGCCGCAGGAGGCACAGGGATCCGCAGGAGGTCTGCTGGGGCCTCTCAGAGGCCAGGGGCTCTCGGTGCCTTGCACCGGCGGTAGCTCCGCCTCTGTCAAGCGTCATGGGTGCTTCAAATCACACGTTATAAATAAGCGTATATCACAAGTTATGATTGGGTATATAACCTTAAAGGAGGCAGATTTGAGGCTTGGCTTCTTAAATCCAATACAGTTATGAGTTTAATACCACTACCCGCCAATATACAGTGCCTTCACCCCCTTGACTTTTTACCTATTTTGTTACACTACAGCCTTAAGTTCAAGGTTTTGTTAATCTGGATTTTATGTGATGGATCAGAACACAATAGTCTAAGTTGGTGAAGTGAAATTAGAAAAACATATACATAAAACTATATTTTAGAAATAGAAAACAGAAAATTGGCATGTGCTTATGTATTCACCCCCTTTGTTATGAAGCCCATAAAAACCTCTGGTGCAACCAATTACCTTCAGAAGTCACATAATTATTGAAATGATGTCCACCTGTGTGCAATCTAAGTGTAACATAATCTGTCATTACATATACACATCTTTTTGGAAAGGCTCCAGAGGCTGCAACACCTAAGCAAGAGGCACCACTAACCAAATACTTCCATGAAGACCAAGGAACTCTTCAAACAAGTAAGGGACAATGTTGTTGAGAAGTACAAGTCAGGGTTAGGTTATAAACAAATGTCCAAATCTTTCATGAACCCAGGAGCACCATCAAATCTATCATAACCAAATGGAAAGAACATGGCACAACAGCAAACCTCCCAAGAGACGTCTATCCACCAAAACTCAAGGACCGGGCAAGGAGGGCATTAATCAGAGAGGCAGCAGAGAGACCTAAGGTAACCCTGGAGGAGCTGCAGAGTTCCACAACAGAGACTGGAGTATCTGTACATAGGACGACAATAAGCTGCATGCTCCATAGAGTTGGGCTTTATGGCAGAGTGGCCAGAAGAAAGCCATTACCATCAGCAAAAAACAAAATGTTTGTGAAAAGGCATGTGGGAGACTCCCAAAATGTATGAAGGAAGGTGCTCTTGTTTGATAAGACAAAAATTGAACTTTTCGGTCATCAAAGAAAACGCTATGTCTGGCGCAAATTCAACACATCACATCATTCAAAGAACACCATCCCCACAATGAAAAATGGTGGTGGCAGCATCATGCTGTGGGGATGTTTTTCAGCAGCTGGGACTGGAAAATTGATCAGAGTTGAGGGAAAGATGGATGGTGCTAAATACAGGGATGTTCTTGAGCAAAACCTGTACCACTTTGTGTTTGATTTGAGGGTAGGAGGAAGGTTCACCTTCCAGCAGGACAATTACCCCAAATACACTGCTAAAGTAACACTTGAGTGGTTTAAGGGGAAACATGTAAATGTGTTGGAATGGCCTAGTCAAAACCCACACCTCAATCCATTTGAAAATATGTGGTCAAACTTAAAGATTGCTGTTCACAAGCAGAAACCATCCAACTTGAAGGAGCTGGAGCAGTTTTGCAAGGAGGAATGGGCAAAAATCCCAGTGGTAAGATGTGGCAAGCTCATAGAGACTTATCCAAAGCGACTTGGGGTTGTGATTGCCACAAAAAAAGTCTCTTTTTCTGTTAGTTTGTCCTATTTGTTGTTTGCTTCACAATAAAAAAAAACATGTTTAAAGTTGTGGGCATGTTCTGTAAGTCAAATCCTCAAACAATCCATGTTAATTCCAGGTTGTGAGGCAACAAAACACGAAAAATGCCAAGGGGGGTGAATACTTTTGCAAGGCACTGTATATCTGGAATCTTCCCTCAATATCCTCTATATATTATGCGCCTGAGGATCCCCCAGGAATCCCTGTGCCTGCACTCTACCTTCAATGAGCCTGGGTATCCTCCATATTCGCTAGCCCAAACTAAAGTACAACCATTGGAGGCTTCACAGACCTGCATGGTATACTTAACTATAACCATGGGGTCCCTTGGATCCCTGTGGCACTGATCATTAACCCCTAAGGACCCACATGGCACCTAATTTTATTCCCCATACTATTGGAGTCTCCATGGACCTCCATGGTAGCTTAACTATAATCAAAGAGGTCCTCACGGACACCCAATACACATAATGTTATCCCCTGTACCATGGAGTCCTCAAGGACCCCTATGGCACCTAAGATTAACCCCTGGACCATGAAGGTCTTCCTACCACCACATGGGTCCATATTGGAGCTCCATGGACCCTAAGCCCCCATGAGGTCCATAAAGACCCCTAAGAGTCACTAATACTACATACAGGAAATAAAAATAGTATTACAAAAAATAAAATAAAAAATTCACCTGTAAGGGGCAAAAGAATACATTACCTGATTTTTGATGCCCTCCAGATGTTAGGGATAGGGTAGTGTGTTTACGTAGTGGGTACCATTCTGCAGACTTGTGAGTCACCTGCAAGCAGGGTGTGAGGACACATTAAGTCTAGAGAGTGCTGGCCAAACCCACCTGGGTGCGAGTCAGTTTGATATATGGGCTTCTGTTTTTCGAGGAGCCATTTAATTTCTTCAGTACTTAGGTTTTCAAACCTCTCGAAGTTCTGAGTAAGGGTTATCTTGGATGTTACTGGACTAATAGAATGGAGGCATAACTTCTTGCAGCTTCAGTCTCAACAAGGTATAATCTTGCATAATCTTGCATAGACTTAATGAATGCACTGGCAGTGACAAATTGCCATTGTGCAGAAACATATTTCATATGTGTTCAAAGTCTCAGCCCATTTAAGAAGTAGATAACCGAAAATGAAAATTGTAAATTCCACAGCATCATAACTGCATACAAAATAATGATTTTTTTACATTCTAGAACCACTGTAGTTTGGAAAATCTTTGCATGGTTGTGAAGTATGTAACAAACTAACATTAGCAACTATGTAAAGCAGCAGCATAAAATATATATTTTTTTAAAAATCTTATGTTTGGCTGAACCCTTTTGAGTCATGGGATTACTTCTATTTAGCTCTCATATAAAAGGGTTCTGTAAAGTTGCTTTCCTACAACAGATTAATAAAGACCTTATCCGAATCAACGTTTCTTCCCATTCCTCCCAGGTTTCTAATTTTGTTAGGAACAAATATAACATGTTTGCTGCAGTTAAAGGATTTGCTGTTTCATATTCTCAAAAGTGAGTATCAATGACTTCTAGGTCACATATAAAATATACTGTGTCATTTTCATGACTGATTTTGGGGCCAGGATGGGACCAGCAGGAACATTAGGATATAAGCCAGCATAATAAAACAAAAAGATATTTCCATGTGGAGGCCAGAATGAAATACACGCTGTGTTTATGCGTATACAAAACAGACAACAACATGTATTGATGTGATACAGTATTTATGCATATTCAGTCCCAGAATGTCTTACCACCAAACCTTGTCCTAGGGAGAGGGTCAGCTCCCATGCCCATATTAGGAATTCCCTCCTTCTCTGTGGATCTAGCAGGGAGTCTTTTGATGTCCATTTGTCCAGGAAAAGAAACAATTCAAACATTAATGTTAGGAGTTGCCATTCCCCTGTCAGGAAGCCTTAACCTGTCAGGGTAATATTGTAAACACTTCCTTGCAGCCAAGGTGTCTTAGTAAAAATGAACCTTCTAGCCAGCTTCTGCCCCTCAAAACAGGTACCCCCATAACTGGACACCCTTCACTCCAGGGACCTGGTAATACACTCCCTATGTAAGTATTTCAATATCCAACATGCCTGGGAACCGCCTTTACATCAATAAATTTACACAATAGTTCCTGCCTGTAAAGGCCACACACATTGCTCTGTATAATACACACACATATGATAACTATGATTAACCACAAAAGTGGTGAGCCCTTCTGGGCATGACAGGACTCCCCTGAACCCCACAAGCAATCCTGTTATTTGGGACTCTAACACTGGATTGCTAATATCAAAGGCTATTTTAATGAACATGACATGATGTTTTTATGTGTAATGTAACGCGGGCCACAATAATGAATTTTGTGGTTACCATGTGATGTTATATGCACCATTGGCTGCTTATATGTGGCAAAAATATGTGATCCCTCATGCGTGATGAAAGTGTAGCCATAAACTCTAAAGTGACCTAACAAGATGAACCCTTCCAGACCCTTATCTGGAGACCAGTGAGGGGAGTTGACAGCCTATTAATGGGGTGGAAAGGTCATAGTAAGTAAGCAGACCCCTTATACATGGAGGGGGATTGTCAAGGGGGGCCATGTTTTGGGCTGTTTTAAAATAGCTATGTAAGAAGAATAAAGAGTAGGTCTGTCTGATACACTAAGAAAAGTTGTGAGCGCCTATTTATAGTATTCTGTGTTATCCTAACTAAGGGATTAAAGTTTCTATTCTGCTATTCTCCATCAATGATGTTCTGACCTGAATTGGCATGCTGGGCACTGAGATGAACACAAAATCACAAACTGGAGATTGGTCCTGTAAGCTAAAGCAGGAGAGAGTTACGTGGCCCCTCCTCTGTCGGTCGTGGCATTCCTTTTCTTGAATTATATTGATTGCGTGTCTCAGAGTGACTGGAGAGTGACTTTATAAGATGCAGAAACCATTCCTTTTCCCATACTTTTCGTTGCTGCTCATGTAAATTTTTCTTAGTCAGCAACCTAAAGGATTAAAAAATAAACACAATAATATAGTATTTATCACTGCTAAAGCTTTGATTTTTCTCAAATAGTCCTAAATTTAGCAAAATTGGATCATTAAGTCAAATAAAATATAGCAATATAAACAAAACAGAAAAAAGCAACTCCTGGCAAAATAAGTAGTCTTTATTCTATAAAGATCGAAGATCTCAATTTACACAATTTAGAATAATATTGAGATAAGTATGATTGATTTATATAGAACTAAATTGCTTAAATCGATTATCCAAAAGACTTATGTTGATGTAAAGTTATTTATTAACGCTATGCAATATTTTGGCGTGTTACAAAAAAAGCGATAATAATGCAGTAATAAATACAAATGTTAGGAAATAAAATTGTACTATTACCCATTTAAACATGTTTAAAATAAAAAATAAAAACATTGTGATGACAAAAAGGGAATGACATGACAGTGAGCATGCTTGAATATGACTTTTCTGAAGTATCAGGACCCAAATTTCCCTGTAAGTTAGAGGAAGTGGACAGAAAAATAGATGCTTATTGTAGGGCATGCTGGGCAGGAAAATATGTTTTTTTCCTGTGTGTTCCAGTTCTAGTTTAAAATATTAGGATGTACCTCTAAATGTGTGATTTTCTTGCCTCCACTAAAAAGTGCCAGACTATCCTTGGCTGATCATCACAACAAATACAATTTTCATGTTCTAGCCCATAGAAATGTGTACACATGTTTTTTATTGATCCCACTTAAGAGACATTAATGCCATGCTCCATAAGCTAAATACATGAAAAACGAAAACTGTCTTCTTTATGAGATAAATAATAGCATTTGATAAATAGACCACACAGTGCTGGGCAATGATACATGCTCTGACTTAAATCCCAAGAGTAAACGTGCACAAAAAAATCAACAGATTATTCTGCTATATAATATCAAGGAGTCTGGGACAAAGCACTAACGCAAGCTGTAAAACAATCAGGACTTTACAAAGATGTAATTCATGAGAGTTATGATATATACTGTATATATATAAATATATATATATACAGTGGATATAAAAAGTCTACACACCCCTGTTAAAATGTCAGGTTTCTGTGCTGTAAAAAATGAGATAAAGATAAATCATTTCATAACGTTTTCCACCTTTAATGTGACCTATAAACTGTACAACTCAATTGAAAAACAAACTGAAATCTTTTAGGTGGAGGGAAGAAAAAAAAAAAAGAAAAATAATGTGGTTGTATAAGTCTGCACACCCTCTTGTAACTGGGTATGTAGCTGTGTACAGAATTAAGCAATCACATTCAAAATGGTGTTAAATAGGAGTCAGCATACACCTGCCATCATTTAAAGTGCCTCTGATTAACCCCAAATAAAGTTCAGCTGCTCTAGTTGGTCTTTCCTGAAATTTTCTTAGTTGCATCCCACAGCAAAAACCATGGTCCACAGAGAGCTTCCAAAGCATCAGAAGGATCTCATTATTAAAAGGTCTCAGCCATTAGAAGGGTACAAAAGAATTTCCAAGGCATTAGATATACCATGGAACACAGTGAAGACAGTCATCATCAAGTGGAGAAAATATGGCACAACAGTGACATTACCAAGAACTGGAGCTCCCTCCAAAGTTGATGAAAAGACATGAAGAAAACTGGTCTGGGAGGCTACCAAGAGGCCTACAGCAACATTAAAGGAGCTGCAGGAATATCTGGCAAGTACTGGCTGTGTGGTACATGTGACAACAATCTGACGTATTTTTCATATGTCTGGGCTATGGGGTAGAGTGGCAAGACGAAAGCCTTTTCTTACGCAGAAAAACATCCAAGCCAGGCTACATTTTGCAAAAACACATCGTAAGTCTCCCAAAAGCATGTGGGAAAAGGTGTTATGGTCTGATGAAACCAAGGTTGACATTTTTGGCCATAATTCCAAAAGATATGTTTGCCGCAAAATCAACACTGCACATCACCAAAAGAACACCATACCCACAGTGAAGCATGGTGGTGGCAGCATCATGCTTTGGGGCTGTTTTTCTTCAGATGGAAATGGGGCCTTAGTTAAAATAGAGGGAATTATGAACAGTTCCAAATACCAGTCAATATTGGCATAAAACCTTCAGGCTTCTGCTAGAAAGCTGAACATGAAGAGGAACTTCATCTTTTAGCATGACAACGACCCAAAGCATACATCCAAATCAACAAAGGAATGGCTTCACCAGAAAAAGATTAAAGTTTTGGAATGGCCCAGCCAGAGCCCAGACCTGAATCCGATTGAAAATCTGTGGGGTGATCTGAAGAGGGCTGTGCACAGGAGATGCCCTCGCAATCTGACAGATTTGGAGTGTTTTTGCAAAGAAGAGTGGGCAAATCTTGCCAAGTCAAAATGTGCCATGCTGATAGACTCATACCCAAAAGGACTGAGTGCTGTAATAAAATCAAAAGGTGCTTCAACAAAGTAATAGTTTAAAGGTGTGCATACTTATGCAACCATATTATTTTATTTTTATATTTTTTTCTTCCCTCTAACTAAAAGATTTTAGTTTGTTTTTCAATTGAGTTGTACAGTTTATAGGTCACATTAAAAGGTGGAAAAAGATCTGAAATTATTTATTTTTGTCTCATTTTTTTACAGCACAGAAACCTGACATTTTAACAGGGGTGTGTAGACTTTTTATATCCACTGTATATATATATATATATATATATATATATATATATATATACACACACAATATCTCACAAAAGTGAGTACACCCCTCACATTTTGTAAATATTTTATTATATCTTTTGATGTGAGAACACTGAAGAAATGACACTCTGCTATAATGTGAAGTAGTAAGTGTACAACCTGTATAACAGTGTAGATTTGCTGTCCCCTCAAAATAACTCAACACACAGCCATTAATGTCTAAACCGTTGGCAACAAAAGTGAGTACACGCCTAAGTAGAAATATCCAAATTTGGCCCAATTAGCCATTTTCCCTCCCTGTGTCATGTGACTCGTTAGTGTTACAAGCTCTCGGGTGTGAATGGGGAGAATGTGTGTTAAATTTGGTGTTATCGCTCTCACTGTAATGATATAGAAATCACAAAGTTGTGGAGACCAGTAGCCAAGGTCAGCAATAATCCAGTTCCGCAAACTTGTAGGTGAAAACAGGAACAAGGTTTATTGAAGTGATCAGGAACCACACAATAATCTGGCAAGGATCAATAGACAGGAAGTGCCTTATATAGGCCAAGGACCAGACACCTGACCAGACACAGCTGAAGACACTTAGGTACTGATACTATTGCTAGCAGAGTCAAGCTTACAAGGTCTCAATGGAATTCACAAAGGTAAGCTGGCGCAGTGGTAGGGAAGAGGTATAGCATCCTGGGGACCAGGGTTCAAAACCCAGCAGAGTCAATTCCTCACACTCACACTCTCTCATACTGGTCACCGGAAGCTCAACATGGCAGCTCATGGCAAAGAACTCTCTGAAGATCTGAAAAATAGAATTGTTGCTCTACATAAAGATGGCCTAGGCTATAAGAAGATTGCCAAGATCCTGAAATTGAGCTGCAGCACGGTGGGTAAGACCATACAGAGGTTTCCTAGGAGAGGTTCCACTCACAACAGGCCTCGTCATGGTTGACCAAAGAAGTCGAGTGCATGTGCTCAGCGTCAAATCCAAAGGTTGTCTTTGGGGAAAAAGATGTATGAGTGCTGAGATGGGTAGAGATGGATACCGAGGGGAAAGAGGTGTGTGCTGAGTGGAGAGAGATGGGTGCTGAGGGGAGAGCGATGGGTACTGAGGGGAAAGAGGTGTGTGCTGAAGGGAGAGAGATGGTACTGAGGGGAAAGACGTGTGTGCTGAGGAGAGAGAGATGGGTACTGAGGGGAGGGAGATGGGTACTGAGGGGAAAGGTGTGTGCTGAGTGGAGAGAGATGGGTGCTGAGGGGAGAGAGATGGGTACTGAGGGGAAAGACGTGTGTGCTGAGGAGAGAGAGATGGGTACTGAGGGGAAAGAGGTGTGTGCTGAGGGGATAGAGATGGGCGCTGAGGGGAGAGAGATGGGTACTGAGGGGAGAGAGATGTGTGCAGGCAGTGAGCGTCGAAGGTGCTCATTGTGCTGGTGGAGATGAGCGCCATAGGCGCTAATCCCTACAACTCTGCACGACTTAGGCAGTGAGCGCTCATCCCTACGACCCGCTGGACTACAGATCAACAGAAATCTCAATTATACAATTCACAGTGCAAGTCCAGTAGCAGTTTGAAAACATAGCGTGCAAAAATTTGGAAAGGAAAGCGGGACTTAGAAAAAAAAAGATTACGACCCATGGGACTTAGGAAAAAAAAGAATTCACACGTTGAAAAAATACAAAGTTAATGGCCGAACCGCGCACATCGAAAAACACCGAAAAAAACACACACACAAAATAAAAAAATAACAGAAAAAAACATCACACATAGCACAGGGGTGCAGCCAGGACGCCTGGGAGTGAGGTTGCACGCAAAAGCGGCCGAAAACAATGAAAACGAGGCCAAGCACGTCAATATCCACAACGTACTCGGAACACTTACCCAAACTCAGTAACACTTCATGCAGCACGTACCACACATCCTGCAACACGTAGCACATACAAAATCGAAGCCATTTTTTATGGAAGAAGTACTGTAAGTACCTTGCACAAAATGGTGGCTAGAACGCAAATTGACTGCTGGAACGCAAAAAGTGCATGCTCATTGCATTATAACGGTTTCTACTTCAGCTCACACTCTATAAATACTGCAAACTTTCTCCATTTCTCCTCAGGTGATGAACAGTGTGACTGTACATTTCACTGGTGGCGTTAGTTCTGAAGCAACTTGATTATCACTTTAGAAGTTTAAAACCTGCAAATTACAGCAAATAGGTAAGCTATAATTAATTAAATAATTAATTAAATAATAATTAAAATAAAATAAAAAAGGGGTTTCAAATATTGTCAAAAACAACAATATTAATGTACAGAAGCAATTATAAGACATTATTCATGTATAGTAAGATTTAAAAGACAGATAAATGTTTAGGTGGGGTAATATGGTGTAAATTTTAAAATAATAAAAAAGGAGACATTTAAAGCAGAAAATTGCTTTTATTAACACATATTTTAAAACATAATTTATGCTTTTAGCAAAAAAAAAAAAAAAAAACTCTGCCTGAACAGTGTCACTGACTAATTTGCAGCACTGCATGGTTTAACACAGACTGTAAATTCTGCAGAAATTTACAGAAAACAAATAAAGCCCAACAGGTAATGTACAAAAATAAATTTGCTTACCAAAAATACTATGGTCTTAGTAAAAAAAAAGGAAAAGTTATTTCAACAATTGCATCTCTGTCTGTCATTTTCAACAGGCACTGCCTGAAGAATGTCACATGAAGATTGGCAGCAGGGGACAACAGGTACAGTATAACAAATTAAACAAATTAAAAAAAAAAACAAAAAAAAACATCTATCCTTTTTGGTGTGCGCCAATGTCAAAACGCACTGCAACCTAACTAACCCTTTAAACCTAACCCCATAACCTACACCCCTAATGCCAACAGTGACACTCACAAAAGATGATGAAATGGAAGGACCTATCCTGTTTTATGTCTGCCTTTGTAGAAACGCACTGCAACCTAACTAACATTCTAATCCTAACCCCATAACCGTAAACTCCTAATAACAACATTGCAACATGCAAAACAGTATACCAAAAAAAAGGGTACCCTAACCCCTAATGACAAAAAAGGTGCACACAAAACAGAAATGGTCAATGCTGTTAATAATATACAAAATGGAAAGATATATACTATTTTCGGTGCGCAACCCTCTAAACCCAACTCCATACCCTAAACACCTAATGACAACAGTAGGGCACAAAAAGAAATGCTGTTAACATATACAAAATAGAAAGTCCTAGCATGATTGCAACCTAACTAATCTGCTAAGTCCAACCTCATAATGCTAACCCCATAATGCATACAGTGGTGCACACAAAACAGGATATGAGAAAAAAATAACCAAAACGAAATAACAAAAAGTTCATTTAAAACAAAAAGGAGCAAAAGTACTAATGTTCTACTTTTATTTACACATTAATATGGCACATACTGAAAACAAGGAGGAAAAGAAAAGATGTCAAACTAGAGAATGTCAAAAAACATGGGCAGATCAACAGACGTCCGAGCAAAAGGAAATTCGACGACAAAAAGAACAGAGATACTCGCAAGCAAAAGACTAGCGGCTGACAAACTAACATCCAAGCCCAAGAAGGCAAGTAAAAAAAGCATGCAAAAGCATTTAGAAAATGTTGCTGAACAATCTGATAAGAATTCTAATGATGATTTACAGAGTCATATTGATATATGTTCTCAGAATTGTCTTTTACTTAAATCTCTAACAGTAGAGGTTCATAATTGTGGTATTATGAATATTGTCTGTCAGTTTTGTGGGGCTTATCATTTCCAACAGTAAAGACCCAGAGATGGCCAGTTTATTAGTTGCTGTCAAAAAGGCAAGGTAAGACACTTCCCAACATATTTAAAAAGCATTATGACTGAACCTACTTTCCCTAATTACCAAAATGTCAAAACAAACATACGATCGTATAATAGTGCAATATCCTTTGCATCTATGGGTGCAACATTAGCTGCTAATGTGCCAGGACATGGCCCTTACTGTTCAAAGTACAATGATAAATTTACCATTGTACTTCTCATTTACATCCAGAAGAAGGGGAGCAAAGAAATTGCTCAACTATATGTCTTAGATACAATGGAAGCTGTTGAACAATGTATGCAGCTTCCATAAAATAAAAAATGCTTACCCATTGTTTTTATAGAGTTTGATAAAATTATGGCCCAAAACCAATACACTCAAGCTTATAACAAAGGATCAGAAATAGAACAAGAACAAATAAGACATGCAGAACTAAAGTACATCAATTACCAACCCCAAAAGTCAATATGATTCTTAAAATAGATCAGTACAAAGTGTGAATAATTTGAACTAGATCAATGTAAATTTTATTATTCAGATACAACGGCGAATAAAATGATTTAAAATGACAAAAAGGGAAAAGGGAAAATAAAAGAAGGTAACTGTGTGGAATATATTGATCCTATTATCACAAAGGGTTAATGATATATACTCCAATTGGAGGGATACAATAATTCCAACCTTTGGTCAAAATGTAGCTTAATAGAATAGTGGAACCATATAGTTCTAGTATATTAGCCCACTGATTACATCTTGGCCCTAATAGTTATAGGGATACCAGATTATTATAAGGTGAAAACATAAAGTATTATTTACAGATGTACATATTAGTACAAACTAACTGCTAATTAGGCATAAGAAAATCGTCCACATATATGCTAAGATAGCGTATTCCTGCTTGTAAAGACACGTATCTAAAGTTATATGGATTATAGGTAGAGAAAAGCTCTATTCACCATTTGGGAGGGAAGGTAAAGTGTCTAAGTCCCTCTATAGAGAGGCTCTTAAGCTTGCTAGGCAATGCGCATGCGCGCGTCTTGCATAATGACGCACGTAGCGTCGTTGCTAGGGCCTGGTGCGTTTCGACGTTAGGACGTCTTTCTCAAAGGTAAAACTGAATAGACCGTTGAAGTGGGCTACTACTCAGCTGCCTAGGCAACAAACGATGAAGGTAAGGGGTGCTATGCAGAGTATCTAAAGTATCACACAAGTAAAATTGTCACCAACTGGAAAAATACGGAACTACATGCATGAGGATAATAGACAAAAAGCACGACATATAATAAGGGATAATAAAAATCCCAGTAGTACAGGCAATAAGTTTACTTTAATATTGGAAATGAAAGAAATGCTTTGGCACAAAGTGAATATCGATAAACTACACTAACTGCGTGGTTTCATTAAATTGTACTGACTTGGAGGCAAGGGAATTGTTATACATTGACATTCCATATCATTATGTTTTTGTTAATGGAATATGGTGAAAAAGAAAAAACAGTGGAAATAAAATTATAACTAGAATTTACACTGTAAGTACAAGAGACCTTGAACGTTTCTGCTTACGTTTACTCCTTTTAAATGTTCCTGGTGCACAAAGTTTTGATCAGTTGATAGCTATTAATGACACCGTTTATGACACATTTCATTTAGCTGCGCGACACAGAAACTTCCTGGCTGATGATTCAGAATGGGAAAGATGTCTAGAAGAAGCAGCACTGTGTCAAATGCCATCGTAGATGAGAGAACAATTTGAATTAATTTACATCTTCTCAAATGCTGCAAATGCATTAGCTTTGTGGGGCAAAGTTAAAACAAATATGTCTGAAGGCCTATTGCAGAATTAAAAGCATTAATTGAAATTCAAGAGGTCTTTCTCTCTCATGGATTAAACTGTGCAAATTGTAATTTGCCAGATCCAGGACTTATAGATGAAACTTTGAAGACTATGACACTCAGCTTCAAATCCAAATAACACAAGAAAAACTTGCAACTTTAAATACATTACAATTGCAAACATTTAAAGCCATAAAAAGTGCACTAGAGGATGACTTGCTCAAAGCGAGTTATTTCTATCTAGATGGACCTAGTGGATCAGGAAAAACATATCTATATAATTTATTGATGAGTTTTGTTCACGAACAAGGTCAAATAGCACTGCCATTTGAAACAACTAGAATTGACGCACTTTTGTTAGAAGGTGAAAGAATTGTGCATAGTGGATTTATACTGCCAGTTCCCATTCTGAAAACATCAGTGTCGAATATTCGAATGACATCTTAAATTTAAGAAAAGTAAATTAATCATAATTGATAAAGGTACAATGATGTCATGCCATGCGCTACAATGTATTGACCGTTTGTTACGTGAAGTCATGGATAATGATTTGCCTTTTAGTGGAAAGGTGATGTTGTTAGGTGGAGATTTTAGGCAAACATTACCTGTTGTTGTCCATGAAAATCGCACAGACATTGTAGAAACATGTATAAAGTCAAGTACACTATGGAAACTCTTTACTCACCTCAAATTAGAACAAAATATTAGATCAGATGGACAAAATGAATTCAATGAATGACTCATCGAAATTGGAGAAGGAAAAACAGAACAAATTATTAATTTACCCAATGATACTGTGGAAATTCCATTGCAATTGATTTCCAAACAGGACATTAAATCTGCTATATTCAAAAATACAATAACTAACAACGATTATGCAGAACTTGCAACCAAAGTAATATTAACATCCAAAAATAAAGATGCATTGCTTCTGAACAATGAAATATTAAAATGAATAGATGCACCACAAAAAAATGATCACAGTGCTGATTGTTTACTTGGTGATGACAAAGAAACAAAGACAAAATTTTCAACTGAAATTATTAACTCATTAACTCCCTCTGGAATGCCACCACATATTTTGCAGCTAAAAAGAGTTGCAATTGTAATGCGAAATATGAACCCCAAAAAAGGACTATGTAATGGGACCAGATTAATTGCTCAAGAATGAAAAGACCATTTCATAAATGCAGAAATTCTCAATGGTACCCATAAAGGTGAAAGAGTTTTCATACCAAGAATAGATTTTGCACCAAGTGAAAGTAGCTTGCCTTTTGTACTTTTACCATCATCATGGCATTTGCCATGACCATTAATAAATCACAAGGACACACTTCTAAATCTGTTGGAATCTTTTTAGAAGAACCAGTATTTGCCCATGGCCAACTGTATGTTGCATTTTCAAGATGCAAGAATCCAGAGGAAATTAAAGTTTATATTGAAAAAAAACAAAGTCAGGGTGATTTATAAGATGATTGCTGTATTTTTACAAAATACATTGTCTACTATGAAGTACTGTAAATGAAATTAGAAAAAAAGAATAACAATACAGCTAATCTACAAATAACCCAATAAAAAAGCAACAGTGCTCTTATATCTACAAGAAATTTGCAAAAAATACCACAGCAAATATAGAGAACAGTGGTTTTATTTTGAGGATGCAATTTTATGTCACTCAGACTCCTTTTTAGGGGACCACTATTTAGCTAAGGAAACTCTATAAAATGGCAAAAAATATAGAGAACAGTGGTTATATATGTGCCATTTTCAATAACTACAACAAAGAAAAAAAAACAAGTAAAAAAACAGAAAACAATAAACAGTGGTTATATCCCATAGACAAAATGACAAGTCTGCTGGGCTCTTTTTAAGGGAACCACTTCGACATGCAAAACAAAAATAGATTGGAATGTCTTGTAAGTGACTTTTGCCAGTATTGGCCCCACAAAACTGTTACCTTGCATTTTCTTAAATTTCCTGTTTCAATTTTAAAACATTAAGTTCATGTTTGTAATGTTAAAATAGTGTTTTCCAAGGACTGAAAAGTTTTAACATTGTATGTCATTAAGAGTTCTTGTTAGTAAGAGGATGATCGTTTTTTCTAAAATGTAAATGTTTAACTTCATAGAAAGTATTGATCCAGGGAGTTATCCGATCGGCAGTTAATGGGGTCCCGGAGTAATTCATTTTTTTGCCCGCTTTGAAACAATTGACCAAGTTTCACTGGGTTTTTTTTGGTTTGCCTTCATCTGGATTCAATATTCAAGATCACTGTATTTTTTTACAATTTAAGTTTAAATGTTATTACATTACGTTAATGTTTGCATTGTTAACCTTGTATTTTACAAGGTTTGAAAAGTTGTTTTATTGGATGTTATTAAGGGTTTATGTCAGTAGGAGCATAATAATTTCTTCAAAATTTAAATGTATAATTAAAACAAGAGGATTCATCAAGGCAGTAATCCGGCAGTTACTGGGGTCAGGAAGGAATAACATTTTTTCCCCCTTTGATACAATTGGCTAAGTTTCAATGTTTTTTTTTTACTGTTTGCCTTCCTCTAGATTCAATACCTATGTGTTTTACCAGTAGTTCAACTACAAGTTGCATGTTAAGAAGCATTCTGTAATGGTTTAAAATACTCGTTCATACATAGTTGACCTATGTTACTCATGCATAGCTCAGAATTAAAAATGTTAGTATTGTTAAACATAATTGGTTGACCACTGTTTCCAATATAAGTTGCATGTTATAAAGCTTTATGTAATGGTTCACAATACGTACTCATACAAATTTCATCCATGGCTATATTATTACTGCATACAATACAATTAAAAAGGTTAATATGGTTTCACAGTTGTTGAAATACAAGTTAACTGTTAAAAAAATAAATACATTTATTATAATTGTTGTACTTCTTTGTAGATAATAAAAAGGTTAAGAGTGTCAGAGACTCACATTGTGTGGGAAACAGCATTCCCAGCTTTAAAATGTTATTTACCGTTTTTTTTTATTTTGCCGGGCAAGTCGCTAGTATAAGATAAAACAGATTATAATTATGTTCCTATTGCCACTGACGGGATAGATAGATAGATAGATAGATAGATAGATAGATGTAAATGCAGCTGAATTCATCAACAGTTTAAAAGTTGTTCATATGCTCTTGAGTGCAGTGGCGGCTGGTGACTTTTCAAGTTGGAGGGGCGACAGGGCGAAACATAGCCACTCCCCCTTTTTCAAACCACACCCATTTTTATAACCCCTCCCCCTGACATCATAATGACCTTTATAAGCCCCGCCCGATGACCTTATGCTTGTAAAGCCCATTGAAATACATGATCTGCAATGCAGAAATGTCAAGAAGTAAAGTAACAATGTGTTAAATTCATTGGTATACAATATAGATTGAAAAAACTCATGTGACAAGACTACAGCAATATCATAATTGCACCTATACGTATTAACAGAAAAATTAAAGGAGTGACACCTACCATTAGTCGGCTCTTCTTCTCAGGGTATTCACGTTCATTAAGTTGACCAATGAGTAGAAACAAATCTGCAGCCACATAGGGTTTGCACCTGGGGTTGAAAGAAAATAAGCAAATCAATCATACCATTCAAGAACAAAACCATACTTAAAAAACATTAAACGACCAAGTGGAACCATATAGGCCCCAAACATACCTTAGAAGACCAAGTGTGACTATATAGGCCCCAAACATACATTAGAAGACCAAGTGGAACTATATAGGCCCCAAACATACCTTAGAAGACCAAGTGTGACTATATAGGCCCCAAACATACCTTAGAAGACCAAGTGTGACTATATAGGCCCCAAACATACCTTAGAAGACCAAGTGTGACTATATAAGCCCCAAACATACCTTAGGAGACCAAGTGTGACCATAGGCCCCAAACATACCTTAGAAGACCAAGTGGAACTATATAGGCCCCAAACATACCTTAGAAGACCAAGTGTGACCATATAGGCCTCAAACATACCTTAGAAGACCAAGTGTGACCATAGGCCCCAAACATACCTTAGAAGACCAAGTGGGACCATATAGGCCTCAAACATACCTTAGAAGACCAAGTGTGACCATATAGGCTTCAAACATACCTTAGAAGACCAAGTGTGACCATAGGCCCCAAACATACCTTAGAAGACCAAGTGGGACCATATAGGCCTCAAAGATACCTTAGAAGACCAATCAGCACTGCATAGGCCCAAACCAGTGGATCTTGGGATTCAAGAAAAAAACAACATTTCACTTCTGTTTAGACAACACAATAATCAATGTCAAACAAACACGTTGAATTAGCATATGGATAACCATATGAGCAGTAACGCCACGCCAAGGCTTCAACAATTGTTACTGACCATTCACACACCTTTCATAGCTCCTTCAATATGCACACCCACACACCATTCATACTTTACTTACCACTAGTTATTTTTGGTAGTGAGGTGGTGCCATTTCTGAGAACTTTACGTACCCTTGAAGGTGCCTCCAATTCCTTCAAACCAATGCATTTAACTGCTACAGGACCATGGTGCTTTTTAATTACTTTTTTGATCCTCTTCAATGTGGAGAAGCATCTTTCTGGTTCTTTAGTAGTCTTCGTTGTTGTAAGCAGGATTCCTTATAGCTTCACTCACTCTGTTAAATTATGTAGATTAAATTGATGCTAAAGTTGCTGCAGAGCAACAGCACTTGTACAGACATGGAATTCTTGCTTCCTGTACACAAGTGACAGCTACCCTTGGAAGTGCCTCCAATTCCTTCAAACCACGCCAAGGCTTCAACAATTGTTACTGACCAAGCACACACCTTTCATAGCTCCTTCCATATGCACACCCACACACCGTTCATACTTTACTTACCACTAGTTATGTTTGGTAGTGTGAGGTGGTGCTGCTTAACGCAGTTTATCTTTGCACACCTTGGGGGTATGCATTCTTCTTTGCTTCAATCACTTGTATTTTAATTTTGCACGGCGATCTTTCAAAGAAGAAAACTTCTCAATGGTTTTTTCATTGAAGTCTGGGATCTCGGAAATCAGTTGCTTTTCCATTGAGAGCATCGCCAATGCATTCAACCGCTCCAGGGACATGGTGCTTCTTAAAAAGGTTTTTATCCTCTTCAATGTTGAGAAGCATCTTTCTGATTCTGCAGTAGTCATTGGTGTTGTAATCAGGATTCTTAATAATTTTACTGTCTCTGTGAAATCATTCTGCAGATTAAATTGATGGAAAAGTTTGTGCAGAGCAACAGCACTTGTACAAGTATGAAACTCTGTCTTCCCATACAGAAGTGACAGCTCAGTGCGTAATTGTTCCTTCTTCAGTATTGGATATGCTTGCACGGTGTCTTCAAGAGCTTGGGTTGGAAAGCAAGTGTCATGGGTTTTATACAAGTCACTTTGAACAAGTTTGGCACTGACTAGGTGATTTGAAAATGAAAAACGTTCTTTTGCATGAACCACCACTATGTCACATACCTCTCTTGAAAGTTGTCTCAAGGTTGAGATCTCCGCACTCCGTCTGTTGACTGTTAGATCGCTCGGCAAACTTGCTTCTATCTCTTCCACAGAATTACGGATTTTCTGGATGCTGGCGACAAAGTCTTCTGTGACTTTATTGATATAAACAGTATCCGTGTCTCGCTTCTGAAGCTGACTATAGAGGATGTCAACATGTGGCATTATTAAATGAAATAATTTAAGGAAGTAAAGGAACTCCCTGTCTTCCAGCATTCCAATGAAACCTGCGGCTTCACGTATAGATGTTGGATCAAAGTTTAGACATGCTTCAATTGTCTGGAAACACTCAAGTAGTGCATCTCTGTTCTCGTAGATCACGTTCACGGTCCTAACGTTGAAGTTCCATCGTGTTGGTGCACCTCTTGGAAGTCTTCTACCAACTACCTCATCCAGAACTCCAGTCATTTTTGGAGAGCGTGAAAAAAAAGATGGTATGCCGCCTATGTTGGAAAAAAAAACTCGAACTCTTCCAATCCTTGAAACTGCTTTCTCCATTATTAGGTTCAGTTGGTGAGCATAGCAATGGACGTAGTGTGCGTTCGGGTACACGTCTTTTATTTTTCTTTGAACTCCTCCTTGATCTCCACGCATCACACTGGCACCATCGTAGCTTTGAGCTATGAGTTTCTTCTTGTCTTCTGGCTCTGGGAGAACAGTATTCAGTGTTTCCAGCACAATAGCAGCAATCGAGTCTGCATCCGTTGATTTCATTTCCGTGAAGCCATCAAATCTTTCCACCACTTGATGCTTCTTGTCAATGTAGCGATAGACTACAACGCACTGTGTCCTAGCGGAAATATCGGTTGTTTCATCCGCTTGGATTGCCACAAACTGGGCTTCCTTAAGCTCTTGGTGAATCACTTCCTTTATAACTTCATGCATGCAGTCCAGTAGCTCATTCTGCACAGTTTTGGAAGTGCCCTTAAACACAGTTGCAGTCTTCAAATGCTGTTCCATTGCACTATCGATACTGCCAACCAAATCCACCAGGCCTCTAAACACTCCTGGATTTAGCGATGTTTCACTCTCGTTGTGTCCTCTTAATGCCAGTTCAAAAGCGCCACAAAAGCGAACACAATCAATTATCTTCGAAAGGATGTACCGGTTCTTAGCCACTTCTTCGTTGTGTTTTTGAATGCTGACTTGGTATCCTTGGTCCAGTTGAACAGCAATGTTCGCCTGTCCAAGCATCTCAAACTTGATCCTGTTATCCAAGTGAGCTTTAGAACTTTTGTGTTTTGCCAATTTGTCAGCTAGATGTTTGACGTCAGTCACTCCAGTTTTGGTCCAAGCAGCGTCACCACCAAATAGGATGCATGGGAAAAAATATAAGGACTTCCTAGAAACGCTTCCAGAAAGCCAGTCGTTCTTCTTGTACCATTCAGTATTGAAATTACGGACATATTGCTTCCCTCTATCTCTTGCGATTTGCTGCAGATTTATCTCTGGTTGGTCAGCTCCTAACCGTTTTACTTCCACCTTCTCCTCATAGGTTAGGGTGCCGAAAGGCTTCACAAGTAGAGAGTCAATAGTATTCATTTCTGATATTGATACCAATAAAAGAAAGAGATCACGGTATATTAATTTATATTATGTCACAAAATTACTTTAAAATAACAGTGTGTTGATTTCATTGGTATACATTACAGTTTGCAAACCCTCATGTGACAAGACTACATCAACATCAAATTTGCACCTATACACATGGACAGAAAATTAAAGGCAATGATACTCACCAACAGTTGACTCTCCTTCTCGGTGTATTCACGTCCAGTAAGTCAACCAAGGAGTCCAAACAAATCTGCTTTCACAGATAGTTTGCACCTGGGGGGTGATAGAAAACAACAAAAAAAACATTAGAAATCTCAAGACCCAAACCGTAACTTTCAAAACCTTAAAAGACCAAGTGTGACCATATAGGCCCCAACTGCACCTTAAAAACCTTAAAAGTCCAAGTGTGACCATATACTCACCAACAGTTGACTCTCCTTCTCGGGGTATTCACGTCCAGTAAGTCAACCAACGAGTCCAAACAAATCTGATTCCACAGATAGTTTGCACCTGGGAAGTTATAGAAAAAAAAACAAAAAACATTAGAACGTTTAAGACCCAAACCGTAACGTTTAAAACCTTAAAAAAACAAGTGTGACCATATAGGCCCCAACCGCACCTTAAAAACCTTAAATAACAAATTGGGACCATATAGGCCCCAACCGCACCTTAAAAACCTTAAATAACCAATTTTGACCATATAGGCCCCAACCGCACCTTAAAAACCTTAAATAACAAATTGGGACCATATAGGCCCCAACCGCACCTTAAAAACCTTAAATAACAAATTGGGACCATATAGGCCCCAACCGCACCTTAAAAACCTTAAATAACCAATTTTGACCATATAGGCCCCAACCGCACCTTAAAAACCTTAAATAACAAATTGGGACCATATAGGCCCCAACCGCACCTTAAAAACCTTAAATAACAAATTGGGACCATATAGGCCCCAACCGCACCTTAAAAACCTTAAATAACAAATTGGGACCATATAGGCCCCAACCGCACCTTAAAAACCTTAAATAACAAATTTTGACCATATAGGCCCCAACCGCACCTTAAAAACCTTAAATAACAAATTGGGACCATATAGGCCCCAACCGCACCTTAAAAACCTTAAATAACCAATTTTGACCATATAGGCCCCAACCGCACCTTAAAAACCTTAAATAACAAATTGGGACCATATAGGCCCCAACCGCACCTTAAAAACCTTAAATAACAAATTGGGACCATATAGGCCACAACCGCACCTTAAAAACCTTAAATAACAAATTGGGACCATATAGGCCCCAACCGCACCTTAAAAACCTTAAATAACCAATTTTGACCATATAGGCCCCAACCGCACCTTAAAAACCTTAAATAACATATAGGCCCAAATTGTAAAAAAAAATAAAAAAAAAATAATATATATATATATATATATATATATATATATATATATATATATATATATATATATTGATAGATATATTGATTGATATATATATATATATATATATATATAAAAATTGATATCAATATATCACAATAAATAAATAAATATATATATATATATATATATATATATCAAATTTATATATATATATATATATATATATATATATATATATTTATTTATTTATTGTGATATATTGATATCAATTTTTATATATATATATATATATATATATATATATATATCCAAATATATATATATATACGCATAAAAAATACACATAAATATACATAAACATATACATACAACAATATATATTAATTGATATTTATTATTTGATTAATTGATGTTCTTTATTACTTGTTATATTATATTGTTCATGCATTTGTATTACACATTATTTGTTATACTTATTACAGTGCTATTTTTTGGCTATACATGTTACAGGATATTATCCTGTAACATGTATATCACATAAAATAGCCCTGTAATATGTATAATACATACAGGGTCAAACAAGTTCACACTAACCTTTTTTACCCTTACAGGCTTCCATACCTGCTTGCTGATTTGCTAATTTTTTAAAGACTCTCATTGGTTGAAATCGATGTCAATCAAAAATTTCAGCCAATCAGAGTCCTTCAAAAATTAGTATATATAGCAGACCGTGGGAAAAAAACAATTAATCGCGGGAGGGGCTCCTTGTAGGAGGAGCTCTTTTAGTTTGTTGTTTTTTTTTTTTTTAGAGCGTTTTTTTTTTTTTGTGGAGGCCTCTTTCAATGGGCCAGAATGGATGGATGGACAATGGCTTCAATCAAGATTGGATTATTTGACCATTGGCTTCAATCAACATTGGATTATTTTGACCATTGGCTTCAATCAACATTGGATTATTTTATTTTGACCATTGGCTTCAATCAACATTGGATTATTTTATTTTGACCATTGGCTTCAATCAACATTGGATTATTTATTTTTCATGACTATATCCAGAGGACAGAAGGCCAACGCTGGAGGGGTCAATTTTACAGGTAAGTATGTGCTGTTGTTTATTTTATTTTTTATTAATGTTTGTTTAAAGCTGTTTATTTTTGTATAAAATGTGTTGTGTTACTAACTGTACTAACAATGTGTTTGCTTACTGTTTACTTGTAATAATAATGTTTTTACTGTATTTTTTTTTCCCTTCCCTTATTTTTATTTTATCTTTAGAAGTGACAGGCACATATACATGCCTGTTACTTCTAAAAATGGAATAAAAGTAGGGGGGGGGTAGGTAGTCGGTTCATTCAGGGTGGGGTCGGTCACGCTCAGGCGCCCATCGGTCGCCCATCGGACCGCGTAGGCCACGATCAGGGGTGGCACAGGCCTCATGGGGGTGATGGCTGGGGTCGTCGGTGGTAGTTGGTGGGTGGCTGGGTAGGTGGCACTGGCAGGCCAGGCAGGCATAGTGGGGGACTGGGGGTAACTGGTCACCCCTAACTTTTATTGGGGGCTACTAGGGGTTTTGGTTTGGTCAGGGGCAGGGGCAGGGGCAGGGCAGGTGCCAGGCAGGTAGACTTACTGTGTTAGGCAGGCAGAGCAGATGAGTAGATTCAGCCAGGGAGGTCTCTCAGTCTCAGCGTGACCAGGGTCAGGAAACAGAAAGGGGGAAGGGACAGGCAACTGGTGGTTTTATTGACTGTATCAGTCAATCAAAATGATAACTCGAGGCCCTATTTGCTGGCGGGCGCTCAGGGCTAACGGTCTGGGTGGGTTTAGATTGATCACTTAGTAACTGGACAGCCTTCCATCATTGATTGGTCAATGATGGAAGACTGTCAGTTATTAATTGATACATTTATGACCGCCCATGCATATCGTCACTGTGATGGTGGGCGGCATGCATTAACGTTCAGGGGGCCAGGCCAGGACTCATTGAAGAGAGAGAAGAGTCTAAGGTTAGTGTACACAGTATAACTATTGTAATTTGATCACACAGGGTGCAGGCAGGGGGCTATATAGATACACAGCATTAGTTAGTGTAGCGCAAGGGTTATTTTAAAGTGACAGTGTCCCTTTACTAACTTTACTTCATTTTTAATACTATTTAGACTTGAAATGATGATGTACACCTTATATTTATTTGTTTTTGGGTTATACTAATACATTGTTGTGTTTTTTTTATTGCAGGGTGAAGAAAATATTTGGGGGGGCGTTTGCCCTGACGCCCCAATGGACGGGCCGCCCCTGCTTGAGTGGGAGAAAAGGAAAGAAACACAAAATTGAATAAACAGAGAAAGTATAGAAAGTGAAAAATATATTAATGAATAAATATGATTTAATAGCAGCATTCTTCTTTTTGCACAAATTTTTTTGCATCGGGGGGGCTCAGAATTTTTTTTTGCGGGGAGGGGCAGAATATTTTTTTGCACTGTGGCCATCCCTTTCCTGCTTGAAGGGGTGTGGGGGTCAGCCTGTCTCTGTGCTTACACCATACGCCGCACACTGCATCAAATTGGTCTGTATGGCTGTCGTCCCAGAAGGAAGCCTCTTCTAGATGATGCACAAGAAAGCCCTCAAACAGTTTGCTGAAGACAAGCAGACTAAGGACATGGATTACTGGAACTATGTTTTGTGGTCTGATGAGACCAAGATACACTTATTTGGTTCAGATGGTGTCAAGCCTGTGTGGTGGCAACCAGGTGAGGAGTACAAAGACAAGTATGTCTTGCCTACAGTCAAGCATGGTGGTGGGAGTGTCATGATCTGGGCCTGCATGAGAGCTGACAGCACTGGGGAGCTACAGTTCATTGAGAGAACCACGAATGCCAACTCATTGAGGGAACCATGAATGCCAACATGTACTGTGACATACTGAAGCAGAGTATGATCCCCTCCCTTCGGAGACTGGGCCGTCGGGCAGTATTCCAACATGATAAGGACCGCAAACACACCCCAAGGCGACCCTTGCCTTGCTAAAGAAACTGAAGCTAAAGGTGATGGACTTGCCAAGCATGTCTCCAGACCTAAACCCTATTGAGCATCTGCGAGGCATCCTAAAATGGAAGGTGGGGGAGCGTTACACTTACTACTTTACATTGTAGTTGAGTGTCATTTCTTCAGTGTTGTCACATGAAAAGATAACATATGAACTAAAACCCATTACTATTACAGTAAGTAAAACAAGACTGCAAGGTTTTGTACAACTCCATGGTAGAGTAGAATTCCATATTGCGAGAAGTGAGCTACAGAGCAGTAGTCAAAGAGCTACCAATCAACTCCAAGTTGCCATTTGAAGACACCAGATATACCTGTAGTTCAAAATAATGTGACTGAAGACATCAAAAAGTATATTCTGTATGGTTTGTTTATACTTTTCCAAAATCGATTTCCAACTTTTTAACTTCAATAACATTATTTTGCTAAATGCCAACACAGCAATAATTTATTTATATCGAAAGAAAATATTAGCTTTGTTAAAGTTAAGTTGTTTTCACTTGTGAAGCAAAATCTCTCTACATCCATTGTTCTTATAAAGATTTATTTTTTCAACCTGTATAGACTAGTTTTACGGAGCAGGCCATCCCACCGGTTAGGCCTCTGTTTCAGGTGGGTTTCCCTCAGCAGCTCACCAGCAGCTGCAGGAACTGTTATATTTGAGGAATCAGCAGCAGAAAGCAGCAGTCCTCTTCTGGGGTAGCTAGGTGAGGATCCCAGGTGGCCCAGTAGCAGTGGTGTACAAGGCAGTAATCAAGTAGTTAGACCAGTGAAGTGATTATAGCATAGTGATTATTGTGGTTGTGCAGCCTAGCATGAAAGACACAGCAGTACACATGCAGGGTGAATGGGTGTTTATTCAAAAAGACAGACTGACTGAACCAATGGGGAAGCCAGGGTGGAGACAGGATTCCTGTTGGCTGTGGAGAAGGTGGGCGAGTCCAGTAGCCAGATAGTCCTGAGGGAATCCAAACCAAACCATCCTGTAATGGCCTACATCGTTGGTCATATCTTTCACATTCTCTGCTCCCAGTTCCACCTAATGATACCCACACCACTAACAATAATAAAAGTAGTGTTATAGCTCTTTGGGGGGGTTGTGGTTACAACCAATGGTGACTAGCCACCTCAGTACCTTGACACAGTGTTTCTCAACAGCCACTCTGGAGACCAATGTCATGTCCCGAGACACTATCCTGTGGTTCTCAGAGATAAAGATTGAAACATTTGGTGGGATGAGAAAGAAGCATGGATGGTATAAGAGATTGATAATAATGATAAATTGAAACCTCACACGTGACACAGTAGTAAATAAATCACTGAGAACTGGGAAAATTGTGGAAAAGGGACATGGAATGTTTATAGATTTCACTAGGAATATAATTTACCTATGTATCTCTTTACTTTTGCATACTTTATTTTATTAAGAAGTGCTTAAAAGTTCTGTTCTTTCTGCCTAAATTCATAAATAGTTCCTAACAGGATTCTCCACTCTGCAGCTCATGAACACAGTGTACTTCTAAGTACAGGGTGTGCACTGTCTCATAGCAGCAAATCAGTGGCAACATTCTGCAACATGCTACTTGAGAGAGGTCACTGACTGGTTTACTTGAAACACTGCACTTAACATACTGTATATTCATGAGCTGCATGAACTACAGATGACAGACACCAACAGGTACAAATTGAATGATTTTAGGCAGAAGAAAACAGAGCGTTTAAGCACTTCTTAAGAAAAAAAAAAGAAAAAAAAAAGTAAATAGATACATAGGTATATTATATTTCCAGTGAAGATCTCAAAGGCAGTCCAGAGCAGTTTAAAGTGATAGCCAGCCAGTCCCCAATTCCATTAAGGTTAAGAAGCACATATGAATATGAAATGTCTCACAGCACTTGTCAGAAGCTCTAACTTTTGTTGAACATATTCCTATACTTATTGCTTTATTGCACTAATAATGCACATAAAATGCTGTAAATGTAATAATTTCAGATGCACTGTGTTCCTCTCCTGTAGAGCTTACAATCCATCTTCATTTTACAATAAATGTCATGACAGTTCAACCAATCTTCCTTGTTTTAGATGTTTGGCCTGAATTACTATTACTCATTATTTACAGTAGTAAATACACAAGTACATAAGTAAATGACTAGAGTAGATTAGTAAAAACTTTACATGATTGTGAAGCATGCAACAAACTAACAACATTAATAGTTATGTAAGTCGCATGAATAAAAACATTTTCATCATCATTTTAGCAGACTCTACATGTGCATGGAGGCTGCCATGATAATTATTTTTTTAAGGTAATGGTTGGCAGTAAGAGTAGGGTAAGCAAGGCTTGCAAGTTGTTCCTTTTGAGACTATGGGAGATGGAAGATGTCCTGCATTGAAATGTTATCTGAATCCACAAAATTCACCTTCATTCTCTTTCCTCCCCTTCTTCCACTCTTGAATAGATTAAAAAAATAGGAGAACACTCACAGCCCTATTGAATTCCCCCAAAGTGAAAACCCGTAGCCCGTATCGGAGCCCGCTAGACTTATGGCTATTAAATTGGCCTTGTACAGCTACCCTCAAGCAGAAAAACCCTACGGGCTGTCGAAATCTGAACTCCTTTGCCGTAAATTATTTATTCTGTCAAGCCGTAAAAGTTACATTTGCAAATCGCTATTAAATTGCTACAAATTCCGAAACCGCAAATGGAGCCAAAAAGCCTACGGTACTACAGAGGACCCACAAAGGGGGTTAAGGTCCTATCCGTAGCACTGTAGATGCAAATATACACACACTACTTAAAATTAAAGGGAAAGTGATGTTAGTTATTAAAATTAATAGCACAACATTCTCAAGCCCGCAAACCTGCAAAATAAAATACTTTTTTTAATGTTTCATTTCCGTGTTATATCGATCTCGGCAATCAATGTGTTAATACATGTAATGGAACTTGCATGCACTAGAATATCATATTTACCGATTTATTAATATTGCATTATTTCTGGAATGAGGGTCTGATCAATACTCGTAATTCAAGCCCGTAAGGGTTTGAAATCTAGCCTCCATTTTACAGTGATGAAATGATGACGATTTCTTTCACTGCTGGCTCCGTCTAAACCCGTAACTACGGGTTCGACTAATTGATCATGTTTACAGCCACACAAGCAACGTGTGCAAGAATGGTTTACGGGTTTGGATGTCGGCCACATCTGTTGCGGGCTTGGCTAATTTAATAGCTCTGTCACTCCGACGAATTTCAAGCCTGCAGGCTTTGCTGGTGTACCGGTGCGGGCTTGGAATTTAATATGGCCCTCAGTCTCCAAGCCAGCATTTTTCCTAAATTACTAATACTATTAGTTTAGATATTATTATTTGTAAGTTAGTATTTTATAGCAAATTAAAATTATTATCATTAAAAAATATTAGAATATTAACATTCAAAAAATATTACTTTAAAATATTAAAGAAAGCCATTAAGTGGTCCACCAATATTCAAGTGATCCACTTCTAGCCTTATCATTATTTAAGTACTCCTTTGACAAAAAAAATATTTGCAAACTAGCTCTCTAGGGTGCAGAGTTTAATACAGGGGGTCGCAGGCTCATTGCGCGAGCTCGCAAGCGTGAGCAGCGGCTCGCATGCTCACAACTATATATATGATTATTTTGTACTCATAGAAGATGATGATGACACTGAAACCTTAGTAAATAACTTGCTTGGGACACTTACTGACTGCACTGTATATTTGCAGCATATACTACAGCTCACGTTGATTTATAAAAAGCCTGACATTTACCAAATACTGGTATCTTCTTGCCTTCATCTATCATACCCAACAATCCAAACTAATTATTGTGAGTAGAAGTCCTTGACTGGCCACATAATTTGTGAATCATTTTCTGGATTATAAAAACAAACACATCAGTTTGAATCTCCCCATCTAAAACTCAGTCAATGGTGCGTAATAACAGTGATAAAGACTGGCATGCAACGTTGATTATAATTGATATAAAAATATAAGAATAAACTAATTTAAAATGGACCATTAATATTTGTCAAATGTATATAAAAGAAAAGAATAACAAGTAAATGAGATGTGCAATTGAGGCATAAAAGCCAGAGGAGATTCCTAGTTTATACCAATCAACAGATGGATAGCATTATATGCACAGCCGACCGTGCACTAGAAAATTTGTTATATCTAATTTATGTGTTTGTACACATAATATTGCAAACCAGCTATATCATTATTTTAAAGTATTGCTATTAAATGTGCAAACAAATATAGTATTGAATGACAAAAGCTAGAAGGGGCTTGTATGGGCTTGCTAGGTAGGGCAATAATGCGTTGATCTCCAAGCTCATCATTCAATAAAAAGGTCACAAGGACCCAAGTAGAATTTTTTTTAATTATCCACTCTACCCCAGCACACAAGGTGGTAAAGGTCTCACATTATAAAGAGTATCCTAGAAACCAATGTGTCACATTCTTGTATGCTCAAGTCATGGTAAAGGTGGCCCGAGCATACGAGATTTAAAGCCTTTTAGGTTTGCTTGTCTTTTTAAATTAGACCCTTCCCAGTGACAAAAAAAACTCCATTCAGATGAAGAAGGATAAAGGGGAAAGACTGGAGGGTGAGAGATGCCAAAGGAATTAGAGGAAAAGAGAGAGAGAAAGAAAAAAAAGAGAAAGCAGAGAGAAGTGAGAGAAAGAGAGAATGGGCAAGAGGGAAGTGGGAGGGAGAGACAAAGGCTGAGAGAGAGAGGAGGAGAGAAGTAGGAGAGAGAGTGAGAGAGAAGGAGGAGAGAGACAGGGAACAGAAAAGGGATGGGAGAGAGAGACAGAAAGGGAAAGAGAAGGGGCAGAGGGAGAGAGAAATAGTAATGGAGAGAGAAGGTCTGAGGAAGAGAAAAGAGGAGAAAGAAAGGAAAGAAAAAAATAAGGGAGAAGGAAAAATAGAGGAAGAAAAGGGAAGAGAAGAGCAGGAAACAGGAGAGGGGAAAGAATATGGGGTGAAGAAGAGAGGGTAAAGACAGGGTAAAGTGGATTGAGAGAGAAAGAAGGGAATATAGAGAGAAAGGGATAGAGAAGGAGCAGAGAAAGGCACTGGACGACAGAAGAAGTTAATGAGGAGCAGATGGAGGCAGTTGGGGTGTGGTAGGAGGTAGCTATGTGTAGGGGGGAGCAGTGAGGGTTTGGGTGAGGCATGGGAGGTAGGGAGAGGCAGGTGTGGACGAGGGGATGCAGGTGGGGACAGGTGGAGGAAGTGGAATGCAATTGGGCTAAGGGAGATAGTGGGATGCATTGGGTAAGCGGGAGGTAGAGAGAGGTACTGAGGGAGTTAGGAAGTGGTAGAGGGAGGAAGTGTGTGATAGAGGAAGCTAGTGAGGGGTAGAGGGAGGCATGCTGGGAAAGAGAGGTAACACAGGGTAGATGGAGGCTGAGTGGAAGCAGAGGGAAGAAATATTTGGGTAGAAGGAACTAGTTAAGGGTAGTGGGAGGCAGTGGAGATAGAGAGTGGTAGCAGGAGGTGGAGGCAATGAATAGTGTGGTGAGGCAGAGAAAAGTAGGGGAGGCAGTGGAGGTAACAAGAGGCAGTAGAGGTTGCAAGAGGCCGGGGTGGCTAGAAGCAGCTAGGAGTAGTGTGAGACAGCAGGGAGTAGTAGGAGGCAATATTGGGTAGTGAGAGGCAATGGAGAGGTAGTGAGATGCAGTAAAGGGCGGTGGGGAACATAGGTAGGTAGTGGGTGGTAAGTGGAGGCATTAGGAATCACCCAATCTTTCCTATGTTGCAAAGCCTACTTCCTCTTCTGCCCCCTGCCCAATACTACAATACCTACAGGTGGGCAGTCCCAAGGAAAAGTCACTACACTACAGCAAACAATAAAAAAAAGTAAAAAAGTAATAAAAGTGCATTTAATCAAGGGACAGCAGAGGATGCCCCTGAGACGAGGACCGTGGTGCAATACACTGTTTGCACTGGAGGTAGCTTCACTCCTGCCCCTACCATCTCACTATTTGTGGCTTTAGCCCTAGTTAGTCTATTTTTGGGGATAAAAGTTATCAAGTGTAATGTAAAGCTTATTATTTTGAGTCTGAATAACAGCAGAATTAAAGGAACATTTAAAGCATTTTTAATGTGTTGCATCTGAAAGAGGGTACTTGATAATGTTCCACTGTTTATTTTCTTTTTTTCAAATAGAGGTCTCAAAGCAGAAAGAAACTGATTCAAGTGTGTTTAACTGCCAATGAGCAGTGATTTAAATGTGTGATCCACACTTATCTGCCAATGAAATCTCCAGACACCCATATGCTCTGTGCATTTTGTGATACTTTCAATTAATTTTAATGTTTATAGCATGCTGTTTTACATGCATTAAAAAAAAAATGTGCAACAGATGACATGGATGAACATAAGATAAATACAGGCTTGAATATAGAAACTGAATATAGAAACTGCTGTATACCAATATCTTTATTCAAGCAGGTGGGGAGGAACATCATCCCGTCCAAGTCAGGAGCTCATGTAAAATCCTGTCACTTTGAAGGACGTAAAGCTGTGGTATTGCATTGCTACTTAATTGTTATTTAATATGATTATTTTTTCTTAATGATTTAATTGCATTTTTTTTAGTTTTTTTTATCTTTGTCGGTATCACTTCACCAAGCAAATAGTAACATCAATAAAAGAAAGAAAGAAAAAAGATTTGTGTTCCATTTCCCTTTAAACAAAGAAAAGTCACAACGCATTTTTTAATGCAAGCAGCCTGATGTCAATTTTAGTCAGATCCAATTATCTAACAAAGCAGCTGGCTCTTGTCTGTTTCCTATTACTCCATTCCTTCCACGGCTTACACACCTGATAATGCTGTTAATTTGTTACATACTTAAAAAAAATGAACTACAATGGTCATTTAAGGGTTGATCTAGTAGAAAATAAGGCTATGTTAGGGAAAGGGTTTTTAGCAGGTAATGTGATTGACTCTTGGCTACTTCCATTGATAATGACAATGTAGCCATAAATAGTGGGCAGTTCTGTTCTATATTCAGGTTTGGGCCTTCCATGGTCTCATAGTGAGATGTAATTGGTTCCGTCAATAAGACGGTCTGAAATCCTGTAGAATTAACCATCTGCAAAAAGGGCCTTGGCAAGAAAAATAGGATAAAGGCATATCCAAGTTTCATAGATTAAAACATTTCTGCATTCCTTAGGCAAAAAGCACCTTATATGTATGCAGCACATCTCACAAAACATGTTTTTTTTATTAATATCTTAAAGGCCCTCTAATGATTATGTTGACACCTTCAGGGGGTGTCAGAACAGTCATCTCAGCCCCCGCAATCAGCATACAGCATCAGGGGATCAATGTTAACCCACTATTTACCTGCTGTTACTTGCTCAGCCAATCTCCTTGCAGCTTCCTGTCTGTATGTCAGCAGCAATACAAACCACATATCAGTGATACACTACATATCCCAGGCTGCTTTACAGCACAAACAGAATCCCCAGAGTTAATTCAAAAGTTCCAGCTAACCTGATTGGCCAGCACAAATCATTTTAAATGTGATGCTAATTTACCCTAGGTTTGGAGGGTGTTAACCCTAATTTGCAACTGTCATAAATTACAAGACATTTTGCTGACTTCAATGTAAGTGTTTAAATGTTTATTTGGGGATTTTTTTCATCAACAATGTTTGCATACACTACTAATTATCATATATCAGCTGTGCATTCATAATCCAGCAAAAAGTTAAATATTACGATAATAATAGAATCCTATAGCTAAGATAGTAGAAAATGACCTGGGCCTCTGATGGTAGAGTTTCTTATTTCATTATTGCAGCTAGAAAAAAAAAAAAAAAACATCATTTTATTTATTTTGAGCAATAAAGTAATTTAGATTTTTCTATTTTGTAAACATGTATAATTATTATAATGATTGTTCTTTTATAACATTGGAGAAATAAGTCTTAAGCAAATAAATTAATATCCAATGGGCCTAAGCTTATTATTCAGTATATTCCATGTCACTCTGTTTATAAACAGCGCTTAGTTCTTCCTTACAAGTTATGTATTTTCAGTAGATTTGATGAACTGTAATCCCAAGTCTTCTTTATCACTGGTGATAGCCCGGCTATTAATCACACTGATGAAACTGAGAAAAAATAAAATATAGAGTAACAGAAAAAGGCATAAAATAAGAAGAATGAAATGGCATTAATGTAATAACAGTACAAAGCAGTGATCACACATCACAGAGATCATTGTGCTTTATAGGTTTTGAAACACTGATGAAAAGCAAAAGCATATTGAATTGAATGTAAGCATCTCAGGATATAAAACACATTGCTAGGAATTATTATACTTTCAAAAGAGCAGCATGAAGACATTTTTTAACAAAGTATGCAATTAATTAATTTGCATATCCAGACTTGGTAACTATCATGACTACATTTACAGCCCATATTGAAATCTGTTATATTTTTCTAATGCTCAGAGGGAGGGGTCTTGTAAGCAGAAAAGCAACAACATAGTTTATATTCACCTAATACATTACTGTATAAGAAGACCAGATCAGAATATTGTGCAACACACGAATAAGAATGATGTTGTTTGGAAGGAATGGTTTGAGTAAAGTCTATTTTTCATGTGCTTTAGAGAGAGACCAATTTCTTTACTTAGTTAATTGAGCAATTCAAGAGTTACCTATTTTTAACTCATAACTCTGCAACTTTTTTACCAATGAGACAGTACTGATTATAAGGTCAAACAATAAATATACAACTCAGAGCAAAATAAGAGGGTTACGTTATACAGGGGACCCTTGTTACTCATCATTAATTGATTCCAGAAGGCACGACGAGTGCTGAAAAGGACAATGTAAATTGACTCATACCATAAGTACCAAGGTTGACGACAAGTGCTGGGGCATTTGTCATTGACAAGATGCACAGAATACCAAATTCAACGAGTTTCGAGGTTCGCTTTCTCTCTTTACTGTCTCTCTCTCTCACTACTGTCTGCCTCTCTTTCTCTTTGCTGTGTCTCTCTGTGCTGTCTCTCTCTGCTATCTGTCTCTCTCTGTGCTGTGTCTCTTTGTGCTTTCTCTCTCTGCTGTCTCTCTTTGCTTTCTGTCTCTCTGCTCTCTCTCTCTCTCTGTGTGCTCTGTCTCTATGTGATGTCTGTCTCTCTCTTTGCTGTCTCTCTGTGCAGCATCTCTCTCTCTGTGGTATTTCTCTCTGTGTGTGCTTTCTCTCTATATGCTGTCTGTCTCTCTCTCTCTATGCTGTTTCTCTCTCTCTGTGATGTATGTCTCTTTCTTTGCTGTCTGTCTTTCTCTCTCTCTGTGTTGTCTGTCTCTGTGCTGTCTCTCTCTTTGCTGTCTGTCTCTTTGCTCTCTCTTACTCTCTGTGCTGCCTCTGTGTGTGTGTTTTATCTCTCTCTGTGCTGTATCTCTCTCTATCTCTGTTCTGTCTCTCTCTGCTGTCTCTCTCTCTCTCTCTCGCTCTGTGCTGTCTCTCTCTTTCTTTACTCTCTCTCTCCATACTCTCTTTTCTGTGATGCCTCTTTGTCCTGTCTCTCTTTGTCTGTGTGTGTGTTCTGTCTCTCCCTTTGTCTTTGCTGTCTTTCTTTCTCTCGTTGCTGTCTGTCTCTTTCTCTTTGCTGTCTTTCCCTTTCTTTGCTGTCTCTATATATCTCTCTCTGTCTCTCTCTGTGTGCTGTCTCTCTCTTTGCTGTCTGGCTCTCTCTGTCCTTTCGCTCTCTGTCTCTGTTCTTTCTCTCTCTGTGCTCTATCGTTCTCTCTCACTCTTTCCTGTCTCTCTCTGTGTGCTATCTATCGCTTTGTTATCTCTCTCTCTATCTCTCTCTTTCTCTCTCTCTCTCTCCCCCCTCTCTTTTCCTCTCTATCTTCTGTCTCTCACTGTCCTGCCTCCTCTCTGTCTTGTCTCTCTCTCATTGTGCTCTTTCCCTCTCTCTTTAACCTTGATCCTTCTTTCTTTGCTGTCTCTCTATCTGTTTGTTGTCTGTCTTTCTCTCTGTTCTGTCTATCATTCTGTCTCTCTCTCTTAGCTGCCTTTCTCATTCTTTCTCCTGTCTCTCAATCTGCTGTATGTCTCTCTGTCCTGTCTCTCTCTTTGATGTCTCTCTCTTTGCTCTCCCTCTCTCTCTCTGTTTGCTGTGTATGTCTCGCTCTCTTTGCTGCCTGTCTCTCTCTCTTTGCTGTCTCTCTCTCTGTGCTGTCTCTCTTTCTGTGCTGTGTCTCTCTGTGTGTTGTGTCTCTCTGTGCTTTCTCTGAGGTGCATATTGGCTGCTGTTAAACTGGCTTTCCAGCCCCACCCCCGCTTATGTCATGGCCCTGCCTAACTACACTTCTGATTGACAACTAATCCGGGCCCATTGGATTATATTTAAATTTAGTTTTTTCAGCAATAACTTTACTCTCATGTTATTTCCAGTCTTGATTATTGCAGTGTTCTCATATTTGACTAACTCATTGCTCTGATGCCTTTATTCCAATCCAACATCTTCCTCTATTTTCATTTATCTGACTCACCAGCACTTGCTGCTCCACACAATGCCATAAATAACACTTTACCCCTTTGTATAAATGCTCATCTTCAAATAATACCCTAACTGCTTTGTTTTGTCCTTAAAAGGCATCTTACCTGCACTGCCCTTTGTTGTTCATATTTTTGCTTTTATACCTTTTCCTGACTGCACTTACATACTCAATTCTCTACAATGATCGATTTTACTTTCAAAGACTCACTGAAAAAAAGAAGTAAGTCCCCTGTCGATGCTTCTAATTGTCCTCTACTTATTACCTAACCCAACATACAATCTAGACAGTTACATTATTCATGATCCTGTGGTTCCCAACTTAAGAATGTTCCCAAAAAATATGGATTATTATAGCTACGCAGTGGCACTGAGTTCCTTCTGTGTGTTTGGCTGAATTGTGAAAATGGTAACAGAGGCACTTTGTGGTAAAATATGGCTTTGCTGACAATAAAAACACTGCTATTGATTACCTCCTGAGACCAACAAGCCAACTGTCCAAGACAAGGTACAATTCAAGTGGCTAGATCTTGAAGCCACCCACTACTGATATGGCCTACTATTTTGTTTTTTAATGGGTATTTGATGATTCAGTTTGCCAATACCAGTATTTACTTCAAATATCTTTCCCTCAAAACATTGATATACCATGAGATGACATGTTTTGATAAAATTCCACCTACAGCCTATTTGCTTAAAGGTATATATAAGTTTCCTGGGTTTCAAATGTTTGGTAAGAAACAGGCAGGGATTATCAGAAAAAGATTAGTTATATAGATAAGTTCAGTGTACTGTACTTACAAAGTTATAGGCAGGTAAGTAAATCCCAGCATTGCACACCCAGAGGAAACTTACATTACCAAGTATGCAGATGAAATGTATCTAGGTATGAAGTTTGACTGTTCAAATAAAGTGCTGGATTGCATCACATGGTTCGGTGGGGTCTGAGTTTACAACTAAATCCCATCATAAGGATATATAGAGAAAGAGACTACATATCCCAGACTTTTCTGCAACAAAGCAACCCCCGAGTATGATGCAAATGTACCTGCTTACTCCTGATTGGCGAAAACAAATTAAGCTAATCTTAGCAGGGATTTTCAGGAGAGTCAACTAACAAATGCATCAGCTTGCAAATTGAAAAGATTTAGCAAACATCAGGGTTAGTTTGTAAATGTTTATTTTGGTATTTTTTCATGACATCATGGAAATATGTTTCCAGGTGCTTCACACCAATTTACTAATATAACAAAATATTAAAATTGGAAAACTTTATTCGTCACAACACTGTGAACAATGATAAAAAAAATGCGTGGCCTGGGTTGAGAAGTTTATCTTAAGTACACAAAATAGGAACCTGTATTTTGGAGTCTGTCCTACTGTACCAATGCACCAAAATGACAGCGTCTTACACTTTGATAAACTGCATAAATGGTCTCAACCAGAAAAATGTCAAATCCATGACTAAATATAGACACTGTCAGCCTTATTAAATTGCAATTCTGTAAATTTAAAAGGGCTCTATTTAAGCACACAGCATATTGTTTTTACAGAAGTTTTTAGTTAGTGAACTTCTATCCAAAAGCAAGGTCTTCAATAACTAAAAACTTCTGTAAATAAAATATGCTGTGTGCTTAAATACAGCCCTTTTAAATTTACAGCATCGCAATTTAATAAGGCTGTAAATGTTCCCAATGTATTGAGTGTGATGGCAACTGTTGGTGGTGAGATACAGTATTAAGCTACATATAGTATGGTATACCAGGTTTCACTTTGAATAATATCAGATCTACAACCAGGCCTCAGTTAAAAACATTTAGGGGGGACCTTAAAAACAACAATAATATGCTAGGTCAGTATAGGATATAGACAATGGGCACATATATCTATGTATTAACAGTAAGTATAGCTAGAGCAATCCCCTATAATACCAGTGTCAAAGGATCTATTTAAAGGTCTATCTAAATTATTCAAAGGTGCTTGGGCGATAAGAACCAACTGCGGGCCATAAACTACTAAGTGAAGTGGAGCCTGAAAGACTGCAAAGACTAATAGTCCTTATTAGGGGGCTTCACTGTTGTCATAAGCCAAGCTGCAATAGTAATACTAAGTTCCCTGATGTGGTCTAGCAACTACCTAACAACCGTTTCGAGCACTATATGTGGCTTTCTCAAAGGTAATATAGAGGTAATGTTTATTTTGGTATTTTTTCATGCAAATAACTGTTTGCAACCACTACTGATTCCCTATCAGATGCATTCATAATGCAGGAAACTTAAATATGCCTTTAAGTCGTAAGAAACATGATGACTTATGTGGTTGTTGGACATGAAAATTGACCACTTTGGGTCAAGACACTTTCCTCCAGATCAGTGTAACAAACCAAGGACAACCAAGGATGAATCAACAGCTCTGCCCAGATATACTTATTTAAGGTAAATGTATATCCCTTGTCACTGTATATGCTCACACCACCATTACCTGCATTTTCAACAAAAAAAATACTTTTGCTCACCTCTCAGTGAGATTTCCTTTTTATGCTGTTGACATTTTGCTTTATTCGGATATTTTGTTTGTCAGCAAATAAATTGTACAATGTTTCACATTACATTTCACTGTGCACCTAAACAAGATACAATTAATATAACTGGAATTTTATTTGTAACTTGAAAATAAGGTTGCTGCTCAGCCAAGCAGACATACAAATGAGGGTTTCTCCCCATAGTCTGACAACCATATATATGCACACAGGTGTAACCTGAAATGTTTCAGAGGGGTCATCCTCTACATAATTCTCATAAAATACTGGATTATTGTCACTGTTTCTTTTACGTCGTTGTCATTTTCATTTTAGTCTGTTTTACCAAACTATGGTCGATAAGATTTCAATAAGTAACGTGGTTTGATTTTATATCACAGTTTATATTAAGCAAAAAGCATACTGAGTACATACAATATAAATGCAACATTGTAATACAACAACCAAAACAAGTCAGTACAAGTCAGTATTTCATCAATATGTTAATTAATGAATGCATCTAAACCAGACCTGGGCATTGTACGGCCTGCGGGCCACATCCGGCCCTTTGGCAGCCCCTCTGCGGCATGCTACAGCGGGATACACATTTGTGTCCTGGACAAAAAAACACTGCCAATTGTAAGAGGGGGCAATTTGTGAGTAGGAGTGTTGTGACTAACTGGGATGGATAGCATTCTGTACACTGAGGAAACAAAATAAAGCTATAAAATTAATATTGAGCAGAATTAAGTTCAGCCTATGGTTCGGCCCTCCACAACATTCTGAGTTTCTTATGTGGCCCCTTTGGGAAATGAATTGCTCACCCCTGGTCTATACATCCCATTATGTTACTAATGCAGTAGTAACAATAGAGTTAGCAAACTGTAAAGGAGGGTGAAAAATGAAATGCAATGGAATAAAAGTTCTTTTACTTTTTTGTGTTACCCTCAGCACACCTCAAGGGGGCTGCAATGATTGCCTTTCTTACTCTTCCAGTCCTTCAAAGCAATTCATTGTGTGAGGAGAGTGGGTAACAAACTCTAGCAAGCTCATGAGTATCTCCATGTTACATGTTTTTAAAGCAGTGGTTTCACTAGCCGCTCCTGGGACCTTTGCCAGTCCTGAGTCCATCCCTATCAGCCCAAAGGAACAAAGAGGTATAAACAGATTTTTTTTTAAATCCCATAACCGTTCAAATCAGTCCAAATAGACAAATATATAATATATGACATGCAGTTTCACCATGTTTAAAGTGCTCTGGGGTTCAAAGTCAGACCCTGTGTGCATTGAAGGTAATCAGCTGGCCCCCAAATGAAGAGGTTGAGATCCACAGTTCTAATGAAAATTGAGCCCAGCGGTTTCAGATTACTCCACACAATCATATGGAGCAGTTTCCAGTCCAGGAGCCAGCACTACACGGCACATGGACCATTAGGAAACTGTACACTATGCAGCTTCAGAATGGTTTATGTGTTTGCTTAAGAAGATGCAGCAAGGACATCCTCAGGATATTTACAGCTTACTACCTCACATAGTGATAGGAACTGAAGTGACAGAGAAGCTCATACAGTTCCTTTTAATTAGAAACAACTACCCCTTGATGGCTCTTCAGCACCCTGGAGAGATCCATGATACATTGGTAGATGCTGTGTTTGTGAGATGGGCAGTAACATTTCTGGAGAGCCATGGTTGCATTAAATGATGTAAAGTATCTGTGTCTGAGCCAGTGAGGGGGAAAGTGGTGTGGTGTCAATTTCAATATTAACCTATTATCAAACAAAAGCTCTAGACTCATGTCTGTTTCATCCTCCATAACCCCTCCCTCCACTGAAAGCTACAAATATACACCCCCATCCTCCAGGTCTGTTGTGATGAAACAAACACAAAATGTATTCCTACATTCATAAACAGTAAAATAAATTCAGAGTTCCCCAAAAATGTTTTACATCAATGGCTCACATGGCTACTATTCTATTTTATTGTTAGTTTGGTACATACTTGACAAACAAGTATCTTTTTTTTAACTGCAGCGGTTCTTTAAAGTACACAGCAAATAATTTTTTAAATATGCACATTAAAGCGGAATTATGACCAGCCTTATCATATTTCCTTATAATATTCAATATTATTATGGCTTGAAAACAAGCCATACACTGTACGTGCTTTTCAAATTAATGCTGCAATTTTACTCTGATATTAAACAGTTCCATTATTATGAGATATTTGTGAATTTGGCAGCAGTGCAGATTGTGTAATCTCTGTACGACAAATACATGAGTAATTTGGGTCCTATCATGCTGTTGTCTTGCCCGCAGCCAGACACTCTTCCTTGGATGTATGGGTGAGCACAGTAAATTATTTTATGCTACTATTTATCACAGCTCTAACAACAGTGACACGATCTTACACATACCCAGCCATCAGTCACTTAACCTGCTCAGCGCCTTAATGTACTCATGTTAAATAAGAGTAATTAGAGTGTCTGCAGGTATCCACTGTGGTGGGGAACTCAAGGTAGTGATTTCATACGTCATACTCCTAAAGCAAATTTGTTGAAGAGGCCAGTATCACTCAAAAATAATGTATTACTAAATTACGAAACAAGTGCTGAGATGCTAAACTGACAAAATTCTCTTTTTAAAAACTAAACTATAGAAATAATAGAAAAGTGAAAAAATATAGCCTTTATTTTATTAACCGTTATATGCAAGCTTTAGATTGTAAGTCTGCGAGTTTTCAACCTTGCACGGTGCTTTGGGGAAAGCTCTATGGACACTGGATTCTAAGCTCAAAGACATGGCCCTCCATCTTTGTAATGTGTTAATATTGTTTTACCTTGATCACAACTTATGTATAGCGCTACAGAATATGTTGGCATGTTACAACTAAATAATAATAATTGATCACTGTCCCATTGGTTTTCTGAGCTGCATGCTTGACCTGCTTACTCGGCATGATGTTTGCTTCTTAACTAATTAGATATCCATTAGAATGATTGGACTTTTAGTGTAGCAGTTGAAGGCCTCCTCTGCATTCAATGTCTTCCTCCTCCTGTAGAAGCAGAAGCCATAATTGGCTACCATTATGGCTCTCATCAGTGTGGGTTGGTTCCTGGCTTGTGCATAATCCATAATATGCCATGCTTCAAAGCTGTGTAATACAGTGAGTAGATACCTAAAAGGCATGTATAAAGAGAGAAATGCATTGTGGACTCATTTGCATGTCCCCACCCAGTTTACCAGAGTGCAATGCAATAACTGTATTTCTGGGAAATCTGAGCAGGGAAAACTTTTTTAACTTATTTTTAGACATTCAAATGGGAACACACATGTAATATATATATATATATATATATATATATATATATATGTATATATATATATATATATATATATATATATATATATATATTTATTTATTTATTTATTTTTTTTACTCTGTATTCATTTTGTTTTTTACTTCCTAAAAACTTTTTGCCAGTGGTCAGGTTTAGTTATTCAAAATTTCATTTAGAAAATATGACTACAGTAATCGCTTAGTAATAAAATGCATCCTTATGATGTACTGGTGACAGTCATGTTGTAATTTTTGATTACCTGTGCTTGGGGTCTTGTATATAACTAAGGTTTCATTTAAGATTGAAAACTGTTCTTCATGCAAGTAACTGAAACCTCTTTTTTTTT